>CAOKZL010000185.1:600000-1177954 GCA_948472985.1 Iguana delicatissima
ATAATCCCACTAGAATTACCAATAACCCTAACCACAGATTATATTTCTTATTGCTCAAAAAATCCATAAGCAGTTTCCAGTCTTTCAGAAAAAATCTCCAGTTGGTTTGTCTTTCAAAACCCAAGTTATTTTGGCAATTTGAGCCAACTCAGCAACCTTGACAATCCGTTCTTCCATTGCCGGTGCTTCAGTCCATTTCCAAGTCTGAGCAAACAACATTCCTGCTCGTGCTGCAATCTACTGAAGAAGTAATCCATATTTACTGTCTAATTTTTTTATCCATAATGCCCAACAAAAAACATTTCTGGTAACATTACAAAATTTACCTTTAAATCCACCTTTAAAATTTTTTGGATTCATATATAAATCTTAGACCAATAATTTTTCTGCCTTTTTACAAGCCCACCATATGAAAAAAGGAGCCCTCCTTATCTTGGCATCCCCAACATTGGACTGAAACATTCTGGGACATTTTTGACAGCTTATTTGGTGTTAAAAACCATCTGTACAGCATCTTAAAAAGAAAAGAGACTTTTTTTTTCTTTCTGGATGGTTCATTACAGACTTGTATTTCTAGATTCATATTATCATACATTACTAGTAAGACTATAAATAACAAGAAGGTCTATCAGCCATCTCAAACTCACCCAGATCTATCCCAAGATGCTGTATTGCCTAATGCAAAGCAGCAAAAGTCAACCTCTGCCCCCAATAATCCAAGTGAAGAACTTGTTTCTGATTTATGGCAATCCTAAAGTGACCCTATCACAGGATTTTCCGGAGATAACAATATGTGGTGTACTTAAGGTCGCCCAGTGGGTTTCCATAATGAGAGGGGAATCAATCCCTGTCTCTAGTTTCGTAGTCCATGTTCAAACCACTACACCACACTGGCTATCGTAAAGTATCTTTACTTACTAATTATTGTGCATAGTCAAATAAGGAGGAAGAAAATGGCTGTAGCTTAGAGTGATGGAGGAAGACAGTGGATGTGGTAAAAGTAAATAAATGAGAATTTGCATAGGTACATGCTGTACCTAAACGTCTATAGATTAACATGCAAACTAGCAATTAGTGAATATAAGCATTCAAAGGCTGTTACTTACCAAATCAGACCAGAGGTATTTTGTTGTTTGAAACAGACCAGCAAATGGCATTCTCCGCTCACCTTAAGCCAGCCAGGTTATTTTGGCACAGAAGTTTTCCAGGAGGAAAACAACAATAACAAATTAAATGCAATTTAATTTAATTGGATGCCTCATGCTATCAGATGGTAAAACCAGCTCCGTTAGAACCCTCAGCTTTTGATTAAAGTTGGTTCACACACTGGAGGCTAAACTACTTATTTTAAGAAGGTAGGCGTCACTCCAGTTTGGTCCAGGGCAGCATCCACGGGAGTAAAGGTTTCCTGGCGCCATTTTTCTGAACAAAACAGCTCCCCTCCCAAAGATAGGTAAAATACAGCTATCTGTTGTAGGTGGAAACCCTTTGAGGGCTTGGGTTAAGTCAGCCCTTGTGTTTGCTTTTTATTTTGTTTTTAAACATAGAGATACAACCGTACATATGATTTAGGATGTTACTGTCAAAGGCAAGATCCAATTTATTATTTCATTTAAAACATTTAACACCACTTCTGATTTTCTAAAAAGCCCCATAGTGCTTTATAACAATTATAAATATTTCAGAGGAGGTAGCTGTATGAGTAGAACAACAGAGAGTGGTGGCACCTAAGAGATTAGCAAGTTTTATCAGGCAGAAAATTTTGTGGACTGCGGCCCATTTCACTACAGCGTTTGATGAAGTAAGCTGCAGTCCATAAATGCTTATGCCACATAAAATGTGTTAATCTTTCGGGTGCCACAAAACTTCTTCTTGCTGTTGTTTTGCAGCATATTATAAAACACAGTAAAAACACAACAAAATTACCAATTGCAAGACAAGCCTTGGAACAACTGAATCAGTTTAGAACTAGGAAAGGCCAAGATAAACAAGCAAACTTTTCATGAACATCAAAAGCACGTTACGGATTTGGGGCCAGAATGGTCTCTGGAGACCAGAATGCATAGATCAAAATTCAACAAGTGTAGCGTCATATTTGCTTTCTAAAACAAATTAGGAAACTTTATTCCTGAGTCTTGTGTATGATAGAAGAGAGGTCATTCTAGAGCAGTGGTTTTTAACCTTTTTGGGGTCTTGGACTCATTAAGGAATCAAATGAAAGCTATGGTCTCCTCCCCACAAAACATATATAAACACAATTTCCAAAGTACCAAGAAAGAATCATGGGAGTGGAGGACATTTTTGAACCTGTTTGTGCACCTCCTGAAAAGTTAAGAATCTCTGCTCTAGTGCAGCCATTCCCAAACTTTGATCTGCTGCCTGTTGTGTATTTCAGTTCCCAGAAGCCTCTACCAGCCTGAGCAATGATGATGGATTCTGGGAAGTTCCAAACAGCCAGAATACCAGAGGTTGAGAACAGCTGCTCCAATGGGTGTGGTATAGTGACTGATTGGGAAGACTGGTGCTTATAGCCATGCATTCAGGCCATTTCCACACTAGACTGTTACAGTGCTATGATTCCACTTTCAACATCCTATGGAATCCGGGGGCTGCCAGTTTAGGGAGGGGCCTTGAGAATGCTCAACCAGAGAGCTCTTTGGCCTCAGGAAACTACAAGCCCCAGAGTTCCACAGGATGTTGGAAGTGGAATAATAGCACTATAACAGTCTAATGCGGAAATGGCCCTGGAGTTTTACAGAGGAGGATTTATGGCTCAGGCTTCATGATAGGGGTACAACTAATATTTTAGGAAGAAGGAATGAAGCCTATGCCATGAAGGAATATATGGAAAGCCTGGAGGAGGGGAGAAAGAGAGACACCTTCAGTTATGGTTGGAGATTCTTTGTCTGTCCAGATAATTAAAACTTAGCTCATGTCAGCCTCATCCAGCAAGGGCAATGAGAAGGAACAATGGGTGGGAACTGGAGTCTGAAACATCCGGAAGGCTAAAAGGCTCTTTCCTCTTGATTTAAGATAATTTCTTTCAGTAACTAACCAGGAGAGAGCTTGGAAAACTTTTTTCTGGACTAGAATGCACAAAAAATCCACCAGCCTAGCCAGTGGCCATGTTGGCTAGGCAAATCTGGGAGCTGTAGTTTAAAAAAGAAAGTTTCCAAGTCCTCCTAGGGTATCTACTGGTTAGGAAAAGAGACAAAAGAATCTTGAACGACAAATAGGTCTACTTTTCATCTAAGGAGAATTGTTAACTTTTGATCTTCAAATTTCTTTTCAAAGCAGCAAGGTCTTGGGGGCATTACTGCAACCACTTGTAATATGCAGACAGTCACTCACCAGATTTAATTAAAAGATTAACCTGACAAAATACAAGTCGGGGATACTTGGAAAAAAGGAACTGTAATAAAACTTTTATATCTTGACTAGAAGAATAACTCAGGGTGCACACCTTAGCACATTCCCTCAGGAGTAACACCGTTGGGCTTACTTCTGAGTAGGCATGAATAGAATTGTACTGTTACTTGAGAATAATTTCCACTATGGTCAGTGGACCTTTCTTCAAGCTTTATGCACAGTGCAGGAGGACTGTTTGTGGCTAGATATGCTGCTATATCCACTCCTAACCTATGCCCTTTTGTGCAAGTTCGCACTGCACCTTTAGCTCCTAGAAGGGGTTAGCCTAAATGGCTTTGTTTCTCTTCTTTTCCATGTGCGTCTCCCTTTTCCCAAGTTTCATGCAGAGCCTGCAAAGTTACTTTGAAGAAGAATTAATGTGGTGACATGCTGAAGCCATCTGTAACTGAATAGTGGCAGGATGAACACTGTGGTACCCAGAACATCATCCTGCCTCTGTTCCACTAAAGGATTTCTATGGAAAGATTATGCGAGGTTCTAAGAAAGGCCAAAGCCTGAGTCTTGGGAGGGGCTGTGATTATGTCATTAAACACTCTGCGTTAGGCAGCAAACGTTGGACCTCGGAGTATGTCATTCACTTAAAAAAATACTGAGGGCTCATTCACACTACACATTTACAGTGCTTTGGTTCCACTTTATCTGGCTTAACTGCATCCTGTGGAATCTTGGGGTCTGTAGTTGGGTGGGTGCTAGTGTTGTGGCCGGAAAAGAGACGAAGACCAGGTTTTCAGGGAAAAATCAAAAAGCCTTTATTTTTCCAATCACTTGCGCAAGGACGACAGCTGTTTCCAGGACTGTTGCCCCGATTAATTAAGGCAGCATCACTATATACCTTTGGTCTACCATGTCAGCAATCAATCATCTAGCCAGCCCATCACAGAAGAACAAAGATCTTTGGTTAACTTTCCATTACATCATTTACTTAGCACACACGTGTACAGAAGAGAACAAAGAGTTAGTTAGAAGATGATACAAGTTATAACTCATGGCCGGTTCATACATCCCACCGATCCTCCCGAAATTCTCCCAGCCATTCTTAGATAAAAAGTACAAAGCAAGCCTTTTGCAGAGCAGCCTTCAAGGTCGCACCTTGCTGGTTGCAGAGAGCTAATACACGCGTAAGCAATTAGCACTTTCACTTACTGAAGGGGGAGCAATTCACACCTATTATCCCAGCCTGCAGCCTTGCAGAAAAAGGAAGTCAGCACTTTCCCTTAATGTCAATCCCAGCATTCTAATTTATTGGTTCATTCATCTCCTTCACTAGAACACTCTGGCTGAGAATGCTAAATAGCTACAAATCCCAGAATTCCACTGGGTGGAACAATTGGCAATTAAAGTAGGATCACCGCTCTATAACTGGTATCAAATAAATGAAAACGCACAGACCGTTTTCAGTAAAGTGCTCTTGACTTGAGATCCTTGTCCCTCATGCTAGGGACCACAAGAGAAGCCAGGCCCTGAGATCTCAGCACCCTGGTTATGGAAGTGTTCAGCATATCTTCATATTTGTTCTTCTTAAAAGTTACATTTCAAGTTCGGTCTCCATCTGCAAGTGTTGTAGGAATTAAATACAATTTAGGAGGATCTTTTCTTGTGCAATGCGCTGTTGGGACTCCCACTGATCTCTACACGGTCTGTTGATTGTTCCTGTTGATTTTACAGTTATTAGTGCTGACGGCCAATCAGAGCAAGGAGGTTCTAGTAAGTTCTCTCTGCCCCAAAAGCATAGCACCCACTAATAGCCAGTCCAGCCCCTCTCCCCACTTCTTCGCTTGTGGGCAGCACCGTGAAATTGAGGAGAGGGCATTTGGCCTCACTGTCATATTTATTGTTGTTGTATTGCTTCAACTTGTTTCTGACTAATGGCAACCCTAAGATGAACCCAGGGTTTTCTGGGGCTGAGAGTGTGTGACACACTGAAGATCACCCAGTGGGTTTCCATAGCTGAGTAGAGAATTGAACCTGAGACCATTTCTGCACTATATTGTTGTACTGCTATTATTCCACTTTCAACATCCTGTGGAATCCTAGGCTTTGCAGTTTGGGGAACGGCGTTTAGAATTCTCAGCCAGAGAGCTCTTTGGCCTCAGAAAACTACTAAACCCCAGAATTCCACTGGATGTTGAATGTGGAATAATAGCATTATAACAGTGTAGTGCATGGGACATTTCCTCTCTTTAAATAGAAAACCTTGATCTACAGCAGCTACCTTCTCAGTATTCTGTGAAAATTGTCCAAACATTAAAAGCAAAAAAGAAAATAAAGTTTATCGGTAGAGACTAGTTTTCTATTTGCAGAGTTGTTAAACTTGTAGAGAAACTTATTTTTAAGTAGTATTCATCTACCCAGCAGTCCAGAGCAGTCTCCTGCATTCTACCACTGCATTAATCAGTGGGTGTAGACATAGCTTAAGAAACTTCTCCGGGATTATTTTCAGACAGTTTAAAAGAAGGGAGGATAGCTAAGTGGTAGGACACGTAGTTGCAATGCCGCTGGCCAAGTCTAACTGAAATCCAGTTTCCAAATACGTTTTACAAAGCAAATGTGATGATTTTCTCATTATTAATCATGAAATTTTGATGAATGCATTTTGATTTGCAGCGATCATTGTGGCACGAATCTACTTGTTTATCCCAACTAAAGTAGACCAGTTGAATCAGTGGGAAATTGGTAAGTCAACATTTATTTAAGTTCCATTGATTCCATTTAGGTGTAAGTTGTTTTTTTCTATCCCCCAGGCAACATGGCCCCTGATCCTAAAGGGAATGTTCCCAAACTCTGGACACTCTAGCAAATGAAAGTTTGTTTTCTCCCCTTTTTCTGATCAAGAGGTGGCCTCTAACAGGCTAATGCTTTCATATTTTTCTTCTTGCATGTTCCCATTTGGCCAACACTGAAAGTTGACTAACACAAGCTTCTGTGGGACATGGTTTCGCACTGCATCAGTTTAGAAAGGTTTTTTCAACTCAGAGCACCTGCAGATGAGCAGAAAAAAATCCCTGGAAGTTCCTGGTTTGGTTCCTTTACAAACCAATTTTATTTTGGAGATCCACATGATGTTTACTTCATCCTGAAATATCTCCTGGGAGATCCTAGCATTACCAAGGACTTTTCGATCCTACTCTCCAAGTCAGTTTAAATTAACCCAGTACTTTCCAAAATGAAATATATCTGTATTTGGCTATGTGTTTGTAATCTCTCTGGAACCAGTAAAGATGGCCAGTGCCAAATAAACACAGCTGTTGTTTCCAGGACACAGATTCAACAGAGATCAAATGAGGGAAAAAGGAACGTTAGTACTAAAACAAAAGGATCTTAATGCTTAATTTGTATATTTCTACCAAAGCTCTTTAGTGCTTTGACTATAATTCCTGATTTATTGATTTTTTAAAGGGTCAGTGGAAAGTAGTAAAAACCAATTTCTGAAATGTTGCAAGAGGCTGGATGTGACACTTGGGAGGAGATTGGGGACAGAGGAGGAAGGAAGGAAGGAAAGAACCAGGGGTATTTCAAGAAAGAGTCTGGATGCAACTGAATATACATGGTTTTATGCTTGATCATCTAAAAAGCACTTTAATATGAGCCTACCAATGGGATTAGCTTCATATCAGGTTTAATCAATTGGTGTTATAAATTGGTAACAACTATATACCTTTGCAGAGTTTTAAAAGATCAGTTGGGTTCTAGATTGGAAGATTTAAAAGGCAGATCTGATATAAACCACTATAATAGCATGTAAGAGATATATAAGTGCAGTTTTTGCTCTGTGAGGCTTTTGGATGGAGGGATAGTCTGTTATTAAAATAATGGAAGAGTGCTGGAAGAAAGTGGTTGTTCTAGAAACCAAATCTATTACAAACAGGGCAGGGTATGTATTAAACGTGGCTGCTTAAGATGCGGGACAAGAGAGTATCTTCATTCCATGTCCACATCTGACCCAGACTAGAAATTTAAGCTTAACTGGCGATGACACAGTGTCCTCCGGTTCAGCTGAGAGTAAGAGGCTAGCAGAGGGAGCAAAATACTGTGTGATTTCTAACACTACAGTCCTCTCTCCACATTCAGGGATTTGACTTTTGCGAATTTGATTATTTGAGATGCATGTGCTTATCTCCCGCCCATTTTCTTCTCCCCTTTCCCTTTCATTCCTCACCCCAGGATTGTGAGGCTTATGTTTAAAATGGATGTTTTTTCTTTTTGGGCAATCAAAGCTGGAGGTGTGTTCTCGTGCCATGTGGCTACACATTCTGCTGTGTAATGGCTGCTGATTGGTCAGATGGTCTCTTTGCCCCTACCCCTCCTTCCTCAAGATGGCTACCAGAAATAGCTAGAACACCAGAACTCTGCACTTCTCAGTCAGGGGAAAGTACTGGTAAGCCCCTTGCCTTGTCTTTTCTCCTCTCCTCCCCAAATGCCCGGGGCCAGAGGCAAAGGAATGGGGGGGTGGAAGCTTCAGAGGGTATTTCTGAATTTTCCACTTTTGTGAGAGTTCTGACCTCCAAACCCTCGTGAATGTGGAGAAGCCACTGTACTTCTGCTCTTCACCTGGCACACACATCATTTTCTCTTCTAGCATTTTGCATACACTGTAGTATTTCAAAAGGACACATGTGACCAAGCCATATCAGAGTGTGATCAAGATGGCAAAAGTTATTAATGAGGAAGAAAACACAAGCTAAGAGAGGCTGCCTCAGTTTCCTTTTCCTCAAGTCTACAGGGAAGGGCAAGACTCCATCCCTTTTCCTCTCTACCCTACTCAGTTAACTGAGTGCAAACTACATTTCAAATTTGATATCCAGACTGATCAAAAAGACTGGAAAATGTTGTATTTTGCACTGAGAATGTGGAGAGTGATATGATCTAATGCTCGTAGCTCTTTCGTAGCCTTGTTTCCATCACTTTCCCTATTTAACTGCCAACTGTCTTTTACCTCATTTCAGCTACAAGCGGGCATACCAAGAGAGGGTCACTCATGGTCTTCCAGGTGATACAAGCCTGCAGTTCCCATCACATAGGGCTACAACTAAGCTGTCTCTTTATTTTCCATTAATGAACATCTGAAGACACAGCAGGCTTTTCCATTTTTTAAAATGTATTTATTTATTTGCTTTATATCCCGCTTTGCTGCCCTAAGAGACCCCAAGCTTTCTATGTTTAGCAGTCAAGGTGGGACATGGGGCCATTTGTCTTAGAAGAAGGTTTATTTCCATACGATCTCATGGCTTTGACTGGGTGTCACTTCTTGTTTCAACTTCAGGGGATGTTCACATATAACGGTGCCTTAATGTATATGACGCCATCCAAATGTGTTCTTTTGTTTTGTTTTCAGCCAACTTTCAACTCTCAACCTGGATAAGTGATCTGCAGAGGCATCTTGGCTGAGAGATAAGAAAGCCCTCACCTCAAAGTGGTTGTCCAGAGTCTCTTATTTGCAGCCACATGGATTTGTACTTACTGTTCTAGGTTGGTTTTTATGCAATATTATAAGAGGAAACCAACAATGCCAGCTGCAGGAAGTGGAGAACATCCCCAGCATTAACAGAGTCACAGTTGGAATCTGGAAATTATGCTTTCTTCATGCTGGTCTGGAAGGCAAATATACCAAGATGCATTGGGAAGAATTCAGCTACCTAGACAGCCCTGTTGCAACAGAAATACTAGAAGCTCATGTCCTTATGACCTTCATTGCTATCTTGGAAGCAGTGGCTGTAAGTTTTATCTCTTATTCCTTGTAGATTTCTTCAGCAAGCAAACAGCAGAAGAAAAGTTCTAGTTCCTTTATCCAGTTTTGGAGTCATTATCAATGTTATCCCGGATATCATTACACTGATTCCAATTTCATGGAAAGTTTCACCAGTCTTGAGAAAGGAGGAGACTGAATTGCCAGAAAGCTTGCGGTTACCTCATTTCCTCAAAGATGAGCATACTGGCAGTGCTATATAGGTGGGCTTAATTTCCACAGTATTACAGCTGATGGGTGGACTCCTTATGCTTTGTGATAAATGTTGGACAGCCAAGAAGATATACACCTTCATTTCTGTGTTTGTTGACCCAGTGCCATTTAAAAGTGACCCTCAAAGTTGTCCCCCATCTGATTCATCTCTCAATATCACCAACTTCAGTTTTATCTCAACAGCTGAAAGTAATTTTCCTAGTTCATTACCAGCGTGCAGCTTACCCATCCATCTCCCTAAGCTCCATCTTTTCTTAGTGACTCAAAGTGACTTTCTGATATTTCCATCGTGTGGCTCACATCTCCATCTCGATAACATCAGTGTTTCCTCATGATCTCCAAGTAATTTTCCACCTTTTTCACTGTGTGGTTTAGCTATCAACTTCAGCTTCTTCTTCCTAACTCCAAGTGAGTTTCCCAGTTCACCACCATGTCCCTCAAATATCCATCTTCCCAGCTTCAATCTTTCATCGCCAACACAAAGTGACTTTTGTACTTCCCTACCCTTGGATTCACCTACCAGTCTTACCCCAGTAGAGATTTGGAAAGGTGTGTCTTTTTAACAGAAAAGAAAGAAACAAAGAAAGAAAAGAAATAATTAGATCCAGTTGTTTCTCTTTCAAGTTTTGTTTCAAAATAGGTTGTTTTTGAATTAATAACATAAAATTGTTGTGTTGATTACAATCCGTTGGCTGATTCATTGTACCATCTCATTACAACTGAGATGACAAATCCTGGTGTGCTTACAGTGCAGTGCTTGATTTCCATCAAACTCTACAAGTGTGCCAAGCTTTTCATGCTTTCTGTATCTGGAGGAGAAGCCTAAATATGCATGTAGCCATCAGGATATATGTTCTCCACCAATTTAGGTGATTATCTCGGTCCATCCTCAGAAGCAGTTTGGTCTTGGACTTTCTGTGAATCAATGCAGGAGGCTTTCTGAGTCTTGTTTTCAGCGCTGCTGCTTGATCATTGCTCAGTGTGAGATATGGCTATATGCAAGTCCAAGGCATTTTTCAAGAGGACGTGAGGTAATGTGCACAAAACATTGGGCTTTTCCACACTTTGAGGGGGAAACGGGGCAGTCCGTTATTCACCGGACTGGCACGCTCCCCCCTGACGATCCACGACGATCTGGAGCAGCGCGTGCCCGCGCTACACACTCTCCAGAGACGAAAATGGAACATGGCTAGCAACAGGAGAATAAGTGAACGCATCTCTGCTGATCCCTTTGCTCTCCAGTGGCACAGAAATGGTCATGTTGTTGGAGGGTGTAGTGCCTTCCTCTTTTTCCCTGCTTGTGTTTGCCTTTGCCTGAACAAGAAACTTTTAAAACTATTTTATTTTTTGGTTTAAAAAGAATAATATAAGCACACAACTATTGTTGGTTGGATCCAAAATATTTATAACTGCAGTGACTTTAAAGATACAATGCATCTATTAAATCTATGAGTAGATTTTTTAAAAAAGTGGATATTCTTTTTTATGGGTTATAAAAAAACGAGTCATCTGCCTGATGAGGAAACTTGAGGTTTCAAAAGCTGGCACAAGGAATTTTGTTCCTTTGAGGTTGGCCTCATAAAGATATGACCACAATATGGATTTTAGAGTTTTGGTCATGTATTGCACTGGACGCGAGAGTGGCCCCAGAGGGTGACAAGGTATTTTTCTGGAGAGGAGGTAGGTGAACAGGGTCTCCGTGCGTAGCAGGAAGAGAGTCTGTGCGGGAACCAAAACACAGGCAGAAAGCTGATATAGCTGTTTGCAGATAATCCTATAACACTTTTTGTTTTGTAAAAATCTGACGGACACCTACCAGCCATTTCCACACTACAATGTTAAGAGCGCTTTATTCCACTTTCAACATCCTGTGGAATTCTGGGGTTTGTAGTTTACTGACACCAAAGAACTCTCTGGCCGAGAAGTCTACATGTCCCTCGCTAAACTACAAACCCCAGGATTCCACTGTAAAATGTCTTTTGGCCCTCCAAAGCTGCATCTGTGTCACACCTCTATTGCCTAAAGTGTACAACGTTTTTATGGAAACGGCTTTGTGCTACGTGGTCTCTTTCTAGAAGGACCTCGCTGGGAATATAGCTACAGTCAGCCCTCCGCATTTGTGAGTTTAACTTTCATGGATTTGATTATCTGCAAGTTTCTTCAACTCCTGTCCCCCCACCTCTGGTGCTTCTTTTCTGGGAGAAACCTTCTCTCTCAGGCCATTTCCTCACTAACCTGTTATAGTGCTATTATGCCACTTGCAACATCCAATGGAATCCTGGGGTTTGCAGTTTCGGGAGGGGCCTTGATTGCAAAGCCCAGGATTCCATAGGATGTTGAAAGTGGAATCATAGTGCTATCACAGTCTAGTGCGGAAATGGCTTCAGTCCTGGATGATGTGAGGCACTGGGAGTCAAAGCTGTCTATGAGAAGATGAGTGGGTTTATTTCTATTTTCTATTATCAGTATAGGAGAACCATTATAGTGTAGCGGTTTGACTGTTGACACTCTGGAGACCAGAGTTCAAATCTTCTGCTCAGCCATGGAAACCCACTAGGTGAGTCACACTCTCTCACCCTGAAAGGAAGGCAAAGATAAACCCTCTTGGAACAAATCTTGCCAAGCAAACCCCATGATAGATGCACCTGAGGGTTTCCATAAGTTGGAGATGACTTGAAGGCACACAACAACAACAACAACAAGTATGAGGAAAAGAAAAGAAAATGATGCAATAAAACTCATCTGAGCCAACACAGATAGATAAGAAGTCATGAGAAGATACTGCTATACTTGATAACAGCAGCGAGGCTCTTGTACGCACAACATTGGAAAGGAAATAAAGATATAAATCTAGAAGAGTGGAAGTTGAAAGTTTTAGAGATGGTAGAAACAGAAAAATTAGCATCCTCTTTGAAAAATAAACCAATACAGAATTTTGAAAGGGAATGGAAAGGAGTATTGGACTGGGTAAAGACATAGATTTATAAAATGTAGAGATATGGGAACAAGGTAAAGGGTAATTGTTTTTATTGATAATAGAAATGTAATTGCTCTTCTTTTGTGTAAACAGAAATAATGTCATTTCAACTGGAGAAATATAAGCGGAAGTGGGGGAGGTAGGATACATTTAAAGAAGATGTGACCCACTTGTTCCTTTTTTATTTGGTAATTAAACTTCAATAAAAACATTACAAAAAAAAAACCTCATTTGTGCCATTAATAAGGAGAAGGACAGGACTGACTCAATATATTTTTCTGCCCGAGACAGAGAACACGATGCTATTGCCTCCTATTCATTGTTCCAGAGCCGACTGGAACTGAATCTTCGGTCAACACGAAAAATAAGAGAGCATCCCCCGTCATGCCTGGAGGCAACAAGGCAGCTGATGAGGGTGCAGGTTAAAAATAAATTAATAATTTTTTTGCAACCTGCCTCTCCCCGAAGCTCTAGGTGGGGTACAACATAGATACAATTAAACACAAATTATAGCTAAAATATATTAAAATGCAAAACCATTTCAAATACAAATATCTCATAATTAAAAGATACCATAATTAAGAATATAATTAAAACTACAAATACAATTAAAAAGTACTATTAGAAGTATAATTAAAAATAGACTGGGTAGGCCTGGAGGAAGAGGTAGGTCTTTAGCACTTCTTTGAATTCGGACAGCGTATGTTGCTGTCGCATCTCGTCCAGCAGGTCATTCCGCAGTTTAGGGGCGGCGGACTAAAAGGTCCTCTGAGTGACCACTGCCAGTCCAATTATACCATATGATACCTGGCTGTCTCTTCTAACTCCTTGATGCCATCTCCCAGCATCAGCTGCCTAAGGTGACCACCTAAATCTGAACAATGATAAGCCTGGCCCTGGAACGGTACATCACTGTTTTCCAGTACAGGTATGCCTCAGTTAACGAAACAGATTTTCAACAGAAAATCTGGTACCAGAGGCAGAAATAACATGGAAAGAATAGGAATAGATTTCCGCATCACAGAATGAAAGCTGCTCAGAATGTTTAAGCAAACTTTTCATTCAAAACATTCAAAACAGGTGAAATGAAACAACCAGGTCGGGGAAGCCCTCAAGAAGGAAGCAACATTTTGAATAAAGCAGGCTGCTTTAAGGCTTCTTCCAAAATGTATCCCGAGGTGACTTTTCCCCCCACACATACTTACAGAACAATAGGCTGGAGTAGAATCCCACCCTTTCCCAGCTCAAGCTTTGTTTATTTGCATTCTTTAGTGTAGACATGCTTCTGTAGCCTGACACCAAAATCTGTATTTCTCCAGCTATCCTCTACCACCCTCCCAGCACCAATGCTGCTTAAAAAAAGTCCAGCTAGACAGAGGATGAGGAAGAAAGGGGCCTGGGTGGGCCTAAAAAGCTTTTGTACAAACAACCTTAACTGTCAGAGACTTTGTTAAGTGAGATGTGTCAGTTTGGCTTCTCCTCAGCATCTCAGTTTTCTGTGTGCAGTGAAGGAATAATAAAAATGGTAATGGTAATGATAACGGTAATCTAGCCTCTGCTTGCATTCTATTCTCCAGGAAAAAATTTGCCACCTGAAAAATGGTTAGAGCAAGAACTTGACCTGGCAGCCTCTTCTGATTTTTTGGGGCTAGAGTATATGCACAATGCTTTTATATTTGCATTTTTCCCCCAAATGCCTTTGCAACAGAAAAGTGCAAATGAGATTTTAAAAAGAATAACCAGAGGCAAAAGATAAATGCAGAATAGCCCTTTTGAACAGATATTAGATTTTCTACAGAATGAATCAGAATATTATTTGGAACTGAGAACAGTTCGAGGTAGGAAGGATAAGCGGTAGAGATCCATTGCTTGTGGATGCTGCCAGTACTAAACCCCAGTGTCTTGGCAGCTGGCTGTGAACAGAGCTCAGAAACATTACTTTTTTTCTAACTACAGCTCCCAGAATCTCCCTGCCTGCATGGCTAATGGAAACGTCTGGGAACTGTGATTGAGAAAAGTAATGTTTCCGAGCTGTAATAAAAGATCTCTTGTTCTTTTTCTGCTGTTCCCAGTTTAAGAGGCATCTTGAAGGTGATGTGAAACATCTCTGTCTTTTTTGATGTACCACTACGTGCACTGATTGAACAGAACAGAAATTTATTGTACTTTAGCAATTTGCCATTATAGACAGTTGAAACTCAAGAAGGAATTCATTATAGAATTTAAAACTCTTCCTATGAATTACCAGATTTCCGGTAATCTATACACCCTTGGAGTGTTGCATCACGCTACTGCAAAGCATTGACAAGAAATTGAAATGTTCTGAAAGATACATGTCTATCAATATTAGACAGCAGAAAACAAACTTTCACAGAATACGCCCTTCCTTTCATTGATTTTAACAGTGGGTGGCTGTATTTATTTCTACGATCATTATAGCCGGAACAAATGAGGAGTACATGAGTAATAACTTTGACAGACAGAGAATTGCCACTGCATACTCTGTCCTGCTTTGTTGTCTCTCTTGCCAAACCAGAAATCCCAAATTCGTGATAACCAGCTGCATTTTTGGCTTCCATGAGTTTGGGTTAAGAAGAGTATAAATATAATTTAAGAGATGATTTAGAGGACAAGTGTTATGATTTTAATAATATTTTTTACTGCTAGATTTATTTTACTAAACCTCTGGGTATTTACTAGAGATTTGATAATATTATTTTAATATTACTAGGGATAGTTATTAGGTTTTATTATAATGTTTGTGTTTGTTATATGAGATCTACTGTTTAAGACAGATTATATTATGAATAACAATAAATAGCTTAGATGGTAGTGGTGCTACTAAAGGAATATCAAATACAATTAATATAGTAGGAGCTGTTTGCAATAAGGGTGAGAAACACTTTAAATTACATTTGTTAATCTTTGTTATCTTAGTTTAGAATAGTTTAGTAACGAGGGGTTGTTGCAATGTCTTTGTTGTCTTGGGCCATTTCCGCACTAGACTGTTACAGTGCTGCTATTTCCCTTTCAACATCCTATGGAATCCTGCAGCTTAGGGAGGGGCCTCAGGATTCCATAGGATGTTGAAAGTGGAATAATAGCACTATAACAGTCTAGTGCAGAATGTTCTAGGAAATCACAACTGCATCATCTGCATAAAGGAGGATTGAATACTTCTGGTTTCCCACTTTTACTGGAAAGTTAGCAGTCATCTTTTAAGAGCTCTACCACATCATTAATGAATAAGTTAAACAAAAGTAGGGCAAGTAAGGACCTCCCTTTGGGCCTCCCTCCCTTTGGGACTGGTACATTATCCGGTTGACATCCACCATTGATTCTAACTTGGAGGAATGTCCCAGAATATAGAATCCTTATACATTTCAGAAGTTGTGGATCAGTGCCCCGCACTGATTGGTAAATATTTGGTAATGTGGGACACTGAAATGTGAATCTACAGTGGCAGGTGCAGAAAGCATGGAACCTGTGTTATGGGAAGTGAATACACAAAATTTTCTCAAGCTTTCCTGTGGGTGCCATGCTGTATAATTGTGGTTCTGTAAAATTTGGTTTTTGAGAAGCTAATAAAGCACCAAGACTTTTCACTGTTTGATTTTGTGTAAAACAAATTGGCTTGAGTGGTGAGATCACAATCTACCTTTCCCAGAGTTTTAGAAAGCTTTGTTTCAAAGTTGTCTTCCTAGGAATCTGTAGTGAGGCAGCATGAGAGACACTTATGTGAACAAACTTCTTGTAAAACAAACAAACCTGATTTGAGCTGGCTGCAAATATATTGCAGAATAAGGAGCTAGGAGCATGGTTATATTAGCATTTTCTAATTTTGTCTCTCTTGAAATTCCTTTGCAAACGTACACATGCCTTGCTACCTCTCTTGAGATAGTGGGGAAGTAAAATACAAATGAAGCAGATGAGTGCTTTTGCAATACAGAAATCTCCATTTCCTTCTAAGCAGCTCCATCTAGAGGGATTTAGCAACAAAGCCATTATGAAAATGGACTTTACAATAATCTCTGGTAATTTGAGCAATGATCACATATAAACTAATTATTAATCAAATTATATTACAGTGCCTCGGGCAATCGTGAGTGCTCCCAAGGAAAGTAAAAAAGCTGTTGGTGGTCTCTTTGTCAGTGCTGGACCTCTGGTTTGAATTAGATACTAAGGCCATTTCCGCATTGCAAACCCCAGGATTCCACAAGCTGTTGAAAGTGGAATAATAGCACTATAACAGTCTACTGCGGAAATGGCCTAAGAGAGATACAGGAAGTTGAGTTCTGGAGTGCTGGCCTAACAGGCAAATAAATGGGTGCTGCTCTCCCTAGAAACCAAGGTGATCAAACTGAGGCTATCATATTCTGGACATATAATTAGATGGCATAACTCATTAGAAAAGACAATAAGTCTTGACAAAGTGGAAACAGTAAGAAAAGAGGATGATCACATTATAGAAAGATATACCTAAGCAATGAAGTCAAGGCTCTGAGTTTGCAAGCCCTGGACAGAGCTGTTGATGGCAAGGGTGTCTTGGAAATTTCTCGTTCCCATGATTGCCATAAGTCAGATCCAACTTGATGGAAATTAACAACATTCTAGAGCAGTGGTTCTTAACCTGGGATCCGCAGACCCCCAGGGGTTCAAATTCAAAGTATCTCAAACTGTTCAAAAGTTATGAAACTGATAGCAAAAAATGTACTCAACACTTGCTACTTCTGCACACAGCGAGAACATGCAAGTGAATGGCACTGAGAGAAAACACACAACATTTCTTGCTACCGCACATATAGTTGGAAGCTCCCTTGAGTTAAGTCTTTGTGGTCCACAGCAACAACAGATAGTTAAAGGGTTAAGAAGAGGTTAAGAACCACTGCTCTAGAGATCCCATGTGGGACACCAAATCTGGCTGTTAAACTCTTTGTTACACTGTGCCTCCACCTATGCTCAGTCTGTATTTTTATAAGTAGTAGTTGTTAGCTGCCAGCAAATCGACTTTGATCCTGGGCCCCTGGTCAAGATATCCCCACGTCACCCTGTCATCAACAGCCCTGCTCAGGTCTTGCAGGCTCAGGGCCGTGGCTTCCTTGATTGACTCTATCCACCTGTAATGAGGTCTTCCTCTTTTCCTACTGGCTTTCATCTTCTTTATACAGTCTTTATGTATATTGTTTCCAGCTCTTTTGATCATGCAGTGTGTTTCCCACACTCTTCTTTAAATTTCCCTGTGAATTCTCAGATTTTATGGAAGAGGTCTCTTGTTCTAACTTTTGTTGTGGTAGTGGTGGTGGTGGTGGTCTTCTATTTCTCTGCACTGATTATTATAGGAGTTTTCTTTGTCCCTATGCACAGTGATTGAAATGTTGCTTTCTGGGTTCTGACCCTATTTCTGTCACCTTTTACTTTTGCTTCTTATCTGTGCTTAGCTGCTTGAAAAGTTTCATCTGTCATCCAGGAAGGCTTTTCTTTCCTTTTGGCTAGAGATATTGCCTTTCTGCATTCTTTCTTCATAATGTCCTTGTCTTCAGTCCAGAGTTCTTCTGGCACCCAGTCAATTAGGCCTAATCTATTTTATACATTATCTTTAAATTCTAAAGGTTGTTATTTTGGCACAGTGGTTGATTTAGTATTCTTCTTTACCTTTACTCTTAATTTGATGTTAGCACTTCATGGTCTGTGCCACAATCTGCTCCAGGTTTTGTTTTTCCAAGAAGAGTGGTGCTTCTCCATCTTCTCCTTTCAGTTAAGTAATCTATCTTCCTCTGATTCATGCTTCTCATGTAGTCCATATCCCTCTACTATGTGTTGTACAGCTTCAGACCTTTCATAGAATCATAGAGTTGGAAGAGACCTCAAGGGCCATCCAGTCCAAACCCCTGCCACGCAGGAACCCATGTCAAAGCACTCTCGAAAGATGGCCATCCAGCCTCTGCTGGAGACTCCACCACACTCCATTGAGGCAGGATATTCCACTGCTGAACAGCTCTGACCGTCAGGAAGTTCTTCCTGAGGTTTAAGTGGAATCTCTTTTCCTGCAGTTTGACTCCAGTGCTCCTTTTCCTAGTCTCTGGAGCAGCAGAAAACAAGCCCGCTTCCTCCGCGACATAACATCCATTCAAATATTTAAACATGGCTATCATGTCCCCTCTTAACCTTCTCTTCTGCAGACTAAACATACCCAGGCACTTAAGCCGCTTCTCATAGAGCTTCATGGCTTCCAGACCCTCCACCATTTTGGTTGCCCTTCTCTGAACATGTTCCAGCTTGTCGATATCCTTCTTGAAATGAGGTGTCCAGAACTGGATGCAGTATTCCAGATTAGGTCTACCCAAAGCAGAATAGAGTGGTACCATTACCTTCTTGATCTAGACGCCATACTCCTATTGATGCAACCAAGAATTGCATTGTCTTTCTTGGCTGCCACATCACACTGCTAACTCATGTTCAGCTTGTGGTCCACCAAGACTCCTAGATCCCTTTCACATTTACTGTTATCCAGCCATGTGTCCCCCATCCTATATTTGTGCATTCCATTTTTTCTGCCTAAGTACAGGACCTTACATTTCTCTCTGTTGAAACTCATTTTGTTAGCTTTAGCCCAGCTCTCTAATCTGTCAAGGTCCTTTTGAATTTTGATCCTATCCTCTGGGGTATTAACAACCCCTCCCAATTTGGTATCATCTGCAAATTTGATCAGCATGCTCTCTATTCCTTCATCCAAGTCATTAATAAAAATATTGAATAGCACTGGGCCCATGCAGAACCCTGTGGCACCCCACTAGTCACTTCTCTCCAGTGAAGCCTCACAGGATCACATAATCCTTGTGGAGGGACTTCCTTCCTTCCAAAGGAAACTGGGGCTAGGGAAGTGGTGCATCATTTCTCTGGAAGTTCTGAGCATTTTGAGATTTGGGGTTTATTTGAAGAGTTGGGATTACTTGATGGGGGCAGAGTGGAACAGGCTCCCATGGAGACCAGACATATGCACAAATATTGGTCTGTGCCATGTTGTCACTGTGTCTCTGTTTTTCTGGGACAGGCCATTTCTTGTTACTACCAGAAGG
This sequence comes from Iguana delicatissima, assembly GCA_948472985.1. Lineage (NCBI taxonomy): Eukaryota > Metazoa > Chordata > Lepidosauria > Squamata > Iguanidae > Iguana > Iguana delicatissima. The sequence goes on from CAOKZL010000185.1 coordinate 619,439, forward strand.
AAGCTTAGAATGCTTTCTTGTACCAAATCAGTCCACCGGTCCATCTGGTTTAATGCTTCACCAGTCCTGCCTGGATGTGCTGGGGACTAAACCTGGAACTTAAAAAGCAGGTTCAGTCCCCACAACCTACAGATAGGACTGGTGTTCTTTACCCCTGAGCTGTGGGTCTTTCCTAAAAGTAACTTTCCCCTCTCCCAAAATGAAAAGAAGGGAAATCTGCTACTGTCAGTGTGCTGCAGACAACAGTTTTTGAGGCAGAACTCTCTCACAGTGCAAAGAAGAAATATCTCTCTGCATGAGGAGTTGGGAGGCTGAATGAATAAAATCTACATATTGCATATGTAGCAGTGATTATCATGTCATTGTGAACAGCTGGCAGAAACAGACACATGCATTGCTGGTCCCTAGGCTACAGATTTGCTCATGCTCTGGTTATTGTATATCATACACAATGTTCCCAAAGTCTTGCCACTCACTTTTTTGTTAAAGTATTTTTAAAAAATGTTGCAACCAGTTTCCATGTTCAGGAATGTTTTGGGAACTTTGTGGCAGCTTGTTTACGTACATCTAGTCCTACTTAATACAATTGCTTTCTTTTTATTCTAAATAAAATATTTACTCTTAAGGATATAACCTAGCCAGTAGTTTACTGGTGGTTTTTCACCAGTAATAAAGGTATGTTCTGCCAAGTAGCTGATACTATAATCTGCTAAGAAAATAAATTACAGATTCATGCAGATTTTACCCATGACTTGGGCAAAAAATATTTGCAAGAACTTAGAAAGTTACACTTTAATAGATAGCATTTAGTTACAGTTACAGTATCAAGGACTGTGACAGATCCCCTCTGTAGGCTGGCCCCACAGCTCCAACCCTGGGGCTTCTGTGACTCACCTTGCCCTTTTCTCCCCCAAGAACCCTCCCTAGACTGGGTGCTTGGGCCTCAAGGTGAACTCTATATGGATCTGTGGTTGTGTTGTTCAGTGGGTTCACTGTGGCAAGTGTGATCGGGCTGTCTGTCAAAACTTAACAAGGACAGCCTGACACAGTTGAATAAACAAGTAGAACTTTATTAATACATAATTAGATCACACATTAACCCCTGAAATATTTAATCATTCACAGCTCCCCCAAACCCTATTCAGTTTTCCCCCGACTGACTGTCCTAACTCTATCACAGCTCTTTCTTATCTTTTTGCCATCTTTCCCTTATCTGCCTTCTGTCAGAGACAAGCCTTTCTGCATTACACTGTTATAGTGCTATTATTCCACTTTCAACATTCTATGGAATCCTGGGGTTTGCATTTTAGGGAGAGGCATTTAGAATTCTCAGCCTGAGAGCTCTTTGGCCTCAGCAAACGACAAACCCCAGAATTCCACAGGATGTTGAAAGTGGAATAATAGCACTATAACAGTCTAGTACGGAAATGGCCTTAGTTTTGTACAATTTTCTTCTCGTAGGCTACTCCTTCTCAGCATTCCATAAGTTGTGACTGGCTGTCAACAAACAGGCTTGCCCAACTCTGCTTTTCACAAGGATCAGTTCCCTCTCCTCTGCAATTTCCTTCTTTAGAGGGCTGTCCCCTCCATGCCCAAGTGTGACAGTCTTCTGCTTTCTCCCTCAGATTGGTATGGCAGCTCCCCAATTTGATAAGGTGCCCTGTCTTTTCTACACAGCTCTGTCTTCCCCTCTTATAAAACCACCTTTACATAAAAGGTTATTTAGAACCCCCTCAATAGTTCTATGCTAGTGGGTTTTCTTGTATCTTTTTAAATACTGTATACACTCAGCCGAGTCAGTGTTTATAAAAATAAACTGTAATATTTATTAAAATATAACACAGAACAAAATGTTGGAGTTCATATGCAGGTTAAAGCTAATATAGGCTTCCAGAGTTCTTTTAGACAGTCTCCTTATATCTTTAAACTCTCATATAAGCATGAGTATCATAAACAGCCCTTTGGCTACACTCTCACCAAAGACTGAGACCCCCAATCTCGGTCACATTTTCTGACTAGATTCTGCCTCTCTCCAGGCTTTCCCTGAGAATTAAACCTTTCCCACACAGTCAACTTCCCTGGCTGACTGTGTTCTTTTTCACTGAAGGACTGACAATGACAACCAGTGTTTGTCTTTGTATATCTTTTTCTCTCAGCCACCAGCCCTTCCCTCACACTATGGGCTGGCTTTACCTCCTGAAGAGCTATTCTGGTTGCCTGGAGACCTGTCACTAGGTTGCGCTGGCATTCAGGATAGCCCAGAACTCCTTCACACCAGGTTAATACTAAGGAAGAACCATATGGTGGGACATCAGGGAATTAGAAGTTTCTCATCAACATTTAGCACCCAGATCATATTAGTGAAACGTAGTTCTACCCTTAATTCAGAAAAAGGTATAAATCTGCTACAAGATATGTAGGAAACACTGATGTCATATTTAAAGGGAAAAGAATAAAAATTCTGAAATGGAGGAACCAGGAAAGAAAAAGACAAAGATATGCAATTGTTCAAGAAAACATTTATCTGAACTCAGAAGAAGTTTTTCTTTTTTTCAACTTCTTGTTCTTACAACATGGAAATTAGAGATCAATATGATAAGGTCCGGGTCTTTTTGATATGTTAATTGGGCTCTGCCAGTATTTTGGTAACACTGGCCAGAACTTTTCATTTCCCTGCCCCCTTTCTTATTTAAAGTAATATCAATTTTGATTAGTTCAAAAAGTTCCATTTATTAGATGTGACAAGTAATATTAAACCAGTTCATTCTTCTCAAGCTGGTCTCCCTCTAAGGTGATGCAGACTATAACTCCCTTGAGCACCAGCCAGTATAGCTAACAATCAAGGGTGATGGGAGGTTTAGTCCAGAACACCTGAAGATCTCCAAATTGGAGAAGGCTGATTGGATGCACATTGGATATAGCCGAGGAGCTAATTGGGTAAGAATTTTCATCCTTTCAGGAGCTGAGATATGTAAAAGAACGTATCAATATAGCAATTTCAGCATATAGCCGTAATTCAAGCATTATATGAACACACAACCCAGTGACTTCAATGAGATCACTTCATACTGAGAAGCAATTACAGATGGCACAGCTCCAACATTCACTGGAGCACTTGAATGAAAACTGGCCCCAGTCAGTGCAATCTATTTCATAAGGGTTTTATGAAGATAATGAGGACGGTGGAAAGGAAAACTATGTTTATCACCCCAAACTGCTTGAATAATGGGTGAAATGACAACAACAAGTAACAGTGGTAAGCATCCAGATTTCACAGTGGCATAGCTAACTGTTTAGTAACCATGCTGCAAATCAAATCAGGAATACAGAGTTGGGAACACTATAACATTGAGATAGACGGAAAGTTTTAAGTATCTCTGAGCAAGATGTATGTGGGTGGAAAGCTTGCCTGGAAGTTCTGGGATTTTAGGGGCTTTTCAGAGATGCTATTGTCAAAACAAGACCTGTGATAAATTGTCATTTACCAATTTTCAGTTGTTCTTATAAAGACCATCACTGTCATCTTTTTAAAAACTAGGCTATGTGCTGCAAATCTACGTAACACCATGTAAGCCAAGATCCTACAGTGCACATGTTGGAGTGTAACATCTGAGCATGCAAGTCTTCCTTAAAAGGCAAGCTTGTGCTCCTTAGCAATTTAGGGGTGGCTGGAGGAGGGTGCAGAGTGGTCAGGTAAGATTTAATTGTATTTCTGTGGCTGGGAGCAAACAGCAGCTGTCCCCTCCTGAATCTCTAGAGAGTACACTGCTGATCCAGGAGAGAGACTGATGCTCTGTTTTACTGGCTGTGGGCAGATGCTGCCCTGGTGCCCTGTACCCTGCCCAGCCACTAAATGGCCATCCGCCACCTAGTCACTTCATTTACTCAGTTTTGGCAGGGGGAAAATTTCCAGCTTTTTTTGGTGTCATCTTTAAATATTCTATTCCCAAACACAAGAACCATCAGTACTTTAAACATAAATGCAAAATGGCTGTCACTGCACACCTGCCCTCTGCAGCAGGCTTCTGGGGCAGGGCGAGATGTTGCACAAGAGCTACTGGAAATCTCCTTGCACAGTGGATTTAAAGGAGTGCCCACACAATTAACTCTAGGGCCATTTCCGCACTAGACTGTTACAGCACTATTAGTCCACTTGCAACATCCTATGGAATCCTGGGGTTTGCAGTTTCCGGCCCCTCCCGAAACTGCAAACCCCAGGATTCCATAGGATGTTGCAAGTGGAATAATAGTGCTGTAACAGTCTAGTGCAGAAATGGCCTAGGATGCAAGGATGACGTTCACTAACAGGATTCTTGCTGTAAGAAATCCACGTGGGATGCCAACACTTCAAACATCACTCCTTTTGTTGTCATTTCTCCAGCATCCTCCATAGCCCTCTGTTACTTCTGAATTGTCAGTTGGGACCACTTCTGTATGAAGACCAGATCTAATATGCAGCCCACCAGTTATGGACCTCTCCTCTACAGTCTTCTTCTTTACATTGGTGTAAACGCTTACCTCCATGTAAGTGCCAAATTTATTCAATTGTTTTATGATGTTAGTAGAATATGCTCAGTGAACAGAATTTGCATTAATTCTTCTGGGTTTCAGAAGTGTAGTGACTGTGATTTCACCTGTGCATTAATAAATATAATTGCATAATTTAGAAAAGAAACCTGCCAAGAATCACAGCATTTAGGGAAGTCTGTAACCCAAAATGATTAACAGAGTTCTCAGATGACCAGGGGCCAAGAGCATCTGAAGGTTTACATCACAGTGAAGTAAAGAAGGCTCACAGTAAAGAGAATATTAAACATTACTTCTGTTGTTTGGAGTGTATCCGTTTGTATCGTGAACAGGAAGCTCACTGATTTCATCTTTGTGTTTAAGGTACTGATTGATAGTTCTTGGTTTTGGCAATTTTCAATACTAAAAGAAGACAGCAAAAGAGGTTGGAGAAGTTTCCACTACTAAAACGAGGGAAATGTAGTTGCTAGGTTCTTGACTTGATATTTTAAAGAAAAGTACTTTTTGGTGGAAGGAAGAGTTTTAAAATGAAATGAAATAAAACTGCAGCTCATCAGTTTTACAAATGGCTTGTAGATGATTAATTAAATGATTAATTAAAAACAACTTAATTGCTTACCAATGCATTTCTATATTGAGGGTTAAAGGGGCTCTCTAACCCAAAATGCCTTTTCTAAACTTCTATTGAAGTTTTTCTCCTTCTCTTATAATATTAGCACCTGATACATTCAGTAAAACTGCATGTGGGAGATTCAGGATAGATAAAAGGATGGACTTCTTGACACAGCTAAACCATGGGATTTGTACCCACAAGTAGTAGTGGTGGAATGGCCAGCAATTTTAAAAGTGGATGAAGCATGGAGGACAAGGCTATCAGCTGTTGCTAGTCACAATAGCCACATACTGCCTCCAGTATGTCTTTGAATATCAGTTCTTAGGGACCATGAGCAGGAATGTTACTGCACTCGATTCCTACTTGTGGATTTCCCATAAGAAACTGTAGGCCAAGTGTGTCATGTTAGATGTAATTTTATTATCAGACATGAACAAAGAATGATGCAATTTATGACAAAAGGAACACTACCTTCAGTTAAATAGGGAGTGCGTTAGGAATAACACTGTGCCTCTCTCTGTCACTTCTTCCACAGCCTTCTGGCAAGGTATTTTGTTTCAAAAACCTCATAATTATGAAACATAATTACTCTGTGATGAGGCACTCTGATTCTAATTACAAATGAATTATTGTTTCTAAAGCCAACTAGGTACAGCACAAAACTGAAACAGCAGAAAATCTCTGCTGGCAGTAGTGTCTCTTAAAATGTCACAAACATTTCTGTAGAAATGTCACAGTCTGTGCCTTTTATATTTCATGGGTTTGGGGCTCTTTCACTGCCTCCCTTTGTCCTCCACCATATGATTAAAATCTACTGAGGATAATACTTCCAGTAACTACTATATGGAGGTATTTGCCACAACATCAGTGCAAACCCAAGCATTTTTGTTTAGAAGTGCCACCAAGTTCAGTGGGAGTTACCCTATGGTATTGTGATTTATGAGAGCCAGCATGGTGTATAGTTTGACTGTTGGACTAGGAATCTGGGAGACCAGAGTTCAAATCCCATCTTGGTCATCGAAATCCATTGGGTGACTTGGGCAAGTCTTAGCCTCAGAGGAAGGCAATGGTAAACCCCCTCTGAACAAATCTTGCCCAGAAAAATCCACAATAGGGTCACCTAAGGATCATCGTAAGTTGGAAATGGTTTGAAGGCCTAAGCAGTCTTCAGGAGAACTTTAAACTGAGTTGCGGGGGTGGGGTGGGGGACAGGATTCTTGAGGGCAGGAGTTCATTGAGTATTGGAGATTATAACCTGAATGTTATGGGGAGAACCAAGCATATGGTACAAGAATCTAGCAGTGGGAGGGGAAAAAACTATGACCCACAATCATAGATGCGCTACACTAATGGACAGAGCATAGGAAATAAGCAGGATGAACTTGAACTCGTAGCACATCAAATATGATATACAGTCAGCCCTCCACATTTGCAGGTTTCACTTTTGCAGATTTGATTATTCACAGATTATTTGTGCTGCCTCCCTATGCCATTTTTAGTATAGACCACAAGCCTTGCGAGACTGAGAAACTGTGAAGGAGGCTTGTAAGTCCCTATTAAAAATGGTGTGGGGCAGCAGTGGAGGTGGCACTAAGCTCCACCAGCCACCCACTTCTGCCTTATCAAGGAACCCTGATGCCTCAAAGGAATCCACAGTGGGTTGACTATGGTGATCATACTTTTGTGTGTGTGTGTTAAATATGGTTTGGGAGGACCTAGAGCTATTCACTTTTTCCCCACTTTCACGGGGGTCCTGTGCCCCTAACTCTAGTAAATGTGGAGACGTGACTGTAACAGGCATCACTGAAACCTGATGGGATGAGTCTCATGATTGGAATGTAGCAATAGAGAGGTATAATCTATTTCAGAGAAACAAACCAAACAGGAAAGGAGAAAGAGTAGCACTATATGTCAAGGAGGCTTAGACCTATGAAGGGATCTGTGACTTAAATCCTGGAAGCCAAATTGAGAGTGTTGGTGCCATGTGGGACTTGAACTCACAGTTGGCAGATACTCCCTTGTGGATGCCAAGTGGGACTTGAACCCACAGTTGGCAGCAGATACCCCTGAGGTGACACTTGAACCCTCTCCAAAAGTGTTGGGTTACTGGCAATGCAGGTGGGACTTGAACCCCCCTCCCAATGGCTGGTGCCAAGTGGGACCTGAACTCACAATTGGCAGTCTCCTCTAGACCCTAGAAAAACATGTGGGGCCAGACCTAAAATATTAGGTCCACACAGACTACGCTGAGTGGACTACTACCCCGCGTAGTCTACGCGATTGCAAGTCAGCTCTGAGTCAGCCTGGAAAGATCTCCAATTGTGGCCAAAGGGACTTCCCATCTTCAGCAAGAACGCAGTCAAAACCACTTCTTACATGAGCAAAGAGAAAGACCCTTTACTGAAAGAAGGGAGCGGTTAAATCGGTTTGGGATGACAGTGATCTCATAGAGCATACAGCGCCTGTGCAAGAATATTTGCTTTCCCAAGACTAAAATTCTGATACCTGGTTGATAATACAGTAACTTCTGGTTAACAATGAACCTTGATTCACACACGTATTCACCCAGCAGTGAAGTATAATAAATATTGCTACAGACAGCACTGGAGACCCAGGCATTGACTTTGCCAATTAATGTCAGCATAATTTTAAGTAGGACAAGGGGCTAACAACCTGTAAAGTTGACTAGAATTCAGAATGGAGGACTTTAGTTAAGCAAATACAAAAAGACAGTTTCTTCAGCTTAGACCAGAGCTTTCCAAACTTTTCCTGTTGGTGATACACTTTTTAGACATGCATCCCTGTGTAGATTCTTAAATGTAGATGTTGCGTGACAGGCATCTCTATCCTTTAAATTGATATTTCCAGTTCCATACTACAGTTCCCCTTGTCTGTAGTAGCATGTCTTTGATAGTATGTTGAATTTAGATGCGAATGGCTGTGATCTCAAGCCCCACTTGAATGAGACTTCTCTCCCTTCAAATTTAAAGATCTGGTTCCAAAACCTATGTGCCAGATCACAGTCTGAAAAGGACAGAATTACCATGCCTCTTGACTTTTTGGGGCTAGTAGGATACATGCAAGAGCACTTAATACCCATTGAATCATCCCATTCAGGATCCAGAACACCAAGGATCATCTTGAGAACTTCCCTTGACAACAACCAGGCATTACTTAGACTCTTTAGAGGACAATTAAAAATGGTAATTTGTCTCTCTTTAGCTGTTTCGCGACACAGTCATTTCAGTTTTACTAGCAAACCAGAGGTTAAACTAATCCCTTATAAGAGATACAGGCACACACATAAACTGTAATAACGAAATGTATGAGGACACGACATATCTCATAAAAACCTTTCATTTATATTTTTAAAAGTATATGATTTATAAATAGTAACATACATTTCCAAGACTGGGGTCGTTCTCGGCCCAGGGAGGTGACACACCTACACGCTTCAGGTGACACACTAACGCATCATGACACACCATTTGGGAATCCCTGGCTTAGACATTTAAGCAGGCAAATACCCTCTGTGAATTAAACTGTCCGGGGTGCTGAATCTCCTAACAGCCCTGCAGAGTAGACCAGGGAAAAAGATGGGAAACACTGTCCATTTGGTCGGGACTCTTTTACTGCTAACAAGAGCATCTGTGAAATATTTGGAGGGGGGGTCTACTATAGACCCCCAAACCAGACTGAGGCCACCTTGGACTCCATGGAGTAAAAGCTGCTACAGTGGCCAGAATGAAAACCGGAGGGGCTCCTGCATCTTTAATGGTTGTGTAGAAGAGGGGATTTCAGCAGGTATCGCTTGTCAAGCAACCAGGTAATAACACCTGTTGAAATCCCCTCTTTTACACAACCATTAAAGATGCAGGAGTAATGTGGGTCAGTCTAGATGACCTCAGGGTGTGAGGGAAAAGCAGTTAATTTTCTCTGCAATCGAAGTCTCTCTGCGTTTGAAAGGAGTGCAATAGAACTCTGTGAGATAGAACGTAAAGGAGGATGGAATGTGCCTCGCTAGGCTTCCTTCACTTTGCAACATCTGTAAGACTACGCTGGAGAATGGTGGGAACCCTTGTTGGTGTCAGTCGCCTTCCTTGGACACGCGATGTCTTGCGCTGGAAAATGTATAAACCACTGTGAATGTAAAGGGGCGGGGCCCAGACTTTCGAGAGGGATCTCACTGGGACATTGTGCGCAATAAACAACCTTCCCTAACCGGGGGTCTCTATCTTTGATTCTGCAACAGCAGCCCCCTCCAGTTTTCACTCTGGCAACCCTAGACAGAGATTATTACAGAAACACTCAATACAGAAGTAACACCGAATTAGCTGCAATTGTTTTCTTCTTCTTCTTCAGAAAAAAACACCACTGGCTCGGGCTTCCTATGGTTTTAACGTCTACATGTACCGGCTCCCAAGGAGGGCAACGTAAGACACCCCTCAGCTCCTGGCCCTCCAAGATGGCCGGCGCCGTCTCCCCCTCAGCCTCGCAGCACCCGCGGCCGGCTTATTCGACGACGCTCTCTCTGTGGTTGAGCCCGCCCGCATCTCCTTGGCGGCGGTCTAGGAATGCGCAGGCCGCCCATCTCGTTTCCCTCCTTCCCCTTCCGCGGAGGGCTTTCGCTTCCCCGGCCGCCCCTGATTGGCTGGCTCGGCGGGGGCCGGGGAAGGAGAAGCGTCAGCTGACCGGAAGGCGGTGTCTCGCGCTTCCCTCTCGCTGCTCTTGCCTTGGGAGGGAGAGGAGGATCCGCACAGTCATGGAGCGTTACGACAAAGCGGCGTTGAACGCGCTCTCGGCCCCCGAGGCCAGGTGAAGCGAGGGAAGGGCGGGCAGGGCAGCGCGCGCGGGGGGCGGCGAGGCGAGGCGAGGCGAGGCGAGGCGAGGCGCGCGCGGGGCCCACGCCCGCCCCCGTGCGTGCCACTCGGGAGGAAGCCCCGCCGAGTTCAGTGGGCTTGCTCCTTGCTCTGCCAGCGGGGGGTGCGGCCTCTGAGGAGCCCCAGAATCGAGGGGGTGGCTGTGGGGGGGGATCTCCGCTCGGGCTGTACCGTCTCGACCTGTGGGGGAGCTTGAGGGGTTTTATTGGGCAAACGCTTGCCTTGATGACAGAATTTTAGTTGGGGAGGGGGAGTCGAGTCTAGAGAATTCCATTTGCAGCTCTCTTTGTTCTCTCCAGCACTTTTATATTCTTACTAGCGTATATACTTGGCGTTGACCAGGGTTTTATTTTCTCAAGGGTAATACTTGTTAGAAAGATTTGAGACCCTGTGTCTCTAGCTCCCCAAACTGTCTTGTCCAGTACCTCTAATTTTTCCCCATATTCTCCAAAGCGATCTGAATTCAGAGTTATTAACGTGGAGAGGTTGGGTTCATGAGGGAATACGCTGCCCTCCTCCTTGCTGCTAGGCTTCATTTCCATAGCACAGTGATTCTCAACCTGTGGATCCTCAGATGTTTGTGGACTTCAGCTCCCAGAAGCTCCAGCCACTATGGTCAATGCTCAGGGCTTCTGGGAGCTGAAGTCCAAAAACATTGGGGACCCACAGGTTGAGAACCACTGCAAGCAGCTGGCCTATTCAAGACAGTCACAGTTGTCTGAAGCCCAGGAACTCTCTGGGTGAGAATTCTAAAGGCCCCCTCCCTAAACTGGAAACCCCAGGATTCCAGAGGATCTTCTCAGGCAGCCAGTCCTGTGAGGTCTTTGCCTGACACAGACAAACTTTGATTTTTTTTTTATATTAGATTTTAAACTGTCTGTAAACGAGGAAAAGACACAGGCTGTTTCAACACTATACTGTTATATTGCTATTGTTCCAGTTTCAACTTTTTATGGAATCCTGGGATTTGCAGTTTAGGGAGGGGTCTTTAGGATTCTCACCCAGAGAGCTCTTTGGCCTCAGGAGAGGACAAACCCCAGAATTCCACAGGAGGCTGAAAGTGGAATAACAGCACTATAATGTTGTAGTGCTGAAATGGCCGAAGTCCCTGAAGTGTCTTTTCACGGTAGCGCAAAGGGGACCGTACCTCTGAAAGCACCCTTTGCGTGTTTAAGGGTTCCTCTGCTAAAGGGTGTTTTTTTTTAAATCCTGATTGGATTAAATCCTCATGTATGGGGAGAAAGGGCTAATCAAACACTCTTTTCCCCATTAGCTAGCTTGCTACATGAAAGAAAAAGACAACACTAAACTTGCCATTCTCCAACTTGCAGTATACAGTAGTATGCTACTGACAGTGAGGTAATGACAGCTTTAAAAAGTTACAGGATAAATTCATAGTGGAAAGATCTTTTACTAACTGTATGCAATACATGATCTTTTGGTAGAAAGGTGGAATTACAAACTGAATAACTATATAGCCTCCGGGGTTTTAATGTGGCACTACTTGCTAGATTGCTGGCTCTTCAGTTTGATCCAGCAGAGCTGTTGTGATCTCATTAAATGACTTCACTGTATTTACAAAATTGGCCTGATAAGAATAGAACAGGCCAAGACATGGGAGAAATGTTCTTAGATTATAAACAGTGTAATAATATAGCAGTTGGCATAAGAAGGATGTATTAATATTGGGGGGGATGGATGCGGTTTAATTCTGAACAAAATATAAATCTTTTGTAAACTTGATTATATCTTTTTTGTGTGTGTAAAGTGTGTACTGTGTTTATGCAGAAGGATTAGGTTATGACACAGTGATTGGGCTGTGGTCACACAGTGAGCTTAGTAGCAGTCGGGGGATTTGAATCTAGGTTTTCCCAGCTCTGGTCTGACACTCTGTCATACCACACTGACTCACTGTACAGATTCTCTGGAGTAAATCCTGTTTTTTCAAGTCAGTGTAGAATACTGTCATGTCTAAGCAGGAAGCAACCAGCCTGTGTTTGTTTGCACGATGTAAAAGTACTGGTTAGTGCCTGCAGATTTTGGAATTCAGGTGTAGCTAGGTCACTTTATTTTGGTATAAATATCTCAGTGAAGCAGTCATGAGTAGGTGGGAATGCATATAGATATCAACTGTTGTATATGTTAAATGTATTAAAGGTGAAGATGGACCTGAGAAATCAAATGCTGAAGTTTGGCTTGGCTCTAAGATTTTGCTGCTAAACAGGTGTGGGCAGATGTTGCTGCTGAATGTTGGTCAAGTGCTCAAAGGCCACACTTTTAAAAAAAGTTTCAAATGATGTTTAGATGAAAAATACATTTAAAAAAGCTACATGCAAATGAAATTAAAATTAGCTGAAATTAGCTTTAAATTAATTCCACATTAAATATTTTTAATTTTGTCAAAATCCCATGATCATTATTAATAAAATCCCCCATCCTAATTTTTAAATTAAATTTATGTTTTTATATAAATGAAAACTAAATTATTTAAATTTACTTTAAGTGTGGCTGTTGTCCCTGAATTGGCTGTCAAATTACAAACGCAAGCTGTGATGTCAGTTTAAAAAATTAGAGTGAGGAGGATGCCTGCGGCCAATTCCTCTTCTGTATTCAGTTAGGTTCTAGCATTACCTGCATTGCAACGTGGATATCCAGGCACTCAGATTTTTTGAATGGCTTTATATTACAGTTTCCAGTACTGTTTGAAATCCTAGTAGGTGACTTTATCGTTTTGTGTCACAGGTTTGAAGTGGTTGAAAACAGACAAATTTTGACCACGGTTTCTGAGTTTACTTTGTTAATGATAAGACATTTCTTTATAATGAAATTATAATTATATTATTATAACATAATAATATAATTAATTATATAATAATGATTAAATCTAGTGGGTTCAAGGAGGATATTCTTTTTTAAAATTAAGTAAGAATGTATTGATTAAAGAGCATTCATGGACACTTTATTTTGTTAGTACTCAGAATTTCAATGAAAGTTAAAGAAATTAGAAGTGGATATTTTGGCAGTTAGATCCTCTCCAGTAGCACCTTGTCAAAGAAAAGATGAGGAAAAAATCCCTAACATAAAAGACTGTGGCCAATGAGCACTTGACCAACCTGAAAAGTAGCCGCTGGCCCATCTCTGTGTTACACAGGGTTGTATTGGCCAAGAGATTTTCCATTTACAGAGCATCATCTAAAATTGTACTAGTGTTGGTCTATGAAAATTAACCTGTTAATGTGTGGATTAGTGAGCCAGAATGGTGTAATGGTTTGCACGTTAGATTACATCCCTGGAAACCAGGGTTCACTTCCTCTCCCAGCCATGGAACCCCACTGGAAACCCACTGATCTTGGGCACTTCACATATTTTCAGCCCCAGAAAGCCCTGTGATAGGCTCACCTTAGGGTTGCCATAAGTCAGAAACAACTTGAAAGGACACAACAAAGGGCAAATTATCCAAATTCATGCAGTTTTTTTCTATTAACATGCACATAGCCAGCACGTTTTTTTTTTGTAATTTTTTGTAATTTTAGTTCTAATGCTTGCAGAAACATGACTTTATGCATTTACCATCCATGGTATTAGTATGTTGCCTTGTTTGCCAAACTGGGAGTGGGAATTAATGCCTTACAATATATTCATTGAATTAAGCTATAACCATATTTATTCTTAAAAGAAATTGAATAAGAATGGTTAACAGTGCAATCCTCCTAACTCAAAGATGCCTGATGTATACAGGATTAGGATTACAAGCCTCTTCTTCTGTCAGAACCTTCTGTCTGCAGATCTCAAAGATCTGCTGACAGAACAGTTTCCCAGCAGAGGAGGGGAAAAAAGGCAGAGCAAAGGAGAAATGAAGCCACATCTCACTCAGATCTCCTGTAGCTCAGGGACACAGACACCGTTCTGATATGTAGTTGGACCCAGAACAAGGGTAGTCCTAAGTAGTTGCTGACATCTCTAGACAGCGGAGTTGAGAGCCATTATAGTTTCAGCTGGCCTAGTGCAGGTTTAGATGACACAGTGGCATCTTGGACAGCTAGGACTGCACTCTAAATCCAGTGTTAATCTTGCCTACACTGAACCCATTGAAACTAATGGGACTTGTTAGTTGTAACTAATGTCTCATTCTTTTCAGTATCTGGATTCTAGGAACGACTAATGTTGGATTTAGCTCAGTACTAATCTTAAATAAATCATTATTCCACTATGTCTGATGGATGATTTAATGCATGACTGACTCTCTCTCTCTCTCTCTCTCTCTCTTCGGCTTGTTTGTTGTAGAAGTGAAGTTTCTTTGTCCTCAACTTTGAGAACACTTCTGTTCTTCACAGCTTTAATGATTATGTTACCCATTGGACTCTATTTTTCATCAAAAGCATATGTTTTCGAAGGTAATTTTCTTGGTTAAATATTGTCTTTCTTTGTCATCTTTGTATTTTTCTCAGGGTAAGTAAATTACTTAGAATTTATGTTTTTATTTTCCAGTGGGATATAGGCAACATAAATTCTTCTGTTTGGGAGCAATTATATATATAGTTTTAATAATAGCAATGAGCAGTTGAGTTTTTCTATTGCAGTTTCCTCAAAAATAAACTAATGAAACAGTGAAGGAGGAGAAATTTTTTTTTGTCCTTAGATTGCGTGCTCTGTGTGTGTGTGTGTGTGTGTGTGTGTGTGTGTGTGTGTGTGTGTGTGTTCAGAGGAAAAGTGTCTTGATTGTGAAATTCTCTCGCTAAATTTTTGCTTTGATGTTATGCAATGGGAAAATTACAACAGACACCACTTTCCAGATTTGCAAAACTGAGTTGCCAGAGTCTTGAGACACAATTTTCTTATATGGAAAGGCTATTTTCATACTATGGCTAAATTTAAGCAGCCTTCAAATACACCATGACCTTGAGCAGTTAGTTAATGATAATGGAAGAATGCAGTCAGTTCCTTGAAATCGCTTAGAATGTGTGGAGTTTGTCTTTCATTTCCATTTGCATTAAGAAGATCCAGCTATTGAGAATTGTTGTGGACTTTTTTGGTTCGGATGTGACAATATACTTTGGAATTGGAATTTTTCCCCTTGGCCTATTGCATCCTCTGGCACCAACAAGCTGCTCCAGATTTGGAGGGTACACAAGGAAGAAGTTTTCACAGATTGATCAGAAGCAGAAGGTTTTTGAACACTGTTGGTTCCTGGCCATAATTTGGCATTGATTGTTATGGCATCTGTTATTACTGAGCTTGGTAGTTTATTAAACAGAGAGGTCTGATCCTGATCTGTTTATGATTCTGGTCTTCCAAATGTAGGTGACCTCTTTTAACCTTGCTACAACTGACTGTTTCGTTAGCCATTTATCAGCATGATGTAAATGTTTAAATAACAGTATCCCTTTTAAATGTTTGTTTTCCATACATGTAAACACATCAGCAATAAAAATCTGTTACATAATTTTGTTGGTTTGTAGTATAGTATTTATTGCATTTCTAGTACAGGTGGTGCTTCCAGGATGGCAGTTATGAACAGGTTGAAAGTATGATAAAAACCAAACTGTGCTTTTGACGATTCTTTACTGTGCTTTGTTACTGGGCAGAGATGAAAAAAGGATTGAAGTACTGAGATGATATGGGGTAAAGGCGTCCACTGTATGCTGAATGTTGTAGAATGCCATACCAGAGAGAGAGTGTGTTTTTCATAGTAGGCAAAGCATATCACGACTTAAAATGCCCAGTCCTGTACACGTGTACACAGAAGTAAATGGTGTTGATTTCAGTGGTATACAGCATGAGATAATTGTGTGTAGGATTGTTCCCTTAAGCATTGCAAACTGTATCTTTCGCTGCATATGTCTTAAATCAGAAAACTGAATCAAAGATATATGTGGCCCATTGGATGGATTTTATACTAGCAAGGGAAGGGATGGGTGAAATTTTATTTTGGCAAATACTCACCTGTATGCTGTTTTTATGCTTTTTAAACTTTGTTTTATTTCTGTTTAGCTACATTATATTATGTTTTACTGTAGTTAATGTTGCTTTATAGTCGCCTTAAGTAGCACATGGTGGAAGGACAAAATATAAATTGATAACTGAACAGTTTTCATTTTAAGATTATTAGGTTAATTTGGATTGCTTTGGGTTTTTAAAATTTCTTTCAACACCCCCCCCCCCAATTTATTCTTTCAGGCATCTTTGGAATGTCCAACAGAGACAGCTATTTTTATGCTGCAATCGTTGCTGTGGTTGCTGTTCACATTGTCCTTGCTCTTTTTGTCTATGTGGCATGGAATGAAGGTTCCCGACAGTGGAGGGAAGGCAAACAGGACTAAAGTTACTGTTTCAGCAGGACAGTCAAGGGAACATTTACAGCTGTGGTGCAATCCTGAGTAATAAAGTCCTCTCATTCCCAGCAGTTTTTGTTTTTGTTGTAATGACAGCTTTGACTTCATGAGCCTCAAAACTTGATGAAGTTGACAAGGTTAGAAAGAGGAGCAACAGAGTACACCAGAAGGAGTATTTATAAGCTTCCAGCAGAGGAATCTCAGCAGACTTTTTGTTTGTTAAACAACCAGCCATGAACTGTTTTGAAAACTACATATAAAGGATTTGCAGTGAAAAATTTGAGAAGTTCCAGAGGATGTCTTACCACTTAAATTGTAAATGGATGAAATTAACTTGAAGTAAATTTGATCTGTGTCTTCTACATGGGAGTTCAGTAAGAGCTTTGATACACTGGGCTTCATCTTATATTCCAAAAACACAAATACTTAGGAGTGCCACCTTTCATTTTTAATGGAGAAGAGCTGATGTAATTTATTTCAACTGTGTGCATGTAAGTTCAATCAGTCTGTTTTTTACATACTTCTGTTGGGTATCTTTTAACATAAGACATCTTTCCTTAAAAAGCAGACCTTGTCAGATGCCATGATCTGTAAGCCAACCATTGTTATTCATTTCCAAGATGCACTTTTCCTCCAATGATGGGACTTTTTTGTTTAATCTCTGAAGAAATGATAAAGTTATCACCAGCAACCTTTATCTAGATCATGGTAATATTGTTTGGCAATATCTTGGAAAGAATTAAAACCAAACCTTGCTGATGGGGCATTGCTCCTGCTCTTCCTTGCTGCCTCTGCTTGGATCTTGTAAATAAATGGGTGTCTAATATTGCTTCTGGTACTTCTGCACTGGAGTGAATGTGAAACCCAAAGCAGGGTCAGCTAAGTCCTGGAATTCAACACGAGCAAAACAGTTGTGTTACTTGTTTACATTGTCTGTTTATCATTGTTCTTTGTGAAATCATGGGGAAAAACTCCTTCCCCTTTTCATACTGATGAGACTAAGGGTTTTCCAACAGGCAGTCCTGCTTGTAAGTCACTACTCATTTCAGTGATGGCTTACATGGCACTCTGCAAACAAGCCCAACTGAAATGACTTCATATGCAACAACCAAACATACCTGTTTCAGTGGCCGATGTGAAGTGTAGAATGAAAGCATTGTTTTCCTTAAGACTAAATTAATTCCCAGCTACCTGAATCTTACATATTTTTTTGTCAGTTTGCTAGGCTTGATATATTCTACTTCTTTACCTTTTAAGGGATGCCTGTTGGGGTTCAAACTGTATGGACAATTTCCTTATCTACAGATAAGAACTGTCACTTTATGTTAATAAAAAACACTGGAAAACTCTTAAGTCTATAATATGATGATGGGTTAGATCCCACTCTGGTAAGATGATGACAGTCAAGGGGTCTGTAAGCAGGATTTTCTTTGGTTAAAAAGAGATGTCTAATGCTGGGCTAACAACTATTGTAATTTTGAATTGTAAGGTTATTTTGTGTGGAGAGTTTTTTCTTCCCTTACACATGAAATATCTGTTGTACTGAGAACTCTTCCTTTTAATAAAATGCAGTCATTAATTCTTGGGCTCAATTAAATGCAAATGTTGAAACATTAATTTCTGAATCATCTTTTGCTAGCTAGCATATTGCAATTAACATTTTATTGTCACTGTTGTAATTTTGTTGATGACTTTTTATGACACACCATGGGTCCAAGGCTATATCCACTATGAAGCCACACCTGGGAAAAATATATTTCCTTCTGATCATAAAATTGCACCCAACAGAGCAGTTCTATAATGTTCATAGGATGTTTACAGTATATGTTCCAGGACAAAATGTCCTTCTTTAGGGCAGCTGTCTTCTCTGTTGGTTTATTTTGTTCTGCTGTTTGAACAGCTTTCTTGAGAAAAGGATTTCAACTTAAGAAGTTTGCATATAAGGAGGTCTAATACACTATGATCTTTTTTGGTTTAATTAGAAATAATTCATGCTTGGTACAGAATGGAGTGACAAACTACATGGGGAGGCACAGTGTAGATCTTGGAAATGTGCTGATACTGGAAACTAAGTAGAAAGACTTTATATCTTATTTTATTTCAGGAGACAAATTATGTAGAATGCAATTTGCTTTGTTCCTACTTGTGAAGAAGTAATTTGGTCTGGTTTACAGCAAAGGCAAATGTACCTAACTTTTAGTCCAGACAAATTTAGGAAGGGAATGTTATAGCTATTCATGGGATAGTTGCCAGTAATTGTGAACACTTGTCAGGGTCAAGATGCATTTTGTTTTGAACATGCCATATCCTCCACAAAACTTACTTCTAAAATACACATAGAAAACTGTGGTATCAGGATTAGTCTTTAGATACATTAGGGAACATTTGGACATCACAGGTTGGGATTGTCAAGCATCCTAGCCTTTTGTTGATGAACCTATAGGTTGTGTATTTGTTGTGGGATGGCCAAACAAACCACAGTCTTTCAATCTGTGGCTTGTTTGGTGTAGTATCTGAATGAGGCAGGTGCTGGTGCTCTGGTTTGTTTCTTGCTCAGCAAGTCAGAGAATGAATTTACAGTTCATGGTCTGTTTTTCTGACATGTCAAGAGAGATAATGCATGAATCTGTCATGAACCAAAGTGGTGTGAGTTGTTTATCTGCTCCCATTGCAAGTAGGAGCAACTTGCAGTGCATACTAACATACAGCTTATGAACATGAAGGTTCTGTGTGAAACCTGACTTGTGGTGACACACAAACCAGCCCAGTACGCAGTGTTCTTTCTCCGTTTAACTTGCTCAGGTAAGGCCTCAATGATGGTTTTCTATTCTGTTTGATTCAGATACAGAAAAAATTGCTTTCTGCCAGCTGGCAGCATGATGCATTTTTCAAAGAGATTGATTCCAACTGGTGGCCAACAGCATAGTTTTGTCAGATAGTCATTCAAATCAAGGGAGAGGGACAAGCATGATTGAATTGAAAATAAAGACTTGGACTTCTCTTCTGCCTTTGCAAAACACAGCTTCCAGTCAATCCCTGTTCAGAGGCTTCCAGCAAAAGTGAGGCAGCACCTACCTAAAAATAAGAATTTCTCCAGGAAGTCATTTCTGGACTCTCATATCTCAGTGTATTTTAATAATCCTACTCTCCACTCCCGTCCAGCAGCCCAGCTTCTGCCTGTGAACCATGTACAAAACCAGCGATTTGCAAGCTGAGTAATATTTCTTTACCATCCTGGTGAAGTCTTGTTCTTCCTCTCCAGTAAGAATTCCTCCGCCCCTCCATTACAAGATTGAAGAAGAAGGCCTGTGCAACTGTTTCTGCCTACTTTGGTGTTGTGTGCATTCAAGTCATTTCCAAGTTACAGTGACTCTAAGGTGAACCTTGCACAGGTTTTTCTCAGCAAGATTTTGTCAAAGGGTCCTTGCCATGGGCCTCGGGCAGAGAGGATGTGACTTGCCCAACGTCACCCACTGGGTTTCCAGATTGAGCAGAGATTTGAACATTGGACTCCCAGAGTCCTAATACAACTCTCAAATCACTGTACCATGCTGGCTCTGCTGACTACATACGGTAATATTTCTACTGTGTTTCACTTTGGTCCTCTCCTTCCAAGGGGCTCAGAGTAATATGCGTGGTTCTTTTTTGATGACTTTAATCTTCACAGTAACCCTGTAAGCTAACTTGAGTGTAGAGAATGGATTGGCCAAGCTTTAAATTCTTTCATGATTAAAAGAATTTAAAGTGTCTTTACCCCGCATTGGTTCCTGATGTAGTCTTTAAATCATACTAGCTCACAACAGATCATGGATGGGAACTAGGCCACAGCCCAAGGTCCGCATAGAAGAACTCAAAGCCAATGTTGTGACTCTGGTTCCTCGCTAGACCACACCCACCGTGTAGGTTTTTTGCCCAAAAATGACAATCTGCTGTTCCTGGGAGTCTATAAGAATAGCAATTCTTCTCTAAAGCAAGGTGTGGGCCCTTTTTTTTTTCTATCTAAAAAGCTTGGGTTTGTTTTCAACCAAAAAAAGGAAAGTTTTTTTCTTTCCAAAGTAGTATGAATCTTCCTCTTGCTTCAGAGGTCCAAGGGTATGTGTGTATGTGTGTTTTGGCCCCCAGAGGGTCTTGGGCCATTTCCACACAGGATTATTATAGTGCCATGATTTGGCTTTCAACATCCGATGGAATCACGGGGTTTGCAGTTTAGGGAGGGGCCTTTGACACCCCTCCCTAAACTGCAAACCTCGGGATTCCATAGGATGTTGAAAGTGGAATCACGGCACTATAACACTCTCGTGTGGAAATGGTTGTGGGGTTTGTGATCCAAATTGTTTTGGACTACTTTCTACAAGTAAATCCCCAATTCATGTCATGACAAACACTGGGCAAATGTTCTGAATGTGGTCCTGGAAGATGTTAGCTGAATAATAAGATGATGGTCTGTTTTCCATCATATGCCACAAGCTTCATTTTCTCAGAGCAGGTTAATATTAGCAGTTCAGATAGCTGTGAGGTTTAAGAGTGGCTTGGGTGGTGAGACAGCAAAACAGTAATTTCTTTAGCTATTTGAGTCTGGCCACATTCTTAAAACCACCATTAAGGTATTAATATTTTGGGTGAGGATTGTAATTCTAATATGGGCATGCAACACATGATATGAGGCGAAGGTTATCAGTCTGCCATCATAACTGTGATGGTTACAGCATACTGCAAACACAAAAGAAGAGCTGGAAGTATGTGCAAAATTCAAGTCAATGAACTTATCCACAGTCATCTGTCATAAAAATGCACACAGGCATACTTTCATGGAATTAAGCATGTGTTAAATAAATAGATCTTTTTCTAGCCTATCATTTCAGGTTGATTGGAAAAATGCACCCATTTTACTGATTTAATATAAGTAACAGGTACCAGGATTCTAATATAACTAGGTGAGGCTGGGGTCACGCTTTAAAATTTAGACTAGTGTTTCGTCTTCCAATTCCATTCAAATCTGCTTTGGGCCATCTCATTTCATCATTCCTACCAATTCAAAACTGTATGGTCTTGGTATCATTTCCTTCTCTCCATGGACTTGTTATTTTTCTGATGTGCCTGTCTTGACTTCTCTGTCCTTTGCTGTGTAATCATTTGGTTGCCATTTGAACTCTGTAATTCCAATCCCTCCTCCTCTCCAAGTTTTGAATAGGAGAGGGAATGCTTTTGCAGGACAATGAATGGAGCTCCCTTTTGAAGCATCTAAGTGCTGTGCTGAAAGTGCTTGGCAGAAATGAAGAAAATTAGCCCTTTTAAACATGATTTTCACCTGGCAATTCTTAGGCTCTTCTGGGGGAAAACCCTATAAACAAGAATGAACAGTGACCTTCATAGTGTAGAATGGAGACTGAATAGGATTTCTTGTGATTGAGCAGAAGCACTTCATATATCCTGAACAGCTGTGTTCTGGGATTCAGTGGCAGAGCACAGGTTTGGCTTGCTAAATGCCCCAGGCTCAATTCCTGGTGTCTCCCAATTAAAATGATTTGAACAACTACTTTGATCTGAAAAGGCTGCTATTAGTTCGTCAGAGAGAACTGCATTAGGCTTAATTAGGAGTAGCGGGGAATGTATATTTGGATCTACTGATGGACCTCTGGGTGGTTTGCAGTAAATGGGTAAAAACTCAATCTCAATTATTTAATAAATGAAGCAACAAAATGAAACTCTCCTCTTAAATTTTACTGTTAGAATTAAAACACTTTGGAGCAACCAGAAGTAGACTTTTGTGTGGAAGGACTGCGAGAAGTTCTGATTACTCAAATTTCTTGGCACACTGAAAAATAGTAAAACGTGTCTTTTGCAGCAAAACACTGGTAGTGTGAATCCCAAGCCCTGGTAAACACCAAAGGATATCCTGCAGTTCTGGAATCTGCAGATGGCTAAATAGACTAGTTTTCTTAGTTTGCTTAAGACAACTTCATATTTTCTGAAAATGACTATAATATTAATGAACCAAGTGGAGGGTCTCACTTTGTTTAGCTAAAATAGTAGCAGTAACAGTAGTAGTACTTGTCATTTTGTGTGGGGTTAAACTAAATGTTAAGGGTTATTGTCTATGATTAACCTGTTTCCCCTCTCACGATAGATTTTCTTCAGAGATATGGGCCTGAGTCATTAGCTTTGCACATTAAGCCCGTGTTTACCTTCCCATAACTAGCACAAAGCAAAGAGCACTAAATGCAGGACTCTTAGATGAGGAAAATCAGGTGCTCTTGCACAGACATACTTTTTCACATGTTGGAGAAGACAAACGTGTTAAATGTATTGTCTATTATGAATGGATGTTCATTTCACAGCACGTTCAGGTGCCCATTTGTTGCCTTGGTTCAGTTGTACAGCACTGCCATTCAGTACAGAGAATGCGTGCCTCAATTAATGTCTGCAGAAATTTACATAGTACAGCCTCGATGTGGAATTTTGGTCATTATCTTGTTTGTCCCTTGGAGGCCCTACTTTAATCTGGGTTAGGGAATACCAGTTATTGAGACTTTGCTGCAGAGTTTTCTGCCAATAAGGTACTTCAGGGCTGCATCAGTAGTTTTCAGGCTATCTAGTTTGAGATAACTCTCTTACTGGGATGAAATGTCTGCCTCCTGCTATATGGACAGCAGTATCCATTCTTCCTTTATTTATTTCTCACAACACAAGTTTCAGACAGACTGATGAGTTAAGTCCTGTTTCTGACACTGAGAGGGAGAAAAAGTGCCTCATGTTTAAGATGTAGTACCCAAGCAGAGTTAGAAGCACCCTGCTTTGAAAAGAAAATAGCAAAAAGGTTCATGTTCAGCTAATAGTTTGCTCTTGTGCCTTGTTTCCTTGTCCCTTTCATTTATGCATACTTAAATGTTAGGGTTTTTTTCAGTACTTAATCATGATTCTTCTCTGTGACCTTAAAAGCCCTTTGCATTTTCCTTTCTTTTCTGTACAGTTGGCAACTGTTTTCCTTAATCTTTCATCCTCAAGAGCCTTTCTCTCTTTCTTTGAGATTATACAATAGAAGCAATGAATTGATTTTGGGCGATAAGGCTGCACATCATATCCTCTTGACAGCAATGACTCACAAGTCAAGACTGTACCTTATCTCTATTCCTCCCCAGCCAATACATTAAATGTAAGATCTGTGGTTGTGTGCATATTTTTTTTTTTTTAAAGATTTGACTGTGCTTTAACTCATCAGGAAGTTTCTTGATATATTTGGCTTCTCACGAGCAGAAAATTCAGAATTTAATATCACAATGAAAACTGAGCAGTGCGTTTTTGCTCCATCAGCTTAAGAAAACGCCTCTGTTATTTAGGATGTGTAAAATGTTGTTAGGTGGCCTAAATACTCTAAAGGCACTGTCTGATCTTGGAAGCTAAGCAGGTCAGCCCTGGTTCATACTAGGATGGGAGATCAGCAACGAATAGCAGGTATTGTGAGCTATATTTCAGAGGAAAGAACTGGCAAAGCCAGTGAATGAACTCCAGAGAACCATTTATTTATGATAAAAATATTTATATCCTACCCTCTACCCAAAGATCACAGGGTACCATACATTAAAACCAACCTGACCAATTGAAAACAGTATGAAAATAAAAGACTTGAAAAGGCAAAACCCAGATTAAATAATTGAAAGTTAACAAGGCAAATTAAAACTGGATAGGAAATCAATTTCAAAATGAGGGGAAATACACCCTATGCTTACAGAGGACATTTTGGGACACTTCTGGGGGAAAAAATGCAAAAATAGTTTTTGACCCTTGTGGGACAATGGAGCCCCCAGATGTGGTGAAAATGTCCTCTAGAACCCCGAGAATGCATCTGGTGGCATTTGGAGCAAAAAACATTTTTTGAAAAAAATAAATAAAAATAAAACTGTTTTGAAAAAAAAATACAAAACTATTTTTGAGCTGGAGAGGCGCAAAAATGGCCACGCTTTGCCCGTTCCTGCTTTAGTAGGATGTATTCTTTCATTCACTGATTTATTCTCTCACCTTTGCTCCAGTATGAGTTCAAACAGTTTACAATGTGTTGACAACGGGAAGTATAGCTAAAATAATATATAATAAGAAAGTTTTTAAAAAATTAAACAAATAGTCCAAACATTAATTTTTAAGTGGTTAAAAAACATTCAAAGCATAGTAAAAATAAACCCCCCCCCCACCCTATTAAAAAAACACCCCCTGCCTCAACTAGTTGAAAAGTAAATACGAGAGCACAGTTTGTGCAAGCTTTGGGGACTGTAGGGAGGAAAATAGAAACATTCCCCTTCTGGCCACTGGATGTCACCCTCCGAGTTCTCCCACAGATGCTCAGGATGGTCCAAAGGAACACCAAACAGTCCTCTTCCCTAAGGTTGCAGCTCAAGAGATCTTGAGTGGTTATGATTTCCTTGTTTTAGAGAAGTTGATCAGATATACGAAGTTGGCTCATGCCTGGTTAGACCATTCCGTTCCTTTCTCGCTTGCTCCCACTTGCTCTGCGCTGCCTTCTACAGTTTCAGACCATCGTTTCCAGACCTGCCTGGCGATGCCAGGATTGCACCTGGGAGCTTTATGTTATTTCTTCTATTTATTAAATTTATCTGCTGCCTTTTCTCCCAGAGTGGGACTCAAGGCAGCTTTTGCATATGTCAGTCACTAAATTCTGGGTCATTGAGGGTGGAAGTGGGTTTAGTCTTTTTTCCCCCGCCCATGCTGTTTAATCTCATGTGGCCCCTTAGGTGTCTTGCCCTCATGGGGACAAATAGCCTCTGGAGGGATGAAAAGGGCTCACGCACTCCCCCTCAACACAATGCTCAGTCTGAATCCAATTCCTCTCCCTCACCCTCGCTAAGCCTGTGTTTGCTCTTCACTTACAAAGAGCGCTACTGCCAGGACGAAAACTTTCGTTCAGAAAATTCCTTCTGTCTATCCACCTTGTCCCCCACTCCTTTGGAATTTCAGAGTATGGGTAGATGAGGAAGGTGTGATGAGGGAACTATGTCACAACTGAGTCTCAAACTATGTGAACTGGAATTGTCTTGGAAATACAAATCTGTTCTGGTGAAGCCAAAAACTGGTACCTGTTTTCTACATTCTGTACTTTGTAATTTAATTAGAAGAACAGACCAAAGGCCTGTGTGCTCCAAGATTTTGTTTTCCACGGTGGCCAACCAGGTGTTCCAGAAAAACCTATGGCCAACCAGATGTTCCAGAAAAACCTATGAGAAAAGGCTTGAGGCTGTAGCGCACTCTGGCATTTAACCTCCTCACAATTGGCAGGGGAGATACCTTGATCACAAAGTAGTACATGGCCTATAAGCATAGAAAGGCACATGGGACCGTAACAGCTAATAAGCACTGGAAGACCTTACCCCCAGAATCTTGTTCACACCTCCCTTAATGCTTTTTGAACTTCAGAAACCACCCACTTTCCCATTATTTCCATTATCTAATTTCTGATGTACTGCTTTCTCTCCTCAAATTTCTCCACTCATGGAAAGGAGTTTGGAGGGATTGTTTTCGGTGGTCACATTTCAAAATGCAGGGCTTGTTCAGACCGGGCAAAAGCCCTGCCATCTGGTCAAACTGGTTGCCCTACTGACTGGGAGGAGTGTCTGTTTTGAAAGGCCAGATCATGCTCCTCCTGTCTCAGCCCTTTGAGAGTATTTTTATGGGTTCAGTTACATCTTTTTGCATCTGCAAAGAGGTTCTTTTAAAAACTCCAGGAGCTTCCAAGATGGCCAAGGGTAAAATCTCCATTTGACTTCCTTGTTTTAGCTTCTTCTGTGCTCTTGGGCAATCCTCACCGATGATGACATGAATGGAGGCGTGCCCTTTGCTATCCTTCCTCAGTGCTCATCCAAAGAGGGGATGAAACCCTGCCCAGACCCACACATCAGTCAAAGCAGCAAAGCCTGGTGTGGATGTGGGGGTTCAAAAAACCCCACATGGAGTTGTGCTTTCCAGGCTGACATTTCCTGGAGCTTTTAGCCAGCCAGGATGAGCTCATAGTTACAGTAACTCCAAAATGAGTAAGTTCCTATTATATTTGGCATCAGTGTTCAGAGACCACAGGGTTGTCTCCATTTGACAAAGCTTGTTAGTTTTTAAGGGGCTGTGAGACTCCACCTTCCTCTTGCTGCAACAGATGGATATGACCACCCGCCACCCTCAACATTAATTGCCATGGTACTTACAGTTTTACTTTCCTGTTCTTCAAAAGTAAATAAAATGTTTACTTTTTTTAAAAAAAAAATCTGATTGTTACAACCCGTGGGCCTGTGGTGCATACTCTCCTGCCATCTACCATCTAGTCACATCAGCTGCCACAGCAACCATGAGGTGGCACATGAACTATGTGGTACTTGTCTAGCATTTAATGAGGACATAAGAGATACCTTTGCATCTATAAAAGTAGCTAAACATTTAAAGCTGCAAAAAGTGTATATTGTAACATAAAGAGTGCAACATAATGCATTGTTAACTTTCTGTGAAGTTACAGCAGAAATATAATGTGGGTATGCCTTAGCGTACCCATATCAAGAAGGATATCGACAAGCTGGAGCGTGTCCAGAGGAGGCTGACCAAAATGGTGAAGGGTCTGGAAGCCATGAAGCCCTATGAGGAGCAGCTTAGGGAGCTGGGTATGTTTAGTCTGCAGAAGAGAAGGTTAAGAGGGGACATGACAGCCATGTTTAAATATTTGAAGGGATGTCATGTCGAGGAGGGAGCAGGCTTGTTTTCTGCCTCTCCAGAGACTAGGACAAGGAGCAATGGATTCAAGCTGCAGGAAAGGAGATTCCAGCTGAACCTCAGGAAGAACTTCTTGACGGTCAGAGCTGTCCACCAGTGGAATGGACTGCCTCCATGGAGTGTGGTGGAGTCTCCTTCTTTGGAGGTTTCTAAGCAGAGGCTGGATGGCCATCTGTTGGGAGTGCTTTGATGTGGGTTCCAGCATGGCAGGGGGTTGGACTGGATGGCCCCGGGGTCTCTTCCAACTCTGTGATTCTATGATTCTAGCATCCCACAGTCAGCCCCAGAAAACTACGTGATAGGCTTGCCTTAGGGTCACCATAAGCTGGCAGCAACTTGAAGGCACTCAACACCAACAATGCCTTAGTAAGAGAAAAAACAATGGATTGTTAGCAACTAGTTATTTGTAACTAATTATTTCTGAGAATGGAGTGGGTTCTGGAAGACAGGCAAACAGAGCAGCTTCCTGTGGATAATAGCTCTTAGCAGAACTGCTGCTGTATTTTGAAGGGCATTTCTCTGTTACAAATTTTTATTGGCTCTCTACTTTTGTGGCTTCCTATAAGGAATAATGGGAATGGTAGTTTAGTGACGCTGGGAACAGTATTCAGTTTGCAGTCCAAATGCTTTTCAGTTGGACAGTGGTAATCTTTAGAAGACTTCACGTCCTTGAGGAAGATGTAGAACTACAATTTCCTAGGGTGTCTCAGGAGCCCAAAACTGTCTTAACTACTCAATTACAAGAAAATGAAAACTGGCGCAATGTATAAGATATACCGAAATGTAAAATTAAACCTGCTGTGAGCTCCCTCTGAATGTAATCCTCAATGGGGGAATTCCTTTTAGTTTTATTCATAATTGTGATGATGCATTCAGCTCTGCTTTAATCAAAATTTGTAGGCTCAGAGAAGTCCAAAGAAATCTCCTGGCTTCGCTTCATGAAAAGACATCAGAGGCAAAGGGAGGAAAATAGACTTGACAAAACCAGGTCACTACATCCGCAAGAAGGAGGCAAAGAAGAACGCCAATGCAGCCACTGCTGCTTCTCTTCCCCCTCCTAAATTAGGAGAGAGCACCAGTTAGGTTGGAGTACCAGCACAGAGCAGGTACCAATTTCAGCCACAGGGAAATGGGGGGGTTGTAGGGTAGGGTGGAGTAGGGTGGCATTGAGCAAATGCATGTTGCAAAAAAAGAGAAGGATTTCAGAGGCAGTGAGTCCTGGCATTTATCACACAACCCCAAGAGTGGCAAAGGGTTCTCCTTTCCCAATAGTTAGTCCAGTCCCCCCAAAGGTGGTGCAAAAGAATTCTCCGTTTGCATAACCTGATTCTTCCAGGTTAAAGCAGGTGTGCAGGTAGGGTTCAGGCTTGCCCCCCCGTTTTACTTGAACTTGACGATCCACCCATTTAACACCGGATTCAAACAGAATTGGTTCCTAGTAGGGCAGCGTATGGGCCCCCCAACTCATTTCAGAGCCTGCTTCATCAATTTGGTACAGAGCTTACTTTTATGTTTTTGATGAGTCTGAATTGGATTGGATCAGTCCAAACCCAGTCTGGACCCTGAATCCAAACTGAGATTCAGGAATCTAGATTGCCAGTCCTCCCTATAGGCTTGCTTTGGAAAACTCTAAAGGCTATACATTTTTCATTTTTTCACTCACATGCCTAAAATTCTGAGATGCGCCAGACCCTAAAGAGAGAGTTAAACCAGCCCAGTTTCAGACAGGTAACTTCAAGGTCTTGGTGCGAAGCACCTGTAATGTGTCTGTTTTTCCCAAATCGAAACAAAACAAAACACACACTTTAAAAAAGCTGATCCCTCATTCTTTGGAATTAATTTATGCTGCTTTTATCCTGGCTTTTTCCTCTTAGGGCATCAGTCAGCTAAGTCTGTTAAAATTTAAGAAAATTTTAAGAAAATGACAAAGTGCTTGAAGAGAGATTCTTTCCCCCATCCCTTTTGCTTTATTCTACTGTCAGATCAACTGAGGAGATTCAGTGACATTCAAGGAAGCAGGGGAATGATGACAGTATGCTTTTTTATTATCCTCTGTCCAAATGATCTTGATAATCTCCCTGCTCCTCCTTAAGCATTTGGTGTTCTAGGCTATCCTTGGAAAGGTCCCAGATGTGGCCACATATTGTCCCATCTCATATCTTTAAAAATTGCCTTCCTAAACCTCTTGTAGGGATGGGGGGGCAGGATTAAATGGCGCTGTCTCCATCTTCCTTTTTTCTTTTAAACCTACTCTGTGTGTTGCCTCTGCTGCCTGGTTGCTTGGACTTTTCTTCCTTATCTGTCCCAAACAAACACTAGACTTGGTGTTGCCTCTTAAAAATGTTGCAGCAAAATGCTGGAGCTGTAAGGTGGTTTTACTGCTATTCATTGGCTGATTACATTGGTGACAGATAGCACTCCTGGGATCTTCCCCCACCTCAAAGGCAATGCTGTGCCTTTTGTGTGGTGACTCAGGCAGGGCAACTTGCCTTTCATTTAATACCCAGGCAACAACAAGACAGGTGAACTTGGGTGTAGAGAGAATAAATTTTGCTGCCTAAAACACAAAGATTCATTATATAGAAAAAAGAAAGGCAAACTGAAGAGTAAGCTGGGCTATTCAATAAAATAAAAGGGAATTAAGACTCAGTGAGACTAACCCAACCTGCACTGTAGCTCTTTCATAATCTGCTACTAACACACAACGAAGAGATGCTGGAAGGAAATACCTAGGCAAATAATTTCAGTAACCTCATATAATCACTCCTCATAAATACTGTGATTGGAGAGGGCTGTATTCTTTCCCAGATTGTGAGATAAAGCTGTCATGAGTAAAGCTCAGTTCCCCTCCTCCTCATCCTTTACAGCACTTTGACATTTTCTTTATGTGGTTATATTGGAGACCTGCTGTCTTGCATTTCCCCACTTTTAATGTCTGGATTGCTGTGAAGTACTTCAGTGCCATTCTGCTCCAAAACTGAATTGGGCCAATGTGAACCTTGTACTAATCAGTCTGAATTGGCCTGATATCCTTAATTATTTAGGATTCATGCAAACAACTTGCATCGCCCCAGTTCAAAATGCAGGCCCCACCTGGAACTTGCTGTCCTTCTGCCTCCAAATCCACTCCCAGTTATCCTCTGCATCCTTTGTTTCAGCAGTGAACTTGGGAGTCAGGAATTCCAACTGAGCTATTGCAAATTATCTAAAGATCTATCAGTAGGTCCTCATCTACCTTCTGCCCACTCCTTGATGACAGGCACCCACATAATTCAGCAATGCCATGTAATGGCAATGAGTTTACCTAGAAATTTCCATGGTTCAAAATTCCTAAG
This sequence comes from Iguana delicatissima, assembly GCA_948472985.1. Taxonomy (NCBI): domain Eukaryota; kingdom Metazoa; phylum Chordata; class Lepidosauria; order Squamata; family Iguanidae; genus Iguana; species Iguana delicatissima. The sequence continues at coordinate 649,884 of CAOKZL010000185.1, forward strand.
CAGTGTTTGAATGGCTGATGAAAGATATAAAAATTGCACAAGAAACAATTCAACCAAACATAAAAAGGTGCAAAACAACAGTTGAGGGCAGTGGCAAATGGAGGAAGCACAAGGGCTTGAAAGCTCACGAAAGTGGTCTTGAAGTGATGGGTGGTAAGAGAGGAGATGGATTGTATGTGGGCTGGAAGCTCCACAGCCTGGGTGCTCCAGTAAAAAAGGCAGAGGAACAGTATGCTCCCCAAAGAGTACCCCTCAAAGCATGCACCACTGTATTTTATGCCTATAGAAGTTGCCAAATGGTCTTCAAAAGCAAACCCACATACTGTACTGGGGCGGGGGGAGTGGAACTGGCCAAATTAAGAGTTTATGATGATGAGCAGTGGGGAAGGTTCTCTCATTTGCCTGCAGCCATCAAAAATTGTATCCATGGGTTGGATTGGAAAAGTGTGCAGATTTGTTTGCTGTCTTCATGCATTGATATTGCCCCATCTTGTTACGGCCCTGTCATTAGCTCATCAAGTGTCACTGGAAGCCGCCAGTAACTGTGTTATTTGGAGTTGTTATGGAGAGGTTTTGGGTGGAGCAATGGGAAACCAGCAATCAATTTTCAACACAATAGTATATAAAAACTACCTCTTTACACACTGCGTCATGTGCTGGAGGGGAAATGTCACAATATTGTTGTTGTGTTGTACTGTTTCCTAGTAGCCTGTGTCAAGCTGGAGCTAGCACACAAATATGCACAAATATAAAAGCAAGATACTGTTTTTCTAAAGGGCTGATGAGGGCATGAAGGATTAAAGACTGTATGAGTTTGATTACAGAGGCCATGAAAATCCTCTCCTTTGGAACAAACAGCTATCCACTAAGCCTTTTAAAAAACGAATATAGTTTTGTTTAAAGATGAGAGCACCTGCATATCAATCAGGAACTGTGCTTAAGTATGCACACTTGGAGCTGCGTTTTCCCTCCTCCCTTTTGTATGCTATTGTATATTTTGAATTTTGATTTTTCCAAGAAGAAACTTTCTGGGTTTGTATTATGTCTGTACTTCTGGAAATATGGAAATTAGCAAGTTCCAATTTGGAAAAAAATTGGACAAAGCCATCATGTGTATTTGAGTGTGCCAGCTGAAACAAGTTGATTCTGTAAACTTATCAGACATGTTCTTATGAGCAGCATTTTGGACTTATTGCAGAAAGTTGATTAGTAGACCCAACTGTGGAAGCATGAACAGTACTGGTGGTTGCCAGAATTCAAGAGGTACCAGATCTCCTGGGAGAATCTTCAAAGAGAATGCACTGCCACCAAATACTGTAGGGCTACAGAATCTAGGCAAGCTGGCTTCACCTTCCGCAATTTCCCCAGTGGCATATTTTCTCATTCCCTAGCACCTTATAGCTGGAAGTGCTGCCTAATCCAATCCCTTGCCATGCAGGTATATATAACTACAGCGCTCCTGAAACATGTCCATCCAACATCTGTTTAAAGACCTCACTCTATTCCACATTTCTTACAGTTAACATATTTCTCCTAATTACGTGGAACCTGTTTTCTTTATAATTTGAATCCACTGGTTCATGTTCTGGTCTCTGGAACAAAAGAAAATACACTTTCTCCATCCGGCAAGATATTTAAAGTTGGTTACCAAGTTGCCTCTCAGTCTTCTCCAAGGTAAACTTGCCCAGTTCCATAAGTCATTTCTCATAAGGCTTGGTCTCCCTCCCTTTGATCAGCTTGCTCACCTTCTTTGGACACATTCCAGCCTGTTGATATCCTTCTTGAATTGCAGTGCCCAGAAATGAATGCAGTATTCCAGGTAAGGAAAGCCAGAGAAATGTAGTGGCTTGAGAGCTGGACTAGAACTCTGGAGAGCAGGGGCTAAATCCCCACTTGGTCCTGGAAACCCAGTGGGTGCCCCGGCACACTCGGCCTCAGAGGAAAGCATAGGAAAACCTCCTCTGAACCAACCTTGTCAAGAAAACCCCATGATGGGTTCATCTTAAGGTCCCCATAAGCCATAAACAACTTGAAGGACACAACAGAAAATTCCAGGTGAGGTCTGACCACAGCAGAACAGAGTAGCACTACTGCTCCCTTGATCCAAAGGCTGTCCTCCTGTTGCTGCTGTCTAAAATTGCATTGGCTGCATCAGATGGAGCACAGTGTCCAAATCAATTTCATTCGCTGAGGAAAGGGGCTGTCATTAGGAAGTGTTTTTGTTGAGTCCACTATTCCCCCCATTACAATAGCAACTGAACAAAATAACACTGTGAGTGTTGAATGTTGACACTATTGTCTAAATATGACTTTACTCATGACTAAAATAACCCACTGAATGGGTGAAACTTCCATAAATGTTGACTTACAAAGTTTCCACTGATTCAGCAAATTGGCTCTAGTTGGGGCTAGTACTTGCTCACTTGAGATTGCCAAGTAAAACCACTTTAAATGGGCTGCTTACAACAGAAGACGAGAGAATGATCAGATAAGATTAGAAATGAAGGAGAACCAATATTAACGGTGAAGAGGTGTTCAAATACAACAGGGGGTATTCTAAGAAATGGATTAATTCACAGTATGATTTGAAAAGAAGTGAGAAGAAAACAGGAAGGAAGCTTTAACATCATTAAATATCTTAGACGAGAAGGGTTTTAATCTGACTTGAAAGGCATTGCTTGGTGGAGAGACCCGTGCTTTTGCATGCAGAAATCTGAGATTCAATCACTGGTGTTTCCCCTAAAACTGCTGCCTCTCTCTGTTGCAAGTTACACAATGCACACAGTCCTACACAGATTAATTGTGGCATCAGATAACATAATTTGCAGTATCTATCTTCCACAAAGACAGCCAGTATAGTGTAGTCGTTTGTACATTGGACTACGATCCTGGAGACAAGGGTTGGATTCCCAGCTCGGCCAGGAAGCCCACTGCATGACCTTGGGCACATCACAGACTCTTCAGGCCCAGAAAACCCCATGATAGGATCACTGCAAGTTGGAAACAACTTGAAGGCACACAACAACAACGTCTTAAACAATGTAGAGATGGGCATTTTGCTTGTGTTTTAATAGCTGATGCAGCACGGGGTTTTCAGACCATACAGATTTCGTCTCAGCTGTTGATTCAGCAAGCCTGCACCTTCTTCTGGAATATTGTGGAATAATGCTTGGTTACTTCATACAGATATGGTAAGAATAGCTTTTGTGATGCACGCAGGGTGCTTGACTGCTACAAGCACTGCACAAATTTTAACTCACTTCTGGTGTTCTTGCTTGCTCAAATAATTTCATTTATTTCCATGTTTTGTTTAAGGCAGGAGAGGGAATTCTGCCACCCTCCAGGTATTGTTAAACTGCCCCTGTCCTTAGTCCTAGCTAGCAGAGCCAATGGTGAGGAGGGTCAGCAATTGCAACTCAACAATTCTGGAAGGCAACATAATTCCCACTCCTGGCTTAGGGCACTAACAAGAGCTGAGAGGCAATGATGGCTTTTAAGACAGGGCTGTTAAAGGTAACAATGCTCCATCACAGCAACACAAAGCTTCCTGCTTTCTCCATCATGATTGGTCCAATTAAAAACATTTTCTGAACTATTTTGTAGTCTGTCCTTCTCAGGGATCATAAACATTACATTCTCCTAATGTAAAAAGATGATGAATTAGAGCATTTCTGTGCTTATAAACTTTCATTCAGCTGTATTTGCTTTGCCGTCTTTGGGATGTTGCAAGAGCCTTCTGAAGTGGGCACAGGAGGAAGTGAGGCAGACAGCAGTTGTTGCTGGTAGGTCATCATGTCCTTTTCCATCCCACTCTCCTTATGATTTGCAAAAGCACAGTGACCTGCCTGCTCCCAAGCAAAAACCTTTCAGCAAGTAAAAAGGCAACTCAACCTGCTTCTTTTGTGGCACGCCTAAGAGCTTTGAATTGGCTCTTTTGTCTGAGTGGCTGCAGCTTTCAGAGTTGGCTCACATCAGAAGCAATTCATTTTCTCAATGACTGTGTGGAGGATAAGGGCAGGAGGCAATCTTAGGCAAGTTCTACAGCATGCTCAGTGTATTCTCTTTTTTTAAGGCTCTGTATATCTGGAAAGGAGAGAGAGAGCACAAGGATTAGTTTGTTTTTCATTTGCTTAATTACAAAGGATTAATTATCCCAATTTACTTGTCCTACTGTAAGGGATCACAACTGCATCTATAAGTTACCTGGTGTGCCATCGACTGTATTATGTAATGATCTTTGTTTCTCTCTTCCAACAGGTATAGAGTATCACAACAAATTTTGAGTAGGGCTTTGGGGACAGATGGGAACAACGAGTTCGGTTTGCATTTTAATGTGAACCTACCTGATTTGCTCTTTACAAACCAATAAGCAAACCAAAATACACTCCTCTGAATTCTACACTGCAGTCAAACCAAAATAAACATACAGAAATGTGCATATCGGGAAAATACACACAAAACACATATATTATCTAGATTCATTTCAGTCTGGCTTCAGGATTGGCTATGGGAAAGCTTTGGTCACCTTGGTGCATGACCTGTGCAGAGAACTGGACAGGGGGAATGTTTTTCTGTTGGGTTTGTAGGGCTTCTCACCAGCTTTCGGTACTGTGGACCATAGTATCCTTCTGGGCCACCTGTCTGGGATGGGACTTGGGAGCACTGTTCTACAATGGTTCCTGTCTTTCTAGGAAAGGAGAATGCAGAGGGTGGTGCTGGGGGATTCCTGCTCTACACCCTGCTATGGGGGGGGTCCTCAGGCTTTGATTTTGTCCCCCATGCTGTTTAGTGCTCCCCCACATTCATGGGTTTGACCATCATGAATTTGATTATTTGCAATTTGACTGTGTGTCTTCCTCCTCCCATTCACTTGCCTTTTGCCCAGGTGCATGGAAGCAAGGCACATGTGCCCAGGCAAAAGGCAAGGGAATGCAGGGAGAGGTATATGCTTGCCTTCTCCACACACAGGGCTTCCCCGTCCCATTTGCTTGCCTTTTGCCCACATGTGTGGAACGAAAGCATTGCTTGCCTTTTGCCCACACGCGTGGAATGAAAGCAGGCAAAATGCAATGGAATGGGACAGGGAGAATGGGGAGAAGCACATTAATGTTCCCCCTCATGGAGCTGCCCCCTCCCATTTGTTTGCCTTTTGCCTAAGCACATGGAACGAAGGCACACATGCTTGGGGAAAAGGCAATGGAATGGGAGGGGGAGAATGGGGGAAGCACATACATACCTTCTCCATACATGGTGCTCCACCCTTCCATTCACTTGTCTTTTGCCTGGGCGTGGAGAAGGAAGGCACAGACGGCCAGGGAAAAAGCAAGGGAATAGAAGGGTGAATGTTTACTCGGGGAGGGGGAGGAGATTTTGTTTTGCTTTATTTTCTTTACTTTTTTTTAATAATTTTATTATAATTTCAATGTATAAAACATACATTCTTCATTGTACATTTACCGAGCTGTGACAGTTCCCTCCCACTCGTCACTGGATTACATAAACTTTTCTATCATTGTCATGTTACATTTATGCATCACAATAAATCGATTTCATTATCAAGATATTTCCTGCATTTCAAACCCAATTTACATGTTCCATGATATTTCTCTGTTTATCTCCTTTTATTTAACCTGTTATCATGGATAATGAATTATTACTGGACAAAACCCCCTTCGCATCTAATACATTCCGCCATTCTTTAAAGATATCATCATCTGATTTTCCTTTTAATCTCTGACCAACTATGTCTGCATTACAATTTTCAATTAATGTTGCCCACCATTGCTCTATTGTAGGTATCTGTTCAGTTTTCCTTAACCTTGCATATTCAACACGAGCTGTTGTAATCATATAAAGTAAAATTCTCCAATATTTTTTTGCTACAGATCCATCTAATATATGAGTCATATTTAACAAATACAATTCAGGTATCTTATCAAGTTGGATTCTTAAGATTTTACGTATCATATTATGAATGTCATTCCAGTATTTTTTTGCCTTGGTACATGACCACCACATATGATAAAATGTGCCAGCGTTTTCTTGACACTTCCAACATTGCCCTGTTCCAGTATTATATATTTTCTTTAATTTTTCTGGTGTCATGTACCATCTATGAAAAAGTTTGTAATAGGCCTCTTTTAAGTTCTGAGCTATTGTAAATTTCTGTGTCCGTTGCCAACTCTGTTCTCAGTGTTCTAATTGTATAGAGTGTCCTATATTTTGAGCCCACTGTATCATTGCCAATTTAACTGTTTCTTCTTCCCTTTCCTGTTGTAGAATTACATGATACAAATGTGCTAATAAATGAGGAGGATTTTCACGCAATAGCTTCAGTACTCCACCTTGCTCCTTTTGTTCTATTCCATAAGGTTTTATTTTCTTTACTTTTGTGAGGGCTCTGCAGCCTGAACCCACGCAAAAGTGGAGGGGCCGCTGTACATGAAACCGCCGGGAGAGATCATCCAGAGTTTTGGAGTTCCGTGTCACCGGAATGCTTATGACACACAACTGTACCTCTCCTCTGCATCTAACTCCAAGGAAGCTGCTTCTAAGCCAGTGTTTATTGTCCATAATGGACTGAATGAGGACAAACAAATTGAAGCTGGAGGCACACAAATTAGAAGTGCTCCTAGTCAGTTGCTAGGAAGATCAGGGAGTAGGGATATTTCTTGTGCTGGATGGGGTTACGCTCCTCCTGAAATCTCAGATTCACAGCTTAGGTGTACTCCTGGACTCTGATTTGAGCCCGGAGGCTCAGGTTTCAGCAGTGAACATGAGTACATTTACACACTTAAAACTAGTGCACCGGCTGCACCTGCTCCTTAAGATGTCAGTCCTGGTCACGGTAACACATGTCTTGATGACATCCTGATTACCCCCTGCATTCGGCTTGGGGCTGCCTTTGGAAACTGTTCAGAAACTTCAGTGGGTCCAAAATTCTGCAGCCAGGCTTTTGACTGCAACATATTACAGGGAACATATAACCCCCTGTTGAAACAGCTTCACGAGCTATCACTCCATTTCCTGGCAGAATTCGAAGTACTAGTTATGACCTTTAAAGCCCTATATTGCTTGGGCCCAGACTACCTGAAAGACTATCTCTCTGAGTGAGCCTGCCTGAGTTTTGAGATCTTTGGAGAAAGATTGTCTCTTGCCCCACCGCCATCACAGACACCCATGGTGAGGACGCGTGAGAGAGATTAATGCTGCACCCAGATTGCAGAATTCCTTCCTATGGGAAGTTTGGATGAGCCTTGCTTTCCCTTTGCTGGCAGGCAAAGACCTTATTTATGCAGGCCTTTTCTTTTAAATCTATGTAACAGAAAAGGTTTGTCATGGAGCCATGTTTTTATACCTTTTTTATTTGGTGTTTTGTGTTTTTATCTCGTTTTAATTTTCTGCTTTTTATTGAACTCCTGTTTAAATCTTTTTAAAACTTTTGTATAAAGAATGTTTTAACAGTACCCTGTTTTTTAAACGCTATAAGCAACCTTGGATCCCGTCTGCAGGCTCTAAAATAAATGAATGAATGAATGAATGAATGAATGAATGAATGAATGAATGAATGATGGTTAAGGAAAATAATTGTGCAACATGCATAAGGGAAGATTTAATTGACATATAATTGACAAATTTGTATACAACAACACAGATATTAGAAGAAATGTATATCCTGGGATTGTATCCTGTGTCAACGTCCAGTCCATGGCCTGTGTATGTAGTAGTTGGTTAGTGCAAAACTTGAAACTATTGATATTTTATAAACGTTGACTGTTGCCACATTACCTCTTCTTCCCTTCTTTGGCTGTGCACTGTGATCCTGAGCATGTTTACTTGCAAATTAATCCCACTGAGTTCAGTTTAACTTACTTCCAAGTATGGGGTTGTGAGTATCTCCAACCCCTGCCTCCCCTTAAACACTTCTTTTCCAGAGGAATTTTCCCTCTCAGCAGCTCCAATTGGGCTGCACAGCCCTTTAAAAACTGCCTCTGGTCTTCCTCCACCAAGCACTGTCTGGCCAGCTAAGGATGCATCACACACCAATTTTTCAGCACCGCAAACCCTCTCTCAGTGCCCCCACACACACCCAAGGAAGGACATGAGTGAAAGAGGAAGTACAGGATCACCAAGCCAACTCACACCCTTTCCCTCTCCTTTCCCGATCTGCAGAATTTCCACACTAGACAATTATAGCGCTATGATTCCATTTTCAACATCCTATGGAGTCCTGGGGTTTGCAGTTTCGGGAGGGGCTGAACTGCAAACCCCAGGATTCCATGGGATGTTGAAAGTGGAATCATAGCGCCATAATAGTCTAGTGTGGAAATAGCCCAGGTTTGGACCCTGGGTGCCTGCTCTCCCCAGCATCCCTTGGCCCCGTTTCCACAGACACATACATTTTGATATTTGTGGTCTTTCCACTTTTGTGGGGGTCCTGCACCCCTAACTCTGCTGAACTGTACTTCCTTTCCTGGTTGTCCAAAGTTGGTTTTGGCTTGCTATAGCCCATGCCTATTTGAGACTTGCCTTGAGTCTTCTATGATCATCGCTGGGACGTTAAGTGCTCAACTTTGGCTCGTTCCTGTTGCTATGTGTTACCACTGTATGTTTGGGTGACCTGGAAAAACTCATTGTTTTGCAGTTTTTATTTGAAGAGCATTTCTATTTCCCACCTTGTGCTTGTTTTCTCTGCCTCTGTTTATCTGTCGCACGGTGGCCACGTGCAGCCGCACGTTGAAATAAAGAAGCTAATGTAGTTTTGGGATTTGGAGATGCTGATGCCTTTTTTAAATAAGATTTATGACTTTAATTTCCTTTGTGAAGCCCCCAAAAAGTAACCTTGCCCAAAACAATCCACATTTCATAAGGTCGTTAACGTGATGGTTAATGTGAGTTGTATAACAGCGCCTAATTAAACTTTGATTGTATAGTGTAAATTTAACATGATTATCCTTTGCCTCAGCAGGAGATTTAAAGGGACTGATTCACTTGGCAGTAGGTGAAACCAGCAAGAGGAATAAAAATATTAGCATCCCGATCCACTTCTGTGTTTCTGCAGCTTAGCCAGGTAGCACCCTCTTTGTGTTAAGGAGAAAGATTGCCATTCAGATGGGATCTTTCATTTCTCAAAATGTCTTTTAAAAATACGCTCTGATTCTGGCGTTGGCCTGCTGCGGCACAGACCTTAAAATCACTGAATGAAGGAGTCGGTGAGAGGATTATGACTTGCATAAGAGTTTTATGTCTGTGCCGGAGCTTCAGGATTCATCTGTATGCATTTGTACTCTGCCTGGGTAAATCGACATCCGATTCTCTCCAGCAGGAACTGAAACTGATTGTTTGTTAACACCAATGGATTTTTCTCCCCCTCTGCCTTACCTCTGCCTAGGCAAAGAGTGAAAATGTGAGCTGGCTCCCTCTGAATTCAATAGGAGTCTTTTTTTGCAACTGAGGAAAGGGCTGATAGATTTTCTTTCCATCACACATACAGAGAGCAGTGGTGCTAGATTGAATTTTTCTTCCACCTGTTGTTTCTCCCCTTTGGTGTCATGCAATTAAGCTGCAACCCTTTATTCCTGACACCTTCCAAATACAAAAACCTAGTCCTGGTCATTTGGGAATAAGAATGTTTGCCTCCTTAATGCTGTCCTTAGAAAGGACACTTGTGAGCTCAGCGACTTTGGTTATGAGGAGCATTTCAGGATCCGGCTAAAACAAGCATCAAGCCTAGGGCAGCTATGAACATTTCTTTTTTAAATTTACTTTTTTTTATTTATATTTTTATCAAAACAAAGTATCTACAAAAAAGAGAAAGGAAAACCACAATAAGCATAAGAAAAACATACAGAAATAAAGAAATATGTAGCAAAAAGAAAAACACACACATACAAAAATTACAAGTACAAAACATCTAACATCAACACTAACACCTAAGCATAAAACAGTTTTAAAAATAGACTCCTCCACACGATGAAGTTTCAGCCATTACTAGTAAACATCAATATAAGCCTTCTGTAATCAAAAAGACAAGAAAAAAGATAAAATGTTGACTTATTAAACATGTTATTCCATTCCCTTTTATCACTATCATCCTCAAATGTTTAATAAACAATGGTTAGAAAAAGAAAAAAGTATTTTTCCCCTTTCCTAAAGATACGGACATTGAAAAAGCTTTCTAAATAAAGCTGTATACTATATTCATTACAACTGTATACAGTGAGATTACAAAAGCTCATTTAAGTACCATAGTTGTCAAATAAATATATTTTCCATTGCTATGGCTAGAGCAATATTTAATTCAAATAAATATCCAACATATCATATCCAATTACTAAATAATTAAATGTCAAATCCAGCTAAGCTTAGTTTGCCAGTTTGGGATTGTAGGAACTCCTCTTTTTAAATTTACTTTTTAACTTAGATTTCCACCCTTCTTTTTAGGGTAATCCCATGCCCCAACACACAACATGGCTTACAAGCTATAAATACAATATAGCAAACAACAGAATGTTAAGAACAACACGGTTAAGTCAATATTTGAGCTAGCAGCAATTAAAATATGAAACAAAGACATTAAAAATAGTTTTCAAAGTTGTAAGGATCCTGCACACTGTACTTTGCCCACCTTTGACTTACAAGCTGGACTTGAAAACATCTAACCAGCATTACGAGGCTGATGTGATGATAAGGGGAACACATGTATGCTATCCTGCGAGCGAAAAAGAGAAATGGATTTGGGAAGAGTAAGGCATACTCTCCAACATTTTACAGATGACAATTGGGGCACATGGAGCCAAGCAATACCAGAGTGTGATCAAAATAGCAAAGGTGAAGATGCCGCAGTTTGCTCTTGCCTGAGCCTACTGGAAATGGGATGATTCTTCTCTCTTTTGCCCTTTCCCTTTCCCTTTGCTGAATTGAGTGCAAACTGCTTTTGCACTTTCAGGTTGCAGCAACTGAAGTAAGCTGAGAACAAAGGGGGAAAGGGGGAGGAAGAAAAAGAAACTGGGACATTTTAAATGTATCTGGAAAAAGGAGGCGACGGAAGATTCATTGGGAATGTCCCTGGCAAATGCTGGGAGTTTGGGGAAGGAGTGCAAAGGAGTAGATCCACACTCTTTAATTTGGCCCAGAATCTTAGGGCCTCTCCGCGCTATACTGTTATAGTGCTATTATTCCACTTTCAACATCCTATGGCATTCTGGGGCTTGCAGTTTAAGAAGGGGTATTTAGAATTCTCAGCCAGAGAGCTCTTTGGCCTCAGGAAACTACAAACTCCAGAATTCCATAGGATGTTGAAAGTGGAATAATAGCACTATAATAGTGCAGTGCAGAAAGACCGTCTCTGTGAGCAGTTAGAATAACACTTTCAGAACACTTTGTTTAAAAATTAGACTCATAATGGCATAATAGTTAGACTGGGCCTTGAGAGAGCCAGGTTCTAGTCCTCACTGTGACTCGCAAAGTTCACTGAAATGAGTGACCCTGAGGCAGTCTGACCTACCTTGCAAGGTTTTTGGGAATGTACCTGAGAGCAAGGAGAGCCAGAAATGACCCCATGACCTCAGTAGGGAGAAAATGAAGTACAAATATAAGCAAGGAAATGATAGCAAAATGATCCCTTAAAATGTCCCAGTGTCTGGATTCAAAGCTGGGTACTCTTTTCAGCTGATAGCACTGCCTTTAATTAAAGAGAGAGGAAAAAAAACCCTTATTAACCTGGTGACTCTGACTAGATGGGAAGCAAAATCATGTCTCGCGTAGGAGGCATTTCCAGTAATTAAAAGCAAACAGCTCCAGTTTCTTCCATTTGCATGAATGGTCATCTCCCAAGGTGTGTGAGACAAATCTGGGCCAAGCGGGGGGGGGGTTTTTTGTTGATGAAAGAACATTAACAGACTACCGGGCTGCATGCTGTGAAAGCAATGTGTGTAGTGTGTGTGTGTGTCTCCCCATCAATTGTGGGAACCTTTTGAAATATACTCTTATTGTGTGTCACCTCCACGTCCTCCTTTATTACCCCTGTTTGAATTAAAACAATTTACCTGGACCTGGCCACCCCATTTATTTTCCCCATCATCTCATTACAGTGAACTGCTTGTAATATATGTGCCAGTCTAGGATCAGTGTGTGTGTGTTGGAACATCATCTCTGGATGCAGAAGTGGCAATTGGTAGGCGCTGACTGCCTACAGAAAACGGTTGCAGTTATATAACTCCCACTATGAGTAATAAGGCAAAAGAAGAAGAAAAAAGATTACGATGAAGAAGAAAACCTCTTGTTAGCTCTCTGGCAGGAGGCTGTTGAAGCTTTTCCAGGTCTGGCATATTTCGAGGTAAGCAGGGCTTTTCGGATGCTCCCCTCTGCTTTGCTAAAAGTTGACTCCTTATGCCATGCAGTGATTTGCAAATATCAGGAGCGACTCCCCTCTTTTGAAATGTGAGATGGTTGCGCTGTGGAGGATGAGGACAATAATACTAACAACTAAGAATAATAATACCTTAGAACTGGCCCTGTGAATTTGTAGTTTTGTTGCTTTCAGAAGCTCCCTCATTTGTAGTCTAAACTCTCTCCCAGGTGCCCCCTGTCTTCTGAGGGAGGCCAAGGGTGGGTAACCGAAACTCCCTCTTTGGAAACACTTGCTGGGTACTTGCTTTGTGGCTGCTGCAGAGAGAACCCCAACTCTGAGGAAAGAGCTGATCTTTTGGTTAGTAGACAGGAACAGGTAGATATCTGCACCTGCCCTGGATGTTTCAGTGGATGCTTCAATCAACTACACCAAAAACACAGGTTAGGATGCGAAGCTGTAGTTCTTACAGACTGTGTCTATATTAAACAATTCTGGCAATTTGATACCACTTGAACGGTCATTCTGTGGCATCCAGGGATTTGCAGTTTGGTGAGGGATTTAGAGTTTTCTGCTAAAGGGCTCTAGTGCTCTTGCCTAAACCACAGGATTAGAGCTCTTTAGCAGAAAATTCCGATTAACTCACCACCAAGCTACAAACCCTAAGATCTGTAAGATGAAGCCATGCCAGTTAAAGTGGTATCAAACTGCCAAAACTGTAGTGTTGATGCATTTGAAAAGGCTCCAGCACCAACAGAGACAGGGGATCATGCAGAATCGTTCGTGAAAAGGATAGCAGAGTAGAGGAGCAGCTGGGTGAGAAGAGCAAGGAAGGCTTTGGAACTGACTGGCTAACCCATTCCAGAAAGGTTGCACTACAACCTCTATCTTCCCCAACAGCCCTGGCCACACTGTGTATGGATTATAGGAGCTGACGGATTATATGAGTGTAGTGTAGTGGTTTGAGCATTGGACTAGGATGCTGGGAGACTAGGGCCATTTCCGCACTACAGTCTTATAGCGTGATTATTCCACTTTCAACATCCTATGGAATCCTGAGGTTTGCAGTTTAGGGAGGGGCCTGAGGCATGAGAGAGAGAGAATCCATTTCTGCAAAGGCCCCTCCCTAAACTGCAAACCCCAGGATTCCATAGGATGTTGAAAGTGGAATAATCACGCTATAAGACTGTAGTGCGGAAGAAAAGGTTTCAAATCCCCACTCAACTATGGAAACCCATTGGGTATCCTTTGGCAATTCACACTCTCCCAGCCTCAGAGAAAAGCCATGGCAAACCTACTTTAGGCAAATCTTGCCAAGGAAAACCCCTGATGGGATCACCATAGGGTCTCCAGAAGTCTTGAAGGCACATAAGAATCTCTAATCTTCTTATCTCTAGGGTGCTGGGCTGGTGAAGGCTGACCTAGCCCTCTGGGCATTTATGGTGATGAGAGCAATGGGCTGCTTCAGTCAGAGGAGGAGCTGTACCGATGACTGTCCTAGATGAATTATTCTGAATTAACTGGAGGGCCAGGGGTATCATGTGAGAGTAGAAGGACGGCTTGTTATAAGGCTCTACCGAAGTATTTCTTCGATTTGTTACCCTTCAGGAACAGTACAAACCTATGAGTACCTACTAAAGAGTTTATCAAATTGAGTTTAATGGAGCTTACTCCAACGTCAGGTTGGGAAAGATTTGAAGCAGAAGACTGTTTGGATCACCTCTGCACTTAGGAGTTTTAATATTGGCCATTGAAAATTCTTGAGATGGTCTCTCCTGCTCTTTTGAGGAATTGGCTGCTGATTTGTGCCACTGGTCTATTTTTGGCTGCTCAGGAAAATTTGGATCATCTCCAATTTGGGCTTTTCTGTTTGATTGGTAGCATTTCTGTCTTATGTTTGGTGGTTGATTCTCTTTTGTAAGGCAATGGAAATGCTGTTATAGGCCCTTTCTGCGTGAGGCTGGTGAATCGGTTCGTGCCGTTTCTTACAGGATTTTCTGGGCTCGAAACAAGGTGGACTTTCCTTCATTTCCTTCAGCACAGCTACTGAGTATGTTCCATTCTGTTTCGGAGGAGTGCAAGCTCATGAATCCACACTGCCTCTGCTGTGGCCACTCCCGCCACTCCCCTCACTCCGCCCCATTGCCTGTGATTGGCCCTTCTTCTTTCTTTTTTTTTTTGCATGGTTTAGTACACCAGTGCGTATGTTCATATGTGCGTAAGTCCATGCTACCCCCTGGCCCCTCCCATGAGCCCTCCCCTGACCGCCAATTCGCATTGGTGCGAATGTATGTGTCTGCACCACTGTGAAAGTACAAATTGGACCGATCTGGAAAATTGGAAAACCGATTTCTTCCGGTTTTCAAATAGCGTGCTTTACTACCACATGGGGGCACATTTAGTAGGAATTACATGCGGAATGAAGGTGAATAAACCGAACCTAGTCCGCCCCAAGGTGCAGAAGACCTCCGTGGCAAGACGCATTGGCCCACCTTAATAACCACGTGCGGAAAGGGCCATAGACTTAGTATTATTGAACTAAACTACTACAGAAAGAGGTTGGCTGCTTGGGTCACTCTCTCAAGTTTTACTATTTATAAGTACTATACTTACTATTACCGTAGCACTTTCAAGGGTTCAGAGTGCCCCACCTGTGTTATCAAGCTGTAATCCTTGCAACAACCTGGTATAATAAATCAGCATCTCTACCCCCATATTACAGATGGCTACGCTGAGGCTGAGCATGCAGATGGCTTGCTTAAGGCCACCTAAAAAGAACAAAGTAGAGAAAGAATCTAAATGATTTATACCTCAGTAGTCACCACACTAACTTTTCTACAAAGTTACAGGTGTAGCAGTGGAAGTAGGAATACTAGAATATCCAGCAAAGATGTTTCTCTTCTCCAGCCCTTGTAAAGTCTAATCCCTAAAGTGTTTTATTCTGCATCTGCTTCTTGTCATTGTTTTTCATTGTTTCTTGTTTTACCTGCTGTTTTTGTTAACTTGTTGTGAGCTGCCATGGGAGTTACTTGAAGACATCTCAAAAAAAAAAAAAATTTCCCATGTGAATGGGGCAGAGAATCCTGCTCTGGGTTTTAGACTGAATTTTAAAGGAGTTGTCCAAAGTGGTGGATCTATTTGAGATATAGGGTACAGCACTGTGGGCGGTTCCTTAAAGTTTGGACTGAGACTGGAGGCAGATTCATTGCCCCACTGTCACGGACGCTACCAGCTACCGTTGTATTGTAAAGCATGGGAAAGTTGCAGAAGAGTGACCAGAATTACCAAGGATTGGAATAACTTGTGGTATCTGGGGCTGATTCACTTAGAAACAAGGCAAGTAAGTGTAGACATGACAGAAAGGTGGAGAAAATTATGCACAGAGTAGAGAAAAGTAGCAAAGGACTCCTTGCTTTTCTCTGTTACAGTATTAGAACCTGGGATTGTCCTCTATAGCAAAATGGTAAAAGAATCAAGATGGACGAAAGGAAGCACATTTTCACACAGCACATGGCTGAATTATAGATTCTGCTGTCACAAGATGTACTGATGCCTACTGGCCAATAATTTGGATAGCTTTAAAAGGAGATTAGATACATTTATGGAGAATAAGGCTACCAATGGCTACTGTTCAGAAATGTTAGCAGATCCAAACTGCTGTGGCTGGACTGCTGATCACAGGGAACATAACTCTCTTATGAAGCCGCTTCACTGGCTAACAGTCGGTTTGCAAGCAGAATTCAAAGTGCTGGTTATGACCTGTAAAGTGGTATATGGCTTGGGCCCAAACCCTATCAAACACCTCATATCTCCCTATATCAGTGGTTCTCAACCTGTGGGTCCCCAGATGTTCATGGACTTCAGCTCCCAGAAGCCCTAAGCATTGACCATAGTGGCTGGGGCTTCTGGGAGCTGAAGTCCACGAACATCTGGGGACCCACAGGTTGAGAACCACTGCCCTATATGAACTTGCCTGAGTTTTAAGATCTTCAGGGAAGGGCCTTCTCGTGGTCTCTTCACCGTCACAGGCATGTGTGGTGCTCCCAGGTTGTAGAAGTCCCCCCCACAGGAGCTTCCGTTGGTCCCTTTCTGCTCTCTTTCCACAGGCAAGTAGAGATCTATTTATTAAGGCCAGCCTTTTGGTTCTAAGTTTATGTGGCTGGAGGATCTTTTAATGGGGTGTGCAGTAGGCTCCCCCCCCCGTTTTGTTATGCTTTTAAATGTGTTTTAAACTGTTTTATCATTGTGCATTTAATAGAATTGCTTGCTTCTAAATTTTTGTATTAACAAGTTTTAAGCTATAGATTGTTTTGACCTGTTGTAGGCCACTTGGATCCTATGCCGAGAGAAAAGTGGGATATAAATTAATTAATTAAATAGATTCAGTACTATTCATTATAGCTACAGATGATCTCCAGCCCCCAGGTGATATGCTTCCCCATACCAGTGGGGTTTTTTTGGAGAGGAGGAAATACAACTCATGTCCTGCTTGGGGGCTTCCTAGAGACATACCCCCCCCCACCTGTCCCAATCTGGCACAAATAGTTCTGATTAAGCCTCTGTCGTCCCAGTTTCTCAGCTGCTTCTAACATGTTCCAGTTTCTCTCTCTTTCTTCCACTTTCTCCCTTTGTCCCCGACTTACTTCAGCTGGTACAAGCTGAGTTTGAAGTGCAAAAGTAGTTTGTACTCAATTAACTGGGGGGTTGCGGAGAGAGGGGAAGAGATGGTGGAATTTTTGCCCTTCCCAGTAGACTCAGACAAAAGCAAACTGCTGCAAGCTCTCCTAGCTTGTGTGCTCTTCCTCATTAATAATTTTTGCCATCTTGACCACACTCTGATGTTGTTTGGCTACATGTGCCCCAGTTTTCACCTGTGAGATGGTAAAGGTCATGTAGGGGTATTGAGATAGCCACCATGACAGCAGAATGCCTGACTAGATAGGTCTTTAGTCTGAATTAGCAGGATGGCTAGATTCCCACACTTGTAACTCTTCCCTTGAATATGTAACCTGAGACGCTCCAAAGGAAAGTACAGAGGATACGTAGTTCCCAGCCATACTTAAAACAAATAAATCTGCTATAAAATATGAGAACCCTTTGTAATTTGGCAATGACTCATTAGTCAGGAAGCCACTAATATGCACTGAAATGACACAGCTCGGGAGGCGGGGAAGGTATCAAAATCATATGCAAAAAAAGAAAAAACTGCACTTCTGCAGAAATTTAAGCTTTTTCAGTCTTTTCATCTCAAAGTAAAACAAGCTGCTGGTTTTTGCATCTCCTCTCCTACAGGCTAATCCAGTATTGCTAATATACGTCTTCTCAATGTATGCAGCGGTTTTTTATTCTCCTTCCCACACACTTTCTGTCTCTGCTTGCTCTCCTCCAGACAGTAACAGCAGTTTCAAACAGTCCAGTGAATGAAGTCAGACTTCCATTCGCTGGCAAAACAGAAGCTTAAAGAGCTTAAAGAGAACTCCATCCCACCCTAATTTGCCATGAAAATCCATTCCCTACTTTAGCCTTTTTGATGCCCCAAAGTTGCTTTAGAGTTCCTGTCATCATTATGAAACTCTTGTGAGCAAACAGCCCAACAGCCCTAAAGCGCTTTCAAGAGATGGCCCTTTAATATCTGTTTAAAAACCTCTGAAAAAATAGAGTCTACCACCCTGAAAGACAACATATTCCAACAGCTCTGTCAGGAGTTTTTTCTTAGGCCATGTCCGCCCTGTACTGTTCTGGTGCTATTATTCCACTTTCAACATCTTGTGGAATGCTGGGATCTGTAGTTTCCTGAGGCCCAAGAGCTCTCTGGCTGGGAATTCTAAAGGCCCCTCCCTCAACTGCAAACCCCAGGATTCCATAGGAGGTTGAAATGGAATAAGAGCACTCTAACAGTGTAGTGTGGAAATGACCTTAATGTTAAGGTGATCCCCGCCCCCCGTATTTAGAAGTCATTGGTTTGTGTCCTAGTTTCTAGAATAGCAGAAAACAAGTTTGCTTCATCTTCTGCCCTCCCCCAAGTAGTGGAAAATCATCCAAAGGGTCACCCAGAAGTGACCTTAAAACATTTCCAGTGTGTCCAGATACAAGCTACAGACAGTGTCGTCTATAGGGGGAATTACAGGTATGAGATTGGTCCCTGCACCCGTGAAGTCGCCTATCCTTGGCTTAGACAGTCTTCATGCTTTTGTGCTGCCTGCATTTTGGAAAGACCTGTCAACACCAAACAGGCAAAGACCCTCCAACGTTCACGTGCCCAAAAGACTGACCATCAGTTGAGTGTCTTCCAGCAGAAGCCTTTATATTTATTGCACAGTAAAGATCTTGGACCTTTAGGCAAATCCAGAACCCAGACCAAGGGTTTACAACCCTTTAAAAACACTTTTGACCTCACCTGATGCATTTATTTGAGTGGTTACTATTTCCTGATCCATTATCTGATTGGTTCCCCAAAGCCAAACCTATTGGTTAATTCATAAGTATATTATCTCATTGGCATTGGCATACCTTTTTTCATTAGCTCATACCTGTAACATGTCCCAGGTCATACTGACAATTTGGCCTCTCTCCTAAGCCCATGTTTTCTTCCTGAGGATTCTACTAAGGACTCTTTGATTTTCCTCACTAAGGTATGATCTATTCTATTAGCTCACTGAGGCACAGTCCAATCTTTAGCTTGTTAACTTTCGAGGTGTTCTCCTTTTCACACGCCCTCTCTGTGAACCTGTTTTTGCAATTTCAATATTGACTATTTCAGTAAAGCTCCTATTCAATATTTCAGCAAAGCTATCTTTTTATTTCCTTTGCCTCCATTGCCTCAGACCCAAGCATTCCCTTCCATTTTCAGCTAACCACACTTTTAATGTTATGTCTGAACCTTAAAAACTGGTTTAGTTTAACCATGCTACATTGCAGTCTCACTCAATGTGGTGCCCATCAGATGTTTGAGAAGGTAACTTTTGCTGTCCCTGGATGTTGGCTGGGTTGTTTGACGCTGGTGGAAGTCGTAATCCAGAACAGCTGGAGGGCTCCATATTGAGGAATGCTTAGGTAGGTAAAACAAGGCAGCTTCATAAATTTCATTTTCAAATTGGCATGATTGCAGTTTTACCTTGCCCTTTTTTCCCAAAGAGCTCCAGGTTATGAACATGCTTCTTTACTGTAACTCAGAGAGATAGGTTAGGCTGAGAATGAATAATAAACCCAAGTGAGCTAAATCAGAATTTGAACTTGGGTCTTTCCAGTTC
This sequence comes from Iguana delicatissima, assembly GCA_948472985.1. Classification (NCBI taxonomy): domain Eukaryota; kingdom Metazoa; phylum Chordata; class Lepidosauria; order Squamata; family Iguanidae; genus Iguana; species Iguana delicatissima. Next base: position 669,483 of record CAOKZL010000185.1, read on the forward strand.
AATGGCCTAGCCTTCCCCAATGGTGTTTTAGAGATGCATTTGACTGCAATTCCCATAATCACTGGGTGCTATGGCATCAAAGATAGCTTGGAACTGACCAGTTATCAGAAACAGGAACAATTTTCTGCTTTCAAAGCCAACGGTTAGTGTGCCTTAGATATCCCTTGTTGTAAGGGATGTTCCCCATCTGAGGGTCAGAAAGCTTGCCTCTTATAGCATTGCAGGTGTCCTTCCCTTATTTGTGGGCTGGAGACTGTGTCATTTTATATAGACTGAACAGGATGCCAAAAAATCCCATATTTTGATGTGTGGGCCTTTTGAGAAAACATGAGGTCAAGTTGGGGGACCACGTTGGCATGTCATAAGATAATTGCCAATACAGATAATAACAATATGATTATAAAATGTGTTCAGGACTCTTGGTGCATGCCAAAAAAAAAAAAAAAAGAACGCAAGTGTGGATTTCCATAAAGATAGAAAATTGTGCATCATATATATTATGTATGTGGAAACTATGTTAATTTTAGAGAGAAACGCATGGCAAAGTAACTGAAATTATGTGGTATTTAGGTAGAGCACAAACCTGTTAATAGATGTTTTGTAATTGTCAACTCCATATGTCATGAATATTGTCTGTCCTTTATTGCTGTTTGGAAAACCTGGCAACCCCCAACATGAATGTTGTCAAAGCCAACCCAGTTTTACTTTTTTGTCAGTGAATGTGGCACGTTTTGGCTAAGCCCTGTTGACTCACCAGTTCTTGGCACATGTCTGTGGATGCAGGAATTAACACACCTAATTGTTACTGAGCTTGTTTTAACAATACTCCGAAGGACATGTTTATACTGGGCAGGCCCGGTTATTGGTTTGGTATTTCTAATTTCTTCTCCCACACCCACCGTATCATTTCCTCTGCAAAGATCCAAAGAAAGACTGATTCGTCTTGGTTCTGAAGACCTCTTGTTTTCATTCAGACAACAGGTAAAATGACAGTAACTTCCCCACTGCATCTTTCGTCCAATATCAACCCCTTTGACATCTTTCCTTTGCAAGTGCGTGCCTGCTCAGAAAAACCACCATAACAGAAAAAGACAAAGACCAGAGTAATGAGGTTCGGTTTAGTCAAAATGAAAGAGAAGGATATCACTGTGGGTATTACATATTGCATGGGACTGAAATTGAAAGAGTACGGTATAGAGCAGGGGTGGAATCAAATAACCCTAAAGATGTTGTCTGAAACACCCAGCAGTTCTAGCCAGCATAGCCGATGGGAAGGAATGCTGGGACCGGCAGTCCAACAACATCTGAAGGGCTGCATGATACCCATATCTGGCACACGGCCCAGTATTGTCAGTTCTTACTGTGTGATGGACAGAGGTAGCTCTGAGTTCGAGTAATTAGGCTCAGAGGTTTCAAAAGCTTTATCCGGGAACATTGAAGAAAACAACTGCACACCTTGGCAAACTTCCAGGATTAAAGAAGCATTGGATTTGCAGCACCTTACAAGCTGTAACATTTCAACTTAGCATGTGCGAGCATTCTGTTCAGTAGCTAATCACAGCAACTCCTTTCCCAAGCTCTTCCATCCCCCTCCCATTTTCTCATTCAGCTTGCCAATGGTTTGACCTTGCAGCCGGATCTGCCTGCCTGCTCCCGTACCCTTATCATAGTTTGTTACAATAAGATTTCCTCATTCCCAGCGCACGGTTTCCCAGTGGATCCCATCCCTTCCCTCACATTGCAGTAATGCCCAATAACACATGAAAGCAAGACAGCTGTCTAAAAGCATGGCAGGGAGAACTAACTCGACCTGACGGACTAGCAGCAATGGCTCTCCAGGCTGTCAGGGTGGATTGCTTCCTAATCTTTCTTGGGGATCCCTGGTATTTCCTGGTGATCTCCCATCCAAGTATCATCCAGGTAAGACCCTGGTTAGCCTAGGAAATCAGACAAGAAACAAATCCTCAACAAGTGCAATCATTACAGTAGTTTTCTCCATACTATGGGAGAAAAGAATATTCCTCCACAGTATTCTTCCCATATTCAATTATCCTGAAGTACTGTGTAGGAATTATTCTGTGGAGAAAAATACATTTTTGAGTAAACAAAGAAGCAAACAATTGGTTGTTGTGGGTTTTCCGGGTTTTGAGGCTGTGTTCTATTAGTATTTTCACCTGATGCTTCGCCAGCATCTGTAGCTGGCATCTTCAGAGCATATCCTCTGAAGATGCCAGCCACAGATGCAGGCGAAACGTCAGGAGAAAATACTAATAGAACATGGCCTCAAAGCCCGGAAAACCCACAACAACCTAAGGATTCCAGCCGTGAAGGCCTTCGATTTTACAAGCGAACAATTATCTGAACCGAAAACAGGCTTTCCGCACTGGGGACTCTTGTGTTCTGAGCAGGAAAATCATTTTCTGCACAGAAAAATGTTCGTTTTTCTTAAAGCAAAAAACAGTCTGTTTTTCTCTGCGGGAAAATTCCTCCACCCTTCAACATATTTGAATTCCAGTAGAAAACTGAGTAAAATTCTTCTTAGTTTATTCTTCTTCTGACAGGGGTTTCCTGCCTTTATTTTTTTTTCAACCCAAGAATGAATATTTTTTCCATCCCTAGTATGTCAGGACAGTCTAGTGGCACGCGCAAGGCCATACGGTAAACAAATGGCAAAGTCATTTCCTTTCTTAAAAGAAAGATTTCTTCCTTTTCAGGGGGGACCCTTGTGCCACAGAAACAGTTATAAGGAGAATTGGGTTCAGATCTAGTCTTGCCTCTCCTTGAGATCTCAGGTTGTAATGATGTTTTGTGCTGTCTCGATCGCAGCTGGATGAAAATGGTGAGTGGAAGACAAAGCTCGCATGGCGGCTCTTGCTGCAAAGCGGCTTTTGATCATTGAACAATTATTCAGTACATGATAGTTTGGGTTTGCTTTGGGGGGAAAAAACCCAACAACCTTGAAAGCGATGACTTCATCTTGGTTAATGGAAAATAGAAACGCACAGCTAAGCGAGAAGGGATAGTGCACGAGAGCCATGTGCTATAAGCAGAAAATAGCTGTAACTGCAGCACTTAAAAACTGTCTTTAAAAAATGTATATTTAGTGTTTGTTATTCTTATTCCTTTCATTATCATGCCTACATCCAAACCACTGAAAAATTAAAGGATAGGGTGGCGTATGCTGTATAGCAGCCATGGAATAAGGAAAAAGCACCTCACATATATCTTATTGAATGAGTCATTGAAAATTTTGCCTGGCAAACATGCTTCCATTCAGTTTTATTTGTCCTTCTATAGCCACTAGGTGATTGCAAATGTTTGTTTTTCCTAAGTAGGGGGAGAAAAGGAAATTAAGCAAGGACCAACTTTTGTTTTTGTTGATGGTTTCTATGATAAAAGACCAAAACAGACATGTGACACAAGCAATCTGTGATGGTCTCTCATTTGAGTTTGTGTGTTTTTTTTAAAATAGCAATTGTGGTGGTAGGGAGGTTGGAGGAGAACCTCTTAAGATTGGAACAATAGCTTTGGAGGAACAGTCTGCTTCTTCTACTGTTCCCCTGCAGTGGATGTGGCCCCCTGCCACAAGGCAGATGGATTTTAGAATCTTAACGGCATCATGACCAAATGCCTGTCGACTGTCCAGATTGGTCAGGGGCAGTTCCAATTAATCCTCCATCATCCCAGTTTCTCAACTGCTTTAAAAATGTTCTAGTTTCTCTTTCTTCCTCTCCCTTTGTCTGCTGCTCACTTCAGCTGCTGCAAACTGAGTTCAAAGTGCAAAAGTAGTTTGCCCTCAGTTAACATGGTAGGCGGAGAGGAAGAGAGGAGAAGTTTTGATCTTCTCAATAGGCTCAGGTGGAAGCAAACTGCTGCAGCCTCTCTTTGCTTTGAGAGTTCTTCCTCATAAATAACTTTTGCCATCTTAATCCCACTTCAGTGTTGCTTGGCCTAATCTACTGTAGTTTCCATCTATGAAATGTTGGAGGGTATGCCAATGCTAACTGGTGAATAGTATTATAAGAGGGATCATTCTGGCTTCAAGTAAGCCCTCCTAGACGTTTCAGAAGAAGGAACTGGCAAAACCACGTCTAAGTATTCCTTGCCTAAGAAAACCCTATGAAATTCATAATTCAACAGGTGACTTGAAGGCGTGTGCACACAAGGATATAGAGGTAACAGGGAACAGAATGAGGGACTAGACTTTCTTATTTTGCTGTTATGAGGCTTCCAGCCTAAGGCAAACCTAACATTCAGTTTCCTTGGCAAGATTTATCAGATGAGTTTTTTTATTGTCCTCCTTTAAGATCGCAAAAGTGTGACTTTCCCAGTTAAGCACTTTGTGTGTTTAAGAGTGTGTGTGCATACATGTGTGTGTATACATATTTCTTCCCATCACTAGTGTTACCATATACTAATGAGCATGCATATATACACACATCCATCTATCCATCCACTCTGTATGGGAGTTCCAGGGAAAAGAATTGAGTGCTTCTGAGACCAGGTTTTCTGTGTTGGCCTCATTCTTACCGAACGCCCTGCACAAGAGTATGTGCATGTATTTCTTCAATGCTTTTTTAAAAGATACTTAAAAACCTAGTTTTTAAGCTGCTTCTAACTGAATTCAGTGGCAGCTGGTGACTCCAGTCTCAGTGGAATGGTGAATCCGTTCTGCACTTTAGTCTGAGCTTTAAACTTTTAAGAATATGGTTTGGCATCTTAGGCCATTTCCGCCCTACACAGTTACAGTGCTCTCATTCCACTTTCAACATCCTAGGGCAGTGGTTCTCAACCTGTGGTCCCCAGCTGTTTGTGGACTTCAGCTCCCAGAAGCCCCAGCCACTATGGTCAATGCTCAGGGCTTCTGGGAGCTGAAGTCCAAAAACAGCTGGGACCCAGGTTGAGAACCACTGTCCTAGGGAATCCTGGGGTTTGCCTTTTAGGAAGGGGCATTCAGACCTCTCAACCAGAGAGCTTTGGCCTCGGTAAACTATAAACCGCCGAGGTTGAAAGTGGAACAATCGCACTATAACAGTACAGTGCAGAAAGGGCCTCACTTTTCCAACCTGTGAGTGCCAGTAATTGGTGCAATCGATGGAGAATGGAAGGGAAAGAGATCATCCTAGCCCCCGTCTGTCCCACCGGGGACCACGTCCTTTGCCGGCGTCCTCAGCGGATATGATAAAACTGGGTTTCTGCACAGCCAGACAGTCATTCGGAATGATTTCAACCTGGAAGGCTCTTTCCGTGTTCCCGTCTCGTCTCTCAACCGGTTTTTGTGGTCAGAGGGGTGAAGTCAGCGATGATCGCATGCTCTCAAGTTTCTCTCCCCAGGCTCACCCCCCCAACCCAACCCAGGAGGCGATGGCCCGCCTCCCCCCTCCATCGGGGAGCTGGAGTTGGTTTTGCAGTTACGTGGTGCTCTGGAAAGTAGGTTACTGGGTCAGGAACAACAAGTTCTGACTGCTTGCCAGGGAGTCCTCCTCCTCCCTTCCCTTCGCCTCGCTCCCGCCGCCCTTGGTCGTGCTTGCGCTGACTGCGGTGACCCGCCGGGCTGAAATGGCTCTCAGCCTCCGCCCTGCCCGCAGCGGAGGCAGCCCGCCGGAGACGTCGGAGGCGGGGGGCGGGGGAGCGGCAAGACAGCAGAGCCCCGCGCCGGCTGACTGCATTTGCCCTTTTTGCTGAAACCGCGGCCCGATGAGCGCAGGAGGGGTCGCTGCTGGGCTGCCTCGCGCTCAAGAGGCAGAAGGGGAGGGAAGTCGTTGGAAAGCCTCCAGTAAGGAGAGAGAGAGAAAAACCTTAATACTGCAATATTTAAACGACAGTGCTCTCCGCCTTTCTCCTCTCCAAAGGCTGCCCACCGTCGTGGCTTCAGATGGAGACAGCATTTCTTCACTTCACTGAAACGTATGCCATTTCTGCACTGCACTGTGATAGTGCTATTGTTCCACTTTCAACATCCTATGGAATCCTGGGGTTTGCAGTTTAGGGAGAGGCATGGTTGGCCTCAGTAAACTGCAACCCCCAGAATTCCACAGGATGTTGAAAGTGGAATCATGGCACAATCACAGTGTAGTGTGGAAACGGCCACACACTGAGGACTGCTGGATCCGTTTGGGGTTGTGGGACTACAGCTCCCATCATCCCCTGACTGGTGGTCATGAATCCCAGAGATGAAAGGCAGTTGGAGTCTCCCAGCAAGGGGAGGCGCTGCAGTAAAATCGATTGCATCCTTAGCTCTTGTTTTTGTTCACACCCGACATTCGCTTAACAGGATTAAATCCACCTAATGCCTCCTCCAATCCAGTTTATAAACTGCAAACTTTTGTTTCTCTCCGTGGTGGTCAGGACATCTTTTTCTCTCCTTGTCCACCCACGCATTTTAAATATATATGGATATGGATCTGTGCATATACCTATAATAAAGCATAGAATGGGAAGTTGGCCAATCTTGTTCAGTACCTACTGCAGGCTTAATGGTGGTAGCAGCATTTCAGGGACTTAAATGGGCATATCATATTCTTGTCCAGTGAAACCTAGGACTGAATCTGGGCGCTTTTCTCATGAGCCCTACACAAAGGTTGAGTGTGTTCCCAGCCTACAAAAATCTCCCTGCCACTTGGCCCATGGTGATCCTGGCTGGAAGATTATTGAAGGTGTAGTCCAAAAATGGAACTTTTTCCAGTCTGTGGCTCCACATCCCTTCCGTAAGCAATCTGCTGCCCTATTTGTTTTGGGGTTGAAAAATAATTCATTATGTTACTTGATACGTCTGTGGAGAAGGGAAGAGCATGACATAAACCTTGGAAACTCTCTTGTCAGTGTGCCTCTGAAAGTGGCCTTAATACAGGAATGGGAAACTGGGGGAGAGAAGGAGTCAATTCTTGCCCCAGTCATGCCCCCCTCCGCTTTTATGGAGCAGCCTGACATTTTGCTTGTGAAACAAATGTGATGTCATACTGCTTCTGGTTCTGATTTGGCCCAGTTTTGGAAAAATGCAAACCACTGCATTCGCTGGTGTTTTAAGGCATTTGGAGTAATGTCCAGGCGAAAAACAAAAACCCTGGAAATCACCTGGAAATTAAATTGGGGAGGGGTGCGGGACTTTTGGGGTATGTGCTGAGGAAGCTTGGTGGGTACAAAAATGGAAGGGGCCCTGAGGAGCACACAGGCTATGCTCTCCCCATCCTACCTTGAAAGTGTCTTAGAAACAACTAAAAACAGTCACTTGTTTCACCATTAAAGTAACTTTGTCTTATTTATCACTTTGCTTTTGAATTGTGCCTCTGGTGTACCCTTCTCACTTCTAAAAGTAGCTAGTTGCAGTTATGCTACTTGGAACTCATCAGTCCCAAGGCCTGGTTATTTGCAACTATTTATATCCAAACTCTGCATGCATCTTTATTAGCTCTAGTTAGGGGACCTCAGGGTTCTAGAAAAAAGGGACCCTCCCCAAACCTCAGAGCTGCTGCCTTGTGTTCTACAGCAGTGCTACTCAAAGTGCCGATCCAGGGATAAGTGCCAGTCCACAAACCAATGGCTGCCAACTTCAGGCAAATTTCCAAGAAAGATAGAAACAATGCTAGACAGTAGGCACTGATTTTCCCTGGCACATGGAGGAAAACACTGCCAGTCTCCACATATGAGATAGTTTGGAGATGGACTATAATAGAGCAGCAAAGCAGTGGGTGCTTTATTTTGAATAAAGTTTTAAACTGCACAGGGCCCAATCTAGGCAAGGTTTAACTGACTGTTTAGTTCAACCTGCTGCAAATTTATCAGAAGCTGTAAACGCAACTTTTTATTAAAATAGTTGAATCACGTTTTGTAAAACCCAGATTGTGAAGCCCATTAATTATCAACGGTTCAGGAACATTTGCAAGCAGCATCATTGTTGATGGTGGAAGTTGTTGGAAATTTTATCCTGGCAAATGATTTTTGAAAGTTTTAGCCACACTTTGACTATGTCGAATCTTTCTTACACCATTTCCACACTAGACTGTTATAGTGCTATTATTCCACTTTCAACATCCTGTGGAATTCTGGGGTTTGTAGTTTCCTGAGGCCCAAGAGGTCTCTGGCTGAGAATTCTAAATGCCCCTCCCTAAACTGCAAACCCCAGGATTCTATAGGATGTTGAAAGTGGAATGATAGCAGTATAACAGTCTAGTGCAGAAATGGCGTGAGACCGTTGTGTAAACTGTGAATTATACCTAAATAAATATCTCATTAAATACTTACTCACTTTAGAAGTGATTTTCTTATAATTTATTTCAGCCCCAGGATTTAACAGGGGCCTCTTTAAAAATCAAGAAAAATACAGTCAGTATCCCTGTTGCTGCCTTAGGAGGCCCAGAATTTTTATACCTGAAGCGGAGCCACCCCAAAAGGTGTCCTGGTTGGAGCAGCCTGATCCTCTAAGTGCATCCATCTTCCAAACTTCAAAGTCCACTGAGTTTGACTTGATTTTTTGAAAGTTACAAGAATCTGGTTTTGGAAAGAGTCCTGATTTGCCATCAAAGCCTGCCATGTAGCTTTCTTTTCAGCATTGTAGCTTTTGTTTCTGAGAGCAGAAGTTTTAAAAACAACATTATGCAACTGGTTGATTTAAAATTAGGTTAAAAATATGGTTCTGGATTATTCTTTTCAAGCCATTGTTCTTCAGTTGCCTGGTACGTTCTCCCCACTTAATGATCTCCCGGACTGCAGTTTGTAACTAGGACTGAATGATTATGTGTTCAAGAACTGTCAAAGGCCTGCCTTAGATATTATACACACGGAATACCTTTCTGCGGGGTGCTGTAGCTCCAAATTGTGTTGTTTTGACTTTCAGATGTTTTCCTTTTAGGCAGCTCAATTGCACTACTTCAGGCAGAAGTAAGCATTAAATGAAAAAGGACATGATGTACTTTCAAATGTAAATTATGTATGTTTAGGCGTCAGAACTGGAAGAAAGGAGGAAAGGGGAAAAAATTTTCATGACACTACAGGAAGGCATCCTGGATATTCCTGCCAGCGAGACAGGACATGCTTGTTCCCTTGCAGTTAGGACTGTCTGCTCATTTCCCATTGGCTTGGAATAACGTTGACAGCATGCGTTCAATGTGATGAATGAGGGCAAAACTACTCATTACATGTTAAATGTGTAGCTTGCAGGACTGCGAAGGTTCCCACGTCAGTTGGGTGGGAAAGCCATTCCAGGTTTTAGTCCAAACTTTAAAAGAGCTGAGGTGCTGAACCTACTTTCAGGCTGAGAGGAAAGGTCTCTGAACTTTGACTCCGACATTCTGAAGGAACTATCCAAGGTGCTGAAACTATTTTGAGGGAAGGGTTCAGCACCTTAACTAGCTCTTTTAAAGTTCAAATTAAAATGCAGAGTGGATTCATTTCTTCTCTCACGTGAACGCCTCACGTGGACAGCTACGCTGTCACAAAGGCACCACACTTTCTCTGTTGCTTCCTATTAAGCATATTGGCCTCACTCTGGATTGGGACCACTCCATGTGGTTAGATCTGATTTAAACCTCTCCTATCAAGACCTTGTCTTTCTTAAAAGTGTCCCTCTCCAAAGAAGAAGAAGAGACCCCTGTTGTGAACTCCCCCCACCTTTTTTAGCTGGTGGATGATCACTGTGAAAAAAACTACATAGGTAAGAGAGGTTTAAACCTCCCTTCTCCCTCTGTCACGCTCCTGAGGACCTTTCAGTGGTTTGAGTGTTGGACTAGGATTCCGGGAGACCAGGTTTGAATACCCACTCAGCCATGGAAACCCACTGGGTGACCATGGGCAAGCCACACTCTCTCAGCCTCAGAGGAAAGCAACAGGTGAGGCATAGGAGGCTATTCACTAGCCTCTTGTGCCTCATTGAAAATCTACTGCTACAGCAGGTAGGAGGGAAGGAACAGAAGGACCTGCCTTCTGTCCATGATGCAATTCACTAGACGGAGAGAAAGGGACATGTCTTTTCCCCTCCCAGGAAAACTGCAGCTTCAGATGAGAGGCTCTTAGAGGTGGCAGCCCTCACTCACATGCTTACACTTAGTAGCTGCTAGTGTACAAAGCATATATTCATGCCATTTCCTGTTTGTTAGTCTTAGGCATAATCTCTCTCTTCCTGCACCACTCAATCTGTGTTCATGTTCCGTTTCATACTTTGCTCCTCTCTCTCTTTCCTTCATGTTTGAAGAGCTCATATTACAGAGCTTCTCACTATGAAATATTATGAAAGCTTTAAAATTCATAACTAAAGTTTCTTCATGTGTTTTTACCAAAGAAAAGTAAGCCTGTTTTATTATTTTGCAAGAATTTGTGTGTGGAGAGTGATTTGTGGGACTGGTTGTTGCTCATCTGCTGCTTGCAAATACTAATAACTAATTAATCTGCTTGTGAGATAGACTACTATTGCCCATATTATCCAACAGAGGCAGTCTCCACTACTTGGTCCTGCCCATGTCTTATTTATGGGTAAATTCCCCTTATGGAAATGGTTGACAGTTTTTGTCCGGTAAAGACCATGAGCATTCAGTTCAAGGCTGCAGAACCAAAGCTGCAGATTTGGTGCTGTTGCATATGCATATTCAGCTACGTTTTTGGCTGTGCATTTAGTTGTGCTAAGGGTTACACACTTGTCCATGCAGTCATGTGCAATTTTACTATTCAATATAAGGACTGTGTAATGCAAAGAGAAACAGCTGAATTAGATACATTCACAAATTCCAATTCATTAACTGGGGTGTGAACAGAGATGATGGTTTCATAGCACACTACATATGTTAATACATGAGGCCTTGCAACTTTGTGTATAACCAAAGGAATCTCCTCAGAGAACGCTTTGACCCCAAGGGAACGGACTTTTGGGAAGCAGATTTATTTTGTTGACATGGTACTAACAGACTACTTTAAAGACTTCTGCCAGCCATTGGAAAGATCTGTATCATGTCACAAAGTACTCTGAAGAGTTATAGCTAGGGTCACAATTTGCATCTTTTTGTATCCAGTATCTGTGTCCTGTTGCATTCTCTCCCACTTCCACAACTCTGTAACTATACTTAATAAGCTTTACTATCACTCTGTCAGTGTACCTGAGGAAGTGGACTGATGTTCATGAAAGCTCATGCTAAAATATATAAATCTGCTACTAGATTCTTCCCTCCTTGCTTTTTCTGTTTTGTTCCATATATGGAGTTTTACACTATGCAACCCCAACACAGGATCTTGGCCATAGGTTTTATCATTCTTCTTATAGAGAACATGTCTTTCTCTCCTTGTCCTGAGGACAGAACTCCCTCGGTTTCTACGTCCTGCCTTTTCCAGGGGTGGATGGGCACTGAGGCTGTCTTGCCCAAGAGAGGTCACTGTCCTGCTACCACTCCTATGCTTGGGCATGGATATACAACTGCACACTTCCGTTACAAAGATGGTAATCCCTATTGTTCCAAAATCCACGACACAGTGATTTTTAATTACATTATAGCTCAGGCAAAGAAGTCAGCATTAGCCTCTGGAAGATTACAGCTCCTTGCCAACTGGGTGGGTTTTAAGTGCTCTTGCAAGATGTTCACATATTTTTGGGGCATGTTGAGGTCAGCAGGATCCCTACCTTGGGTCGTGCAAGTTCATAGCAGTTTCTTCATGTTTCCTTAGGCAGAGGGCAATCATATTTTATTCATATCTCTATGTGTGGGAGAGTTATTTTTTTGTTTATGGGCTCTTCCAGGCTGGTCTAAAGATGTGTGAGCTCTTGCATCATCGTTACCACCATCATTGAATTATACCCCACCTTTCTCCCATGATGATTTATACCCCGCCATCCTCCCAAGGCAGCTTCCAGAAGTTTAAAGCAAGATTAAACTAACATCTTATCATAGAATGATAGAACCGTAGAGTTGGAAGAAACCCCATGGGCCATCGAGTCCAACCCCCTGCTATGCACGAACACTCATCAAAGTATTCCCAACAGATGGCCATCCAGCCTCTGCTTAAAAACCTCCAAAGAAAGAGACTCCAGCACACTCCACTGAGGCAGCAGATTCTACTGCCGGACAGCCCTGACTGTCAGGAAGTTCTTCCTGAGGTTCAGCTGGAATCTCCTTTCCTGCAGCTTGAATCCATTGCTCCTTGTCCTGGTCTCTGGATCAGCAGAAAACAAGCCCACTCCCTCCTCGACAGGACATCCCTTCAAATATTTAAACATGGCTGTCATGTCCCCTCTTCACCTTCTCTTCTGCAGACTAAACATCCCCAGCTCCCTAAGCCGCTCCTCAGAGGGCTTCATGGCTTCCAGACCCTTCACTATTTTGGTCGCCCTCCTCTGGACACGCTCCAGCTTGTCGATATCCTTCTTATTTTACGAAAGTCAAAAAACAATCAAATAACAATATTACTGAAAACCACACTTGCAACAGTTAAAAAAATAGATTTAAAACATAATTACTAGTAAAAGATTTAAAAACTCAGCTAAGATGAAATAAAGAAGCAGGCCAGGTTACCAAGGGAAGCAAACACAGCAAACAGAAGAGTGGTAGGTGTGAAGAATTTTCAGTCGCTCTCTCTCTCTCTCTCTCTCTCTCTTTATCTCTCTGTGCAATGCTAGAAATTTGGAGACTAACAGAAAATATCATATGGGCAACAGAATTCTTATTGGAGGGAATGCCCTCATTTTGGCCTTCCCAGATACAACTCTGTCATCCATCTTGAAACCATGCAGCATGTAAACACTGCAACCTACCATAATACATCACTGGATGAGTGGTCAAAACCCCAGCCATGAAACACAGTTATACATGCAAATGTGCCCCTTGGGATTTTTTTGATCTAATATGTCTCAGATTATTAAAAAAGGGAAAAGAAAAGTGAAGAAAAGATCAGTGGGACTACACAAGTATATATACTCTGTCTCACTTCCATGCCACCAGATCCTCTGAAGATGCCAGCTGCAGATGCAGGTGAAACATCAGAAGAAAATACTAATAAAACACAGCCTCAAAACCCAGAAAACCCACAACAATCTATGGATTCCGGCCGTGAAAGGCTTCGACTTTACATTGATGGAATTCATGACAATCTCTTAATGTTTGGTCAGATAGGGTATATAGCGAAAATCTCCATAGGGAAAGATTGAGGGATAGTCTTTGATTGCTGCCCTCATTTGGGCAGTTTGTCTTCCATTGTATTAAAAAATACAAAGAGTCTGAAGCAGTGACGAGGTTAGCTCAAACCCATCAGCGTTGGGGTTTTCTGCATAATCCTGTCTGGACTTTCCCACCATCATGACCCCGAACACATCTCCAGTCAGCGTGATCCCAGTCATGTTCTCCAGTCATTAATATGTTCCATTTATGAAAATTGAATATTTTGTAGGAGAGGTAGCACCGTATGGTAACACCAGACAGCCCTTTGCCACTCCATGCCCCTCCAGCTCTGACGTTCCCCCACACCCAAAAAGGAAAAATCTGGATGGAAATGGTTTTTATCGCCAAAATTAGCCTCCAGGGAGTGCTGCTTTGCCTTTAAATGAAAGCATTTCTATTTTTCCAGGTATTTTGAATTTTTTTTTTTTTTGGTTTATTCTGCTGTATCATTTTAGCTGCCCCTTGTTTATTTATTGGGAACATTTGTGTTGTGCTGTTATTTTAATGCTTGGAGCAATTAGTCTCATTCATGCTATGTATGCCACCCTCCCATTCTTAAGGATGAGTGGCAGCCTAGAAATAAACAAGACAGATCAATAATAGATGTGCGGTGATTTAAAAGGAAATGCTGTTGCCTCATCCACCGGCATGCTTAGGAATCACATCCATTTAGACTGGCCTTTCTGGAGCAAGCCAAGCTAAGCGCTATGAAAATAACAAGGGTGTAATCTACACTGCTTTCTATTGCAAAGCTCCATTTAAAATGCAGCCTGAACAGAATGAGAGCTAGAAGGCCAAGATCTTAAACTTGCCAAATTTACTTGTTGGGTTATTTATTCATTGGTTGCAACCTGCCATGAGAGTTTAATGCCTTAAATCACACTCACTCTATCTTCCTTCCTCAACTTAATTATTTAAGGATAGTGTTGCCTAGTGCCAAACAAAGAAAACTCTCCCCTACCTCTATCGTTGCAAACAGCCAGAGAAAATGGGTGGTCAGGTTCACATATAAATGCATGGCTTCTATGTCTATAAGAGAAGTAATCCCACACTCTAGGCCAATTCGTGGTCTATCAGAGGCATTGATGCTAAAGAGGTGGGACTAAAACTCACTTTGCCAAACTACATTAGCCTTATGCAACCTGCCTCCCTTGGGTATGTTGGACTACAACGCGCAGGCAACTCAGCATGGCTGGGCAGTGATGGAGGTTGTAGTGGGACATCTCTCTAAGACCTCAGGGTGGGGAAGACAGAATCAGAGTACTGTTACTCAAATCTCGGCGGGCAGAGTGATGCATTGATTGTGCTACACAATGCTTGGGCAACCAGATGTGCAAGAAAATGGGAAGGTGATTGCATGATGCTTTGTTCTTTTGCATGGACAACTAGGCAACTCAACTTCTGCAACCTTGCATGGAATGCAGATGTTCCATGTTGGGCAAAAATGTCTAACTAAGTCTATAGGGGAACTTACTCACGCACAAGACACTAATAGCATTCTAGCCAATAAATTATTGCGAATGAGGTTACTTTTTAAAGCACTTGATTAGTTTTAAAGTAACCAAGGCCATTTCCGCATGAGACTGCTATAGCGCTATGATTCCACTTTCAACATCCCATGGAATCCTGGGGTCTGAAGTTTCGGGAGGGGCCAGCTGGCCCCTTCCGAAACTGCAAACCCCAGGATTCCATAGAATGTTGAAAATGGAATCATAGTGCTATAACAGCCTCATGCAGAAATGGCTTAAGTAATTAACTGTTATACAGGCATCCCTTCTCATTAGCAGGTTTAACTTTTGCAGGTTGGATTATTTGTGAGTTTTTCCAACCCTTGCCTCCCCACCTCAAGTGCTTCTTTCCCCAGGGGAGCCATCTCTCTTAGTAATTCCGATCCAGCCGCACAGCCTTTTAAAAATCCACCTCTGGTCCTCCTCCTCCTTTTCCACCACCAGCTATTGCCCAGGCAGCTAAGGACAGCTCATACCCCAATTTCTCAGCAGCACAATCCCTCTTCTGATGGACCACACACACCCAAGGAAGGAGATGGGCAAGAGAGAGGAAGTCTAGGGCCACCACACTGAACTTCTATTCCCTCTCCTTTCCCTGACCCAGTTTGGACCCTGGATGTCTGCTCTCCCCACCATGATTTGGCCCTCTTCTCACAGACATGCACAGACACACACACACACATTGATATTTGCAGCTTTTCTACTTTTGCAAGGGTCCTGCACCCAACCCTAGAAAATGTGGAGGGCTGACTGTACTTCCAAGGCCCCCCAAAGTAATAACTTACTATTTTAGTTGGAGGTTGAAGTATCTCTTATTTCCTTCTTATTCCTAGTTACTTTTAGTTACTCTTTAGAAAACCAGAATGGTACAAAGCACAGGCCTCTACTGTAAAACATACCCAAAGAGTGAGGCCACAAACCAGAGAACAAGGAGCAATGGATTCAAGCTGCAGGAAAGGAGATTCCGCCTGAGCCTCTGGAAGAACTTCCTGACGGTCAGAGCTGTCCAGCCGTGGACTCTGCTGCCTCAATGGAGTATGGTGGAGTCTCCTCCTCCTTTGGAGTTTTTTAGGCAGAGGCTGGATGGCCATCTGTTGGGAGTGCTTTGAGGTGGGTTCCTGCATAGCAGGGGGTTGGATTGGATGGCCCCTGTGGTCTCTTCCAACTCTATAATTCTATGATTCTATAACTTTATTATCCCTTGTGTGTGTGCTTTCAAGTCACCTGTCAACTTACGGCAACCCCATGAACTGGATAGACAAGGAATGCTCGGAGGTGGTTTTGCCAGTTCTTTCCTCTGAAACACAGCCTACATCACCTGGTGGTTGTTGACCAAGTTGCCCTGCTTAGGTTTTTATTCTTGGTTATTGAAAGAATTAGTTACTAGTAGTCCATTATGTGAAATAAATTATTTCCAAGCTCTCCTGTGAATCATGAAACTTCTGTCTACTCAGTCCCAGGGGAGTTGTAAGGGTTTTTTCTTTTCTTTTCTCCATTCCCATGGGTTTAATTAAAGAATACTGGCTGTTAAGTCAGCCCATTATAGAACCCTGGAGTTTCATTTTTGCTCTGCTATGGTTCAGAATACATTTGTAAATACTTAGGAACCTGCTGCTTTGATTTATACCCACATCACATTTCCTTGAAATTTAGCAATGGTCTGGATCTTGGTAACTGTGGATCTGTTGTGTGATTTCATTTCTGACTTGTGGCAACCCCAAAGGCGAAACTAGCACGGGTTTTCCTTGCCAAGATTTGTTCAGACAGGGTTTGCCTTTGCCTTCCTCTGAGGCTGAGAGAGTATGACTTGCCCAAGGTCACTCAGTTTGTTTCCACGGCTGTGCAGGGATTTGAACTCTGGTCTCCAGGTTGTCACCCAATGCTCAAACCACTAAACTGTGGCCATTTCCGCACTAGACTGTTATAGCGCTATCATTCCACTTGCAACATCCTATGGAATCCTGGGGTTTGCAGTTTCGGGAGGGGCCGCCTGGCCCCTCCCGAAACTGCAAACCCCAGGATTCCATAGGATGTTGAAAGTGAATCATAGCGCTATAACACTCTCATGCGGAAATGGTCATAGATATGAACAATATGAAATTGGAACAAAATGGAAATGGGACAATTTGTCCATCATACTTCTGATATGATTGGTCTCCAAGGTTTGATTGGGAGAGTTTTTAGTGGTGGCACCCAACGTAGTGAACTCCCAGAGACACACCTCTGGCATCTTCTTTCCTAACTTTTTGGGAGGTCTGTCCTGTTTGAGGCATTGTGAAATGCCCATTGTTGGCTAGATTCTATTATATGTTTATATTAAAGTTTAGGAGCTGCTCCTTCCCCCGAAAAGAAAAGTTCTTTGATGTGGAATACTTCAAAAAAAAAAAAGGGCAAAAGAAGAAAGCCAGTGAAAACAATGCAGTTATACATTGCATAATATTTTAGCAGCTACGAACAAAACCAGCAAGAAGAACAAGCAGAAGCCAAACAGTTCAGGGTGGGTTGAAAAAAGGGTTAGCTAAGACTGAAGGCATGTCAGAAAAGGATGGCCATTATCAGGTTAACAAGCAAGCTGCTGGAGGATTGGAAAAAAAAAAGTTTAATAAGGCGTATAGCAGTGGTTCTCAACCTGTAGGTCCCCAGATGTTTGTGGACTTCAGCTCCCAGAAGCCCCAGCCACTATGGTCAATGCTCAGGGCTACTGGGAGCTGAAGTCCAAAAATATCTGGGGACCCACAGGTTGAGAACCACTGGCGTATAGAGTCCTGTTGATATTGCCCCACAATGGGGAAGGTTGCATCAGCTCATATTCGTTTTGTTTTACTATTCATAGTTGCATTGCTGTAGTTTTTGTGTGTATTATTACTATTATTACTACTACTACTATTATTAGGAACACCATTTGAACATTTCTTGTTGTGACAGCTCAGAGGTTAGAAACATGATTTTTTAAAAAAGTGTTTGGGTACATTTTCAGCTCAAAGACCCCATCCATAGGTAGGTAATGTTATAGTTATAATTTTCAAAAGATAACTCTTTGCTTTCACACATTCAAAGGTAACAAAGATATGTACCTTCAGTTACTTACTATAAGCTATTGTCCTGTGATACACGACACTCCGAAGTCATGGATCCCTCCTCCAGCTATAAAAGTAATGAAAATAGTTGGAGTTCCACTGCCCAAGGAGCAATGCTATTCCTCATAAAGTTATCATTGTAACTTAGTTATGCCTTAACTGTGGTGGGGGGAAAAGGGGAGAATTGCAAGTAACAGGGTTTTTTGTAACTGGAATTTCTAAACTCTGTGTTGAGGAGTTGTAGGCCACTTCCGCACTAGCCTGTTATAGCGCTCTGATTCCACTTTCAACATCCTGTGGAATCCTGGGGTTTGCAGTTTCGGGAGGCGCCGGCTGGCCCCTCCCGAAACTGCAAACCCCAGGGTTCCACAGGATGTTGAAAGTGGAATCAGAGCACTATGACAGGCTAGTGCGGAAGTGGCCATTGTTAAATTAGTTTCTATTCTGTCTGTTTCCCAGTACGGGACCCAAGGTGGTTTTACAGTTTAACATTTAAATAAAATACAAGGGCTCAGGGCATCTGGGGCCGTGCATGATTCTGAGGTGTGATTAGAGTCCTACCACCTCCCTTCTAAAGACGGCTGAAGCCATTTCTCCCCTCCGGTAGAGGTACTGTGCCAGAGGGACTGGGCTTGCCACAGCTAGATGGCTACCTCCTCTCGCTGCCAAAATAAAGAGCCGGCAACGATGTAGGTCACTCTGGTCGGTGTACACATACTTGCCTTCCTGACCTACATATTTTGTGCTCTTGTTAGATGTTACTCATGGTTACAGCCGCCTGAATGCTGTTCTACATCTGGACCTATTATCAGTCGATCAAATGTGTACTTGTGTGTTACTGGGTTATATGAAACAGAGAGTATCTGGAACGGAATAGAAAATTCACAGCCTCTCTCTCTGTCTTTTGCCACTCTATGCAGCTATTGTGGGTGGGCTAAGTTTTCCTTTCAGGGGCACTCGGTTTCTAACTGATTTCCACTTGGAAAAGAAGGTTCCCCCCTTCTTTCTGAGGCAGGTGACACCTGGCAGCCTGAGGCAAAGGACAACGTGTCTCCCCGTCTCCAGCCCATGCACAGAAGCTGTGACAGAAGGCAGATGAATCTTAACCATTTATGGGGTGTTGTCCACCCAGGGGTGCAATGGCAAACTTTGATGCACCTGTACTCACTGTTAGGCCATTTCTGCACTACACTGTTATAGTGCTGTTATTCCACTTTCAACATGCTGTGGAATTCTGGGGATTGTAGTGTACGGGGCCAAAGAGCTCTCTGGCCAAAAATCCTAAATGCCTCTCTCTAAATTACAAAGCCCAGGATTCCATAGGATGTTGTGTTACCCTGTAAACTGGGGGTCCCGGGAGGGGTGCCCAAATACCAAACAAACCTAGCAAAGATGGGGAAAATTAGCTGGAGCACTCTCCTGGCTAACGAGAGGCAGGGCAACACAGTGGGATCTTTTATCCTATGTATACCAGTTCAGGTCAGTGAGGAGTCAAGCAGTTTCAAAATACTAACAGTATTTATTAACACAAAGTAATAAAAATACAAGCACGCTCCTAACTAGAAAAGGAAAGAAAGAGAATTTAGGGGAATGGGCAATACGCCACCTGTCCGAAGTCCTGGAGACACCAATTGAAGAGGAGGAAACCCAGCGTGGAGACCGAGGGGAATCTGCTGGACCAAGCAGCTGCGAGGCGAGGAAGAAGATCCAAAGGGAGCTTCAAGTGATTTCAGCAAGTGCTTTTCAGCAAGGTCCGACGAGAGTTCCAGTGGAGTTCAGCTAGGTCCAGCAAAGTCCACTGAACTACTAAAACTGGGGGGTTTTATTGGGAAAAGAATGATTGCAGGCTAGTCTGGTCTCTGGTAAGAACAATAAGATTTGGGCTGGAGACAAAGCCTCCAAAAGGTCAGAATTTGCATGATTAAATTATATGCCGAATTGACAATAGTATGGCCGGTGTGTAGATGTGGCTAGCTCGGCCGTTAAGTGCCGAGCTCGCCAGGGTGTTCTCTCAGGCAGAGAGTCCTTTTGTTTTACTGTGCATTTGTAATTGAGGTGTTTGTTTCGGGAGGTCTCCCCCGAAGCGGATCTGGCAATATCTGGTGTTTGATAGGAGCAACGAGTATCATCCCTGCCTAGCTTCGCGCTTGTTTGGCGGGGCCTCACAAACACTTGGCTGGTGGCAGAAGGCCGAATTATGATATCAAAATGATATCTTTGGTTCACCAAAGGCCAGACCAGATCGCGGTGGTAACAGTTGCAAGGGGAATAATAGCGCTATAACAGTGTCGTGCAGAAATGGCCTTACAATCTCTATTGTCATGTCTTCAAGGAAAATTAAATAATTCAGCCAGCTTGATTGATCCATGCACTTCTATGGAATATACTCCCATTCTGATTGCACGCAATGCACAATTTATTGCAATCAGCTGATAGTCATAGCATAGTGAGCTGGCAAAGGGCAGTGCAGTGGCTGAAATGTTGGACTTTTGGCTGCATGGGACAGAGGGACACAACCTATTCCGAAACGGTGTTGAGACTGCCTCCCCCAGTTTCAGATTTTCCGGGAGTTTCTTTTGCCAAAACCGAGGAGAAACACATCACCTGAAAATCAGCAAACCGGTTCCAGCAGTTTCCGTCTCCAACAGGAGCTTGTCTTTTGTACAGCTAACAAATCTTAACTACCTGTTTAAGACAGGCCATTTCCGCACTAGCCTGTTATAGCGCTCTGATTCCACTTTCAACCTCCTCTGGAATCCTGGGGTTTGCAGTTTCGGGAGGGGCCGCCCGGCCCCTCCTGAAACTGCAAACCCCAGGATTCCAGAGGAGGTTGAAAGTGGAATCAGAGCGCTATAATAAGCCAGATAATCCAGTTGTGTGACTCGGCATAAAGCAGCTTTGTGTGTTCATATGCTTCGAGAGTGGCTCTTTCTAGAAAAAACTAAGCACCGATTCCAGGTCAAATTGATTTTCTGTGAACTATTTTATAAAATCTGGGCCAAGCTATTGTACAACATGCCACCCAAAGTACCCTTTTCGGAGGCTGCTTTTTGCCTGACGCAAAAAGATTTAATCTCCCAAGTCTCCGAAGTGTTTTCTTTTTCCTTCTAGTCTATGAATGGTTGGAGAAGGTTGTTTGAAACAGACGGATAGATTTCTTCTGCTAGCGTAGAGTCACCCGTTGGGAAGCCGTAACCCAGTATGGTTTTCCTGTTATGTGAACTCAAAGGAAAAAGACTGAAAAACCCCCCACAACTATTTCAAAAGACATTTAAACTGTCGGGTTTTTTTACTCCATAAAGTGAAAATGCTTACATTTTCTAGGGCACAATTCCAGTCTTTTTTTTTTCTTTTCTTTCTGATGATGGTTAATGAAACTCACAGCTACCTCTTTTATGGATGTGTGAGATCATTTGTTTATGAAGTGAGTTTTGCTGGGGCAACTTGAAATGTAAATAGTTTTTTTTAAAAAAATCATTACTGTTGTAAAACATAACATCTTTTATACCTTTTTCCCTCACCCATTCCAAGGTGTTAGAGGTGCAGAAATCAAGTGCCGTTAACTGCCTTGTCCACTCCTCCACCCTGGCAACTTTTTTTGCTTTTGGATCCACTCTTCCCTGCATTCTCTCTTGCTTTGTGAAAATAACTTCAAGCAGGGTTGGGCTTGCTCCGGAGCATGAAGGGCGGCACACCACCATTTTTTATTCCTCCAAAACTCTCCATTGTGGATGTCATTTTGGTAGAGCAGAAGTAAAATTTTGTCACTTTTACCTGTCTTTAAAAATAAAAGTTGCTTTATTTTTGGGGTGATCTGAAATGGCTTGGAAGGGCCTAATCTGTCCACAGGGCATGGCTTTGGGATAAAAACCTAAATTTTTGGTCACATTTTTGACACGGATCTGGGTGGGTGCCTAGGGGCACACCCAGGTGGATGCCTGGAGTCCCAAGGTGCAAACAAGACCCCTCCTTAGAGCCGCCTGAGGCCCATGGGCCACACAATTTCCCACTCCTGACTTAAAAATGCAGGATAATATAATATTGCAGCATATCCTCCAACAGTCCTGATTTGGCAGGTCCAGCTCGGTTAATCCTCTGTTGTCCCGATTTCCTAGCTGATCTTAAAATGTCCCAATGTCTTTCTCCTCCCACTTTCCCTTTCATCCTCATCTTACTTCAGTTACTGCAAACTGAGTTGAAAACTTTTACTTATAGCAGGTGGAGAAGTTGGGTGCTATCGCCAAACACAATAAAAAGAGGATCATTTCATCACAAGGTCATCTTTGAGTTTATGGGATCCCTTTGTGGCTGTGAAAGTATCCTCTACTGTTTACACTGGAGGTGCGAGTTCTCACACATCGGATGCTTCTCCAAGAAGGAGCATTATAGCAGATTAGACTTTGCTGACATGCTTCTTGACTTTGGTGTCAGGAGAAAGTTTATGAGAAAAGGAAAATATAAAAGTTATGTGTTCAAAGGGCGTAACAACAGCCATAACAACAGCCGTGGTCTAACAGTTCAACTGAGCCTTATGAGATCTATGCCTTCCTGTCTCTTTATTGGATTGTGGTCCTTACTTCCTAGGTGAGCATTGTTTGAAAGATAAGGATATCTTCTAACTGTTGAAATCCTTGGGAAGTATATGTCACACACTGTAGCACAGACTGAAGGTTAGTTAGGTGTGTTCTAACGAGGGATGAAACTCATTGTACGTGTCTCGAAATTCTTGAAAGACAGGTTCCCAGTCCATTGTATTGTCATCATCATCATCATCATTTGTGGCCAGATGGCTAATAAGCTTTTTGTGACACGGTATAGCAAACTACATTTGGCATTGTGTATTACTTGGATTTGTTTGTGAGGTCTATCTGTTATTGGATTGTGGCTAAACTGCAGAAAAAGGCTGTAAGGGATATGTGCGTATGTGCAACTGCTTGATTACCTGACTGTAGTCAGTACAATAACAGCCAGAATCATATTGGTATAAAATGATCTAAACAAGTGTACAGGCTTCCTCTGCTTATCTGACAGGTTAGGGACTGGAGCACTGTCAGAAAGAAGAAATGGTGAAAAAGCAGAACCCATCTACTGTAGGAAATATGCATTGCAAGCAGACATGTTCCATTACTTCAGCCAGAGGATCTCCTCTTTCCATAGGCAAGACTTAGGACCACGTGTACATGCAAATGATCCCAAGCAAGCCTCTGTAGACAAGAAGAACTGACAAAAGAGAGGACCTCACATCATATTAATGGAACTTTTTCTTAATTTGGAAGCACTGAAAGAGTGAATTTAAAGATAACGGAGCATTGAAGGGTGGAGGCTTCCTGTATGTCTTTTTTGAGACGTTGTGGAAAGAGGCATATGTCATCTTGTGCAGTGCTCCCCTTCACCTGAAAGCAGCTTCAAAGGGCTAGAGCATGCTCCCCTACCAATGTTGGGGTGGTGGTGAAAGATGCCCATGCAAGCAGCCTCTGGCTGCAGTTTTGTAGCTGGGAGAAAAGAGCTGATGTCACCTTGCTGAAGATATAGAAGGACAACTTCAGCTCCCTTTTTCCAGTTGCAGAATTACAGCCTGATGCTGCCTTTGTGCCTCGTGCCCTCCCACAGGCCCAAAGTGGCAAGGAGACTATGTCCCAGCCATTTGAAGCCTCATTCTGGTGGACGTGGCAGATGGTGCCATATACAGTTGTGCAAGTGGATCATTGCACCTCATTTGTGCAATTTAGATTGCACCCACAGAATCTAGGAGCACCTTGAAGATTACTAAGGTTCATTTGACACGAGTTGTTGGAGACTAAAGCCCATGTCATATAAAACCTGTGGTATCATTCCATACATCTCATGAAGTGGTCCACAAAAGATTATGCTAGAAATGTCTTTTTCTCAGAGTTCCTCCAATTGGGAAAAATGTCCGTGGAAGTCCTGAGAGTTTCCAGTTCTTTTTGTTTTGATTGCACTTCCTTATTCATGAGTTGCACCCAGTCTCTCTCTTGAAATATCCTGGGTTTCCCTCCCTCCTTCCTTTCCTTCTGTCCTTCCCTCTCCCACTGCTCACACCCAGTCTCATGCAGCATTTCAGAAACTGCTTTTCACCAATTTCAACTGAACTTTTAAAAATTATTATCCAGAGTTATAGTCAAGTTGCCTAAATACCCTAAAGACACCAGATCCCATCTGATCTTAGAAACTCTAAACAGGTCAGCCCAGGTTAGTAGTTGGATGGGAGACTGCCAATGAATACCAGGTGCTATGGGCAATATTTCAGGGGAAGGAACTGGCAAAACTGTATCTGAGCATTCCTTGCCTAAGAAAACCCCATGAAATGAATGGGGTTGCTGTAAGTTGACAGGCAAATTGAAAACACGTAGACACACAGTTATAGTTAAAGTGCTAAAGGACATTAGCAACAGCACACTAGGTAATCGTTTGGGTCATTTTGTTTTAGTGCCAACATTCTTCTTTCTCTCATGATCTCTATTGAATGTGTGTATCCTGGAAACAACAGCTGTGTTTATTGGTGGTGGCCGTCTTTACTACTTCCAAGTAAAGATACTCTTCATTTTAGAAAGTATTGGGTTAATTTAAGCCAATCTGGGGAGTGGGAATGAAATATCCTTGGTAGTGTCAGGAACTCCTGGGAAATACTTAAGGATGAAGAAAAAGTCCTGTGAATCCCCAAATTAAAATCAGTTTGTGCAAGAACTTCCAGAGATTTTTTTTTTCTCATCCAGAGGGGCTCTCAGGCCATTTCCGCACTAGACTGTTCTAGTGCTATTATTCCACTTTCAATATCCTATGGAATCCTGGGCTTTGAGGTTTAGGGAGGCCTCAAAGGCCCTTCCCTAAACTGCAAAGCCCAGGATGCCATAAGATGTTGAAAGTGGAATAATAGCGCTATAACAGCCTAGTGTGGAAATGGCCTCAGACTCAAAGGATTCCCTTGTATGTATTTATGCTGCAAGAGACTAACACAGCCGTATCTTGGAATACAATTCAGGGCCTTCAGGGAGATCTGGAGCCGGAGGGAGGGCATTATGTGTTGCGTTTATATGTGGTCATTGCTGTCTTGGCTACATAAGTGCAGATAGTCTGCTCTGATCACTGGAAAGCATTGATAATTCATGTGTATTGCATAGGACTATGACTGTATTTTAACAGTGGAAGGAACTTTTTTGTGTTCCCTAATGCTTAAGTGTTAAGTTCATTGAGGTAAAAAAAATTAAATTGAAATTGTCTATCTTTCTGTGTGTGCTAATACTATTCAAAGTGTATGTTGACTATATAAACTGCATTGTGAATGGTACCCACAAGATTAATGTTTAATTACTTTGATGGCATACATGTAAATTACTTCCAGAGAGAGAGAGAAGAGAGAGAGAAAAGGAGAAAGAGAGACGCAATTATTACTTGCTAAATTAGGAGAACAGATTTGAGGCCAAAAGAAACACAACTAGTTGTAAGCAATGGAAAGATCTCATTCACATCTAGGCTAAATATAATGAGGAAACTCTTCTTGTTTGCAGAGCATTGAAGAATGTGTTTTGTGATCATCATAACAAGTTCAAGTATAGTCATTTTAGTCTGTTGTCATAATGATTTTCATGACTAGGCTTTGAATGGAGCTTTAATATCCGCAGGTTTAATATGCTTTAGTTTTAACAAAAAACTTCCTGATTAAAAGCTATTCTTTTTCATTTTCTTTTCTAAAAGAAAAAAAAAGAACACAGTTCTTTTCAGGCTGAATCACACAGAGATGTGCTTTTGCTTTTGCTTTGGGTGTTAGTAAATAGTCGACCCTGCCCCATATACATGTTGAAGTCCAAGGCTGTAAATGAAGATGCTTTGAAGACGGGACTTTTGCAGGGATAAGCAGACCTTACATTTGCAAGATCTCTCTGTGTGTGTGTTACTAGAATTCCATGATACTCTAATCCAAGTCTAGAACAAGCTAGTGGCAGGCATACACTGAGAACTGAGGAGCGGGGAAGGGGTCTCTTAACATGCTCATCCCCCAAAGTTAGGATCACTACCAAGAACCATGTTGTTATATCCTTTCAAATTAGGAAAAAAGTCATTCATTTCCTCTTGATTTTTTTTTTCCAGCAGTCTAGCTCAGAGTAATGGTGGAGAAGTGTTTTAATGTTGCAGTTCTTAGCCTATTGAAAGTCAATAACGTTGGTGGGCTACCAGATTGCTTCTCAGGCTATCTGATGTGGAGGACTGGCAATTACTTTTTTCCCATTGTGCCAATGGGACCAGCACCCAGTTTTTACCCATGGGCTACAATTGCTCTTTCCTTTCCTGGAAACTTAGGAGAGACTGGCAGCCAATGATTCAGGGTCTGGCACTGGTCCAGAGACCATCACTTGGGTAAGACTGCAAATCACACAGAGACATATATATATGTAGCAGTGTGTGGTGTTTCCCACGTTAGTTCACCAATGAATCTATTCCAGGTTTGCATAGAAAAGGAGCTATCCAAGGTCCTTGAGCTGGTTTGGGGATCACGTTCAGCAACTTGGATTGCTCCGTTAAAGTCTGAATTAAACCAGGAACAGATTCTCTGCTTGACTGACATTGGTGCCACCACCTGCCACTGAGTCTCTCCTGATCCTCCTTCTGCCTTGGACACATTTGGGAACAGTACCTTAAACATTTGGCTTTCATTTGTGGAAGGCAGATCAGTGCCTCAGCTGTTGACTTAAATCCAGATAAGATGTTATCTTGGCAGACGTGCGGTCTCAAGACTAAGGAAAATGGAAGGAGAGAAGATGCATGTTTATTGCAAAAGCATATTTCATTTCTCTGTAACAATGGATGTTCACAGCAGCTTATGAAAGGTTTCTTAAAACCCCAGGAAAAATAAAAATAGCACTAAAAGCCACATGTAACAGATCTTAATAAAAGAGGATTGGCTGGTGGGAAAGATGAATTGTGGGGTTAACATCTCCTGTGCTGGTTTGTTCCAGATTTGGAGCCTGGTTTGGAATACAAACCCATAATCATGAGGTTGGGGGAGACCATTGGCAGAGGAGAAGTGGAGGGTGGGGAAAAGGTTAAGCACTCACCCCTTCTGCACACTAAGACCTTCAGATGGGAAAAAGAAGGTTTCTGGAAGTATTAAGAGTTTCCAATTCTTTTGTTTTATTTGGATTGTATTTGTTGACTCATGAGCTGCATCCAGTCTCTTTCTGAAACTATCTCAGGTTTCCATTCCTCCATTGTCCCTTATGTCATCCCACACCACTTGTTGTTGTGTGCCTTCAAGTCATTTTCCAACTTGTGGTGACTCTAAGGTGAACCTCTCGCAGAGTTTTCTGGGGCTGCGTGATGTCATCCAGTGGGCTGTGGGGAGATGAACCCTAGTCTCCAAACCACTACACAACACTGTCACTCCCTTCCCCTCTTATCATGTGTCATATTCAGTCTCATGCAACATTTCAGAAATTTATTTTCACCAATCCACTGAGCCATCATCATCATCATCATCATCATCATCATTACTATTATTACAGCGATATTATGCTAAAGACTTAAGATCATTTTGTTTTACTGCTAACATTTCTCATTCCTTCACTTGATCGCTGTTGAATGGAAACAATAGCGGTGTGTACTGGCAGCAGTCATCTTTGCCGCTTCTGAAATAGTACATACCCACAGCCAGCTACAGATATCTTTCATTTCAAAAAATACAGGTTAATTTAAACTGACCTGGGCAGTGGGAATGAAAAGCCCTTGGTAATGCAGTGAAATTCGTGGTGCCGCCAAAAGTCAACAGGCACACAGACACACTCACAAACATAAAATGCCAGGAGCTCCCAGGAAATAATTTGAGAGGAAGTACAAGTTTCCCCCACTTAGCACTGTCAGCAAATGGAATTGGTTGAAAATGGAACCCTTGTACTTGACTGTAGCGTGCATGAAGGACTTAATAGAAACTCACTTGGGATTGACCACGCATGTGCTCTTTGCAAAGTCTCTTGGCTGGCTTAGCGCCTTTCCTCCCTCTCAGCTCACCTTGCAAGCAGCGTGCATGTTTGGGTGGTTCCACCTGAGCCTCCATAGGCAAGAAGTGATGAAAGAATGGAACCCCCGTTGAATTCATTGAACTTGTCCTTAATTTGGAAGGATCACAGAGTGAGTTGGCAGGTAACGGGGTTTGAAAAGGTGTTATGTGGATCTCCAAAATGAAATTGAAAAGCACAGGTAAAAAAAAAGAATCTAGGACTTCAGGATTTTAAAAAATCCATCGGGATGTGACCTGTCTTTCTGTTATAAATGTCTCCCAACCCAACATGGGCCTGGGAATTCAGTTTTTGGTTTGCCCTTACTGAGTTCTTAGAAATAGCTGAAGCTCAGTCCTGAGGACATATTTTGGCCTTGGAAGGCCTTGCATTCAATCCTGAGTGACTCTAGTGAGAAGGAACCGGTGGTTATTAAGACCTCTCTTTGCCTGAGATCCTGAAGAGTCTCGATGAGTGAATTGGACAAAATTGGGTTAAAAGGAGCAATCATTTGACTTAGCGCAAGGAAAACTGCCTTCCCTTATTGTATGTCCCAGCATACAATAAGATATACAGCTTCTTATGTGGAGCTTCTGTTTAGTTATGGATAGACTCAGACTCTCTAATTCTCTCAATTCTTTTTAAAAGTCCCACTTAAAGCTTTCCTATTGCTCTCTTTCTAACTAAGGAGCCTCTGTCAAACCAACATGTATCTGTGCATTCAGCAGTAGCTATGGTTCAGCCGCTTTCCTACCCAGAGGCTGCATTTTTGTATCTAAGAACAAACAGGCTCTTCAGTGGGGCAGGCAATGACCTGACATCTCATTCTGAGTCAGAAGAGACTTGCAGACGCATTTCTCAAGGTAATGAAAAGGCATGGCTCCTAGTAGGGAAAGAAAGAAGCAGGCTGCTTGAAGTTTTTATTAGGCAAAAATAAAAGGCAGGTGTGATGATCAGAACTTGAAGAAATTACTTCTCTTGGTCTACAACTCCAAAATCTTTCAGATAGCATGGCCAGGCCATGCTGGATGGAGGTTTCTGGGCACTGTAGTCCAGAACAAGTAATTTAGAAGTTCTGGCTGAGATGAAAGGTTATAGCTGAGTCGTGTGTTAAGTTAGTCCGAACAGTTAGCTAATAAGCAAAAGAAAAGCCAAATTCTGCAATCTAGATAAATTATAGATATATTTCCATAACCTTGCATAATGTCTTTTCATGGAATGTGGCACCAAGAACTATGTAGAGCACTGAAACTCAGCTCCTGGTCAGCTTCTGGAAATGTTGGCTTGGAGCAAAAAATGGAGGGGAATGTAAGGGCTACTATGGTCTGTGCCCTTTGAGCTTTCAGGTAAGGGATGTCAGTTTTCAACATTCCCCATGTAAAAACAGTCAAGCAAACAAGCACAACTTTCTGAAAATGGAAAACTAAAATGTTGGCATTCTAGGTCAGCATTTTTCCTGCTGTGCTGGTTTTCTGATTTTGTGGAATGAATTCTCACACCTGCAGTCTGAAATTGTGCAGTCTCACCATTTCTCTATCTTGTCAGTCACATATTGCTTCTGTGCATGTCAACCACACCTTTATTTGAGTGTCTTTCATGGTCCAGTCCTCTTTTCAAGCTTATCTCAGCATGCATTAGCTCTAGAAACTTGTTGATATTAAAACAAAAGGGTAAGGATCCACAGTGAATTCAATTTGGACCTGTAACTTCATTTAGAGATATTTTTTTCCTGTTCCTTACACTTGTACTCATTTGCCACATACATCCAGCAGACTTGCTTATCATGACTAATCCCCTTGTTCTAGCAGATTAGGGAGTTGCAGTGGTTCGGCAAGAGGAAACAGAGTGAGACTGGAGCAGCCCTGAGTCCTGTACTGGCAACTCGACTGGGTGGAACACTGAAAATTACAGCTGTCTGCCAGAACACAACAGTACCAGGCAGTCACACACCCTCTGCCTTGCAATCTCACTGAGCCACCCCAAAAGCCCGGTCTGGGAGCAGCAAGGAGAAAAGGCTCTTCCCTCTTAGGAGTAATCTCTTCCTTCCTGCTGCTTCACATGCCCCTAACTGGCTGCTGCTCCAGCTTGTGTGACAGGCCTTTACTTCTCCCAGACTGGTGTGGCAGGTGGAGAGCGACCAAAATGGTGAAGGGCCTGGAAGCCATGTCTTATGAGGAGCTAGCTTAGGGAGATGTTTAGTCTGTGAAGAGGGGACATGATAGCCATGTTTAAATATTTGAAGGGATGTCATGTCGAGGAGGGAGCGGGCTTGTTTTCTGCTGCTCCGGAGACTAGGACAAGGAGCAAGCTGCAGGAAAGGAGATTCTACCTGAACCTCAGGAAGAACTTCTTGATGGTCAGAGCTGTCCAGCAGTGGAATCTGCTGCCTCAATGGAGTGTGGTGGAGTCTCCTTCTTTGGAGGTTTTTAAGCAGAGGCTGGATGGCCATCTGTCGGGAGTGCTTTGATGTGGGTTCCTGCATAGCAGGGGTTTGGCCTGAAGGCCCTTGGGGTCTCTTCCAACTCTAGGATTCTATAATCTGCTGAGGTGCCCTGCCTTTATCATACATTTCTGCCTCAGGCCTCTCCCCCTCTTATAACACCATCCTTGTGCAAAGGGTGAGGGTTTTCTATGATTATTTAGAAACACTTCATAATTTTATGGTGGTGTGTTTTCTGTGTTGCTTTATATATTGTATACAACCCAAGCTGAGTCAGTGTTTACAAAAATAAAGTGTAACATGTATTAAGATAACAGTAAGAATAAAGTAGTGTGTTAGACTTCAAATGCACGTCAGGGTTGATGCATTTCCTCAGTGCACAGTTTAGACAATATAACGGGTAATTCCCTGTTCAGAAACAGTTCAATTACATCTTTAGACTTTCATGTAAGACACACGTATCGTACCGCAGCACTTTGGCTAGGCTCCCACCAAAGGCTTAACTACTCCCAATCTAGGTCATACTCTCTGACCAGATTCTACTAAGGTTCTATTATTCATCTGCCTCTCACTAGATTTCCACTGAGAACTAAACTTCCCAACACAGCCACATTCTCTGGCTGACTTCGGGACTCTGCTCCCTAGCTCCTTGCTAGGCTCTCACTGAAGAAATCCCTATACCCACAGGTACATGGATTTATATAGCTTTTTCTCTCAGCCTCAAGCCCGTCCCACACACTACTGGGCTGGGTTTCTCTCCTGAGGAGCTATTCTGATTGCTTAGCAACCTACTTCCTGGTTGTCCTGGCGCTTCAGATAGCCACACACCCCAAATTCCATCACACCCCATGATTTCCTGGATTTTTGAGCCTACATGTGTGTGTGTGCGTGTATCTGCCTCCAGGTCTCCTGTTGGGGTCATCACAGGTCAACGGGCTACTTGAAGATGCACACATATACACAGAGTATCATTTTGGTAATAATACATCATAATAAATAACAACAACAACAACAACAACAATAATGATAATAAATACATCATAATAAAAATACAGAGATTTCTCAAAGAGATAGCCATGTTAGCCTGTTTCAGCATAAAAAAATCAAAAACAAGGAAGGATTCTACCAGTACCGTTAAGACTTATGATTTATTTTAACTGGAGCCTTCATAGAGTTCAATTTACTTCTTTGGGTATGCTGAGGAAGAACACAGAGATCCACAAAAGCTGATGCTATAATAAATCACTTCTTTTTAAATGTGCTGCTGATTCCTTCCCACTTCTCTTTTTATCACAACAATAAAGGAACAGATACTGCTTTCTGAACATGCAGACTGCATATGGCCAGAGACTGACCCATGATCTGTGAATTTTCTAATGAGACAGAGGAGTATGCATCTGTATTGCAGGTGAACACTCTGTTGTTTACCTGTAATACAGACGCACGCTCCTCTGTCCCATTTTGATCCTACTGTTATTTCTGATCTAACAGGCTTTGCAAGTTTTTGAAGTACTCCAAAGCCATGCAAAACCTGTTTGACCCAAAGGCGGTTGTGGGACGAGTATGCCATGACATCTCCAATCACCTTAGGAAAGCAAAAGTAATGAATGAATGAACGAATGAACGAATGAATGCATAAATCAGTTCGGTCTGCATTGCATTGTAAAGTCTGAAATCCAAGCTAAGACAAAATAGTGGTCTGCAGAAAACGAATGCAACCGAAAAGGAATGCTGCACTCTGCTCTCACTGGAGACGTAACTGTGAAAGGGCAACCTGTTTGACATAACTCATCCTCGACAGAAAAAAAACAGTTGTCGTGGTAAGCGTTCATATTTCCCATAGCAACAGCAGAGCTAGAGTGTGGCTGAACATCAATGCTGGAGGACCCAAGCCCTCTGGATAATTGTTTCATAGCATCCTTTTGTACCTCTGTAACTTGGCTTGTAATCAATATTACCTTGCTATTTTGCTGCAAAACCCTCATTTTTCATTTCCAGTACACTATATACATACTTAATTAAGTGGCAGCCAGATGTAAAGATGTCATTGGTTACAACCAACGGGCACAAATATTGTTACCAGTCTTGCCTGATTTCCGCATTAGGCTGTTATAGCACTATGATTCCACTTTCAACATCCTATGAAATCTTGGAGTTTGCAGTTTTGAGAGGGGCCAGCTTGCAAAATGCAAAATCGAACTTTGCTTTTTGGATTGTTTTTGTGTGTGTGTGTGGGGGGGGTACTTTCAAGCCATGGTTGGTTGAATCTGTCAGTACAGAGTCTGCAGATATGGAGGAGCCGACTGCATTCACCAAGTGCAAGAGGAAAAGACAGACAAAGGCATCCCCCTCCTCTGTCCCTAGTTGCAGGGCCAGTCCTACCATTAGACAGAATGAGACAGCCCCAGGCAGCTGACCCAGGCAGCCCTGATCTTATGATGGCTTGCTTGCTTGGTTGCTTAGTCTGAAAGAAAGCGGGGGCAGATATTGGCACATTTTACCTTTTACAATATCTAAACCTGTCTCCAGATGTGTCAGTACAGAGACTTCCTGAGAGACTCACAGTGTTATGCCTACAGAGTGGCTTGTAGCCTTACGCAGTACAGACACGGCTTAGGTCAGAAAGGCAGTTCTTTCTACCAAGAGAGAGAAGCAATACCGATTTGCATTTCCTGTGCAAGTCTTTACCTCAGGGCCAAGAAGTGGTATGACCTGTGCTTGCATCAACCTTCTCTTCACTCCACCTTGAACAACTGCTTAAACATCTCAGTGATGTTTAAGCCTCTTCGTCATCAGATCCACCCCCCCATGCGTTAATGAAGTTATCACAACAATATGTGTGGTTTTTATTTTATTTTTAACTAGCGTATACACTTGGCATTGCCTGGGATTTTATTTTCTCATAGGTAATACTTGTTAGATCCTGTGTCTCTAATTCCCTGAACTGTCTTGTCCAGTACCTGTAACTGTTCCCCATATTCCCCAATCTGTATTCAGAGTTATTAACATACAGAGACTGGGTTCCTGAGGGAATACACTGCCCTCCTCTTTGCTGCTAGGCCTCATCTCCATAGCAACCAGCCTATTCCAGACAGGCGCAGTTGACTGAGGCCCAAGAGCTCTCTCCAGCTGAGAATTCTAAAGGCCCCTCCCTAAACCCCAGGACTCCATAGAATCCTCTTAGGCAGCCAACCATATGAGGACTTTGCCTGCCACAAACTAAAAAAAGTTGACTTTTATATATGAGATTTATTTTTTATTTTATTTTTTTGATTTTTTTATATTTTGCTGCATGGTCCACACTGCTACCCTTGGATAAATGTAGCAAGGAGGACAGGCAGGCAGTGGACCTCTTATTGGTATATGAACCGAGATTGTTGACCGCCCCCAGTACTGACTATGCCCTGTCTGTGACCATAACCTTTGGAACTCCCTGTCCAGAGAAAGCCACAGGGTGCTCCAACTGATGATGTCATGCATGCCCTTGTTCCAGAAGGTCTTTTAGATTGCCGAGTGAATTATGATCCTGCATTGGCCAGTTTTGCCTTCCTTACCGTCTCTGACTCTGCTGCCTGGTCGCTGCTGTTTCCATACTTGTTTTTAGGTATTGCTTTTAAATGGACGGTTATAACCCACCTCAGATGCTTCTTAAAAGCGGAAAGGTCGGCCACTGGTATTTTGAATTTGATTAGGAGCAACGTGTAAATCATTTTGTTTGTCACCACTTGAGATTATTCTCTTGGAAATGCTAATCGTAGAGAAAGGGGAAGACTTAAAAAAAAAAAGCAAATCCACATTCCAGTTTATGCATTTGAAAAAAAACCTGTTCTCTGACAAATCTGCAACCCATTTTAAGTGCCACGTGTGGGGGAAAAAAAGTGGCTTCCGTTCCACAGAGTGGATGACCCACTTACGTTGCCTGGAGAGTGTCGAGGGAAGCACTTTGCTCAGTGCATAAGGCTCTGGGCTGTGCCGGGAGCTTCCTGCTTGCCCCGCTGTGCGATTTGTGGCAAAAGGTGGAGTAAATTCCTGCAGTAGACGGTGGCACCCAGGAGGACAAGGGCAGATAGTTTTTTATTTAGGCTAGATAAATTAGGAAGGATAAAGAACAATGAACGGATATGTATACGGTACCAAACAAACGCAGCAAAATAGCAGTGCTTTTAAGTAAGTTTTTAAAATTAAAATCCATGACAAAAAAAGAAAGCCTAAGTCTATTTACCTTGGTGTTTTTGTGTTTACAAAGTGGTTACAGGAGCACATAATCATAACAACCATGAAGATTAAACATGATCTTATTCCAACCTCAGCCCTGCCTTAATTAGCTCTGACCAGTATTGCTGATCTTGAAATTCCTGTTTAGGCAGAGATGTGCATATAAAACTTTCTCAGAAATTCCCTGCTTGGTTTAGAAACAAAAGGAATATTCACAAAAATATAAGGATTTCTTGTTTGCATAGCTCAGAGTGTACTAATTGTGGCGAGGTGTTTTGGTGTGAATCTGCTAATTCATATGAGAACAGTGCCTTGTTGACTTAAGAAAGGAAATGCCGTCTGATGACGGAGGAGAATTCTACTTCATTTATAAATGGCTTTCAACAAAACTTCTGATCACATGGGAATATGATATGCAGGGTTTCTGAACAGTTAGACAATCCAAAGTCATTCTCTTCTGCACTGCTGCCCCCACAAATGTGACATTTAAATATACCAGTGTTGTTCCGATAAATGAGGTAAAACTACACAGGAATGGTTTCTAGGTTCCACTTATGGTCATCTTTTCGGAAAATACATTTTTGTAGAAATAATTGCTCCAAATGCAACACAACTTAGGTGATTTCTTAGAGCAGAGTGTGTGTTCTTCCCCGCAACTTAACAGTAGCTTAACTTTAATTTAATTTGATCCTTGGAGTACTTTTTATAATTAATTTTTTTTCTAGTGTTTTATTTATTAAAAAGCATAGCATAAAAATCACAATCATTTCCACAGTAAATATAGGTTGGCACAGCAAGGAGGGTTCCAATAAAACTCCGATGATTTTTATGCAAGCAAGATCTTAACCAATTGCACCACTGGAGGCAGAAGTGCTCAGAAAAATCCTGGAAAATATCATTTTTTAAAAAAATGGTTAAGTTCTCAACATTCCTAGCATTTTCCCCCTCTCCTCCTCCTGGACAGAATCTTCTCAATGGGCTTCAAGTTTTACTTTGTTACAAGTTACACTCCTACCTATGTGATTTGCAAACATGCACCTGAAAGATTTTGCCTAAAGTGACATCATTAATGTATTTTTATAGCATAGATTTTTTAAAAAATACAGTCAGCCCTCCACATTTGGAAGGATTAGGGGTGCAGAACCCTCATAAAAGTGGACAAATTGCAAATATCAAACTGTGTTTTTAGGAAGGGGGCCGAGGCATGGTGGGGAGAATGACACCAAGGATCCAAACCTAGGCCATTTCCGCACTACACTCTTATAGCGCGATTATTCCACTTTCAACATGCTATGGAATCCTGGGCCTGGCCCCTCCCTAAACTGCAAATCCCAGGATTCCATAGGATGTTGAAAGTGGAACAA
Source organism: Iguana delicatissima (assembly GCA_948472985.1). Taxonomy (NCBI): domain Eukaryota; kingdom Metazoa; phylum Chordata; class Lepidosauria; order Squamata; family Iguanidae; genus Iguana; species Iguana delicatissima. The sequence continues at coordinate 705,224 of CAOKZL010000185.1, forward strand.
TCGTGCTATAAGTGTGTACTGTGGAAATCTCTCAGGTCTTACTTACTTAGTTTACACTGGATCACCCACAGTCTATTATTCTATATTGATTCTTCCTTTAAACTGGAAAAGAGTTGTTTTAAATACTGTAAATGGTGAAAATTAAGTCATAAGGAGCTGAAATAAATATAAAAGGCTGAGAAAGGATTGATGGTATGATCTTCCACAGTTTCTGTGTAGAATAGAACTGCGTGGATGATTTTGTCCTTGTGGTGGAATTTAAGAAACCAGTCACTTGTTTTTCCCCTTTTGATTGTGGCATTGTGTCACGTAAGTACTCAGTTCTCCATAGGAAGTATAAACCACTATATAAATCCTATGTAATATGTTTATGGCACCTCTTCTGATCAACTAACAAGAAAAATAACAACATATTGCAAGCACATAAACTAAAATGCTACCGTTCTAAAAGTGATATACTTCCACTGTGTTACCCTGCTTGCTGGGGGTCCCTTAAGGAGGTTCCCAACACCTGTCAAAATTATCACTTGTGGGGAAAATTAGCTACGAACACCGCTTTAGCAATGCAAAGAAGGCAGGGTGATTAAGGATCTTTTACCCGATGTTTACGGGGTCAGGCTCAGTCAGAAATCACACAGAAAGGTCCAATGGATGACTTTATTGAATAGCAATAGTTTGCACTAACGCAGACATGCACACACACATCCAAGAGCTAAAAGAAATAAAAAGTGGAAATAAGATAGAAGGATTGTTGAGGGACTCGCCGCTTGGGTGATATTGCACCTCTTCCTCAAGTCCTTGGTCCGGGAAGCAGCGATCGAACAGCGGTCAGCGAAGAGACGCTGAGGAGATCGCGCAGCTATCGGGAGGGAGGACTGGTCAGTTGGTATGACTGGGAGGCATCATACGTCTCCTCACCTCACCTTGTGATTAACTAGCCCAAAAACAGGGACAATTTGTAGGACAAATTTTCTTTGAAGGAAAATCCTTTCCCAGGGAAAACAGACAGAGACAGAAAAGAAAAACAACTCCACGCCCGGCATTTCTCGGTCATCCCAGTAACAGGATCTTCCTCTGATTTGAGGCTGCGGTCTGAGTTTCTGGAGATCGATTTGATAAAGTTTTATGGCTTCCAGTGCCCAACTTTCCGGGAACACTTTTCCTCCCTTCAAGTGGACTCCTTCAAGGTTAAGGACCTTTTGTCCACCATGGGTTGTCACAACATGAGGTCTCCTGTGGCTACGTGACTGGGGATTTTACTGGCCTGACCTGGTTCGTTCGATCATACAACCGATATTGCCTACGTGCGCATTCGGGTGACCTTTCTGGTGGGTTAGATTAATTTTATATCAAAGTTGTAGACTCCGGAACAGCGTTTACCAAGGGGGCAACAACTGGAGCCTGCTGTTTCCATTACAACTAGCGGCCTATTATTTGCAATTCTTCTTTGCAACCAAACACATACTCTGGAGAGCTAGGAAACCCTCTGGAGCAAAGTGTGGCGCCATGGAGGGGTGCGGCAAGAGAACAAGGGAAAGAATGTCTCATTTCTGCTGGTTTTGGATAAAAAAATTAATGTTAGATTTTGGCCATTGTCAATTAACTACAAATTGCAAGCACAAATAAATAGGAGGAACATAAAGTGTCTACGGAGAAAATAGTTGAGTAATGAAGCAAAGCTGAAAGTCTTACAAAAGCAGGGTCACTTATATCTTCTGAAGCATGTGAAGAGCAGATATGGAGAAGCAGAAAACATGAGAGAAGAGAGAGGGAGAGAGAATAGCAGACTACTGTATAAAAGCTTACTTTACAGCCTCTATATGACATAACACCAAGGCTCTACTATTTAGCTTCCACTGTAATGAGATTTGTCAGTTTCTGCCTGGTGCCATGGAGCTCAACTGACAAAGCATTTCCAGATAGAATCTTTTGAGGCTCCATTATGGATTCCCTGAAATGCATGTACGTGAACATGGGAAATCATTTTGAAAGACTTTACTGAGAAATGCATTCATTTGGGCTGATGAAGTCAAGGCTTTTGCTTGGGAAAGTTTTTCTTTTCTTTTCTTTTTTTTTTAAACAACTTCAAATAAGAGATCTTTCTCCCCTTGCCATTCTGTCAGTGACCACACTGGCCAGGAAAATCCAGGAGCTGTTTCCCAACCTCTGAATCACTCTACTCCTTCTTTCCATTTGTGTTAGGTAAACCGCTAGCATAGACAGTAGGCTATGAGTATGTGTCATATATATGCAAGCGATGCATCTGTTTTAAAAGGAATTGTACCTATGTTCTATCTAGGCCAGAATGGCAGCACTTCCTTTTGACTAGATATATTGCGGGTTGAATTTGTAACCTTCTGCTTGCAGTGCCAGCGCAGTGCCTTTATCTCTGATCCCTACACAGCATTTGCAGATTCCAGCTGCATCTACAACTAGGACAGGCCTATTATTGCTAACTATGTAATTAATCCAGCATTTCAGCGACCATGCTGAATGTGTTTTCAGTTGTTAATCTTTAGCCAAAGGAATATATTGCCACTCCATCAGTGTGTTCTTTATTCCAGTACTGTATATAGATTTTATTATGTTTATTTTAAATGCATTGCCTGTCGCTACTTTTTTGGAAGGACAGGATGGCAGCCTTTTTCCCTCCATGGTTCTTTGTACTTGAGAAGAATCCAGCTACACTCTTCCTCTTTATTCCACCTGCTTGTGTGTCTCATCTGTTTATGAAAAAAACAACCTGTATAAAGAACACACGTTAACATTATGCGTAGCTATTGCAAAGGAGAAAGATACAAAGAAGAAGCTCTATGCCAGAGGGGGACCACAACAAGAGCTGGTAGGGTGAAAAAAAAAAAAGAATAAATAAGGGCTCTGTGAAGAAGGAAGAAGAAAATGTTAAGTTAGTGATTCACAACACTGTATGACTAATCGCCTAGAACAGCTTGTTTCAAGGGTGGAATCTGTGCAGAATGTCTTGCTGAGAAAGCCATGAGGTTATGTGAACTGATATGTGGCTTAAGCTCCAGCAAAAGGGTGCCCAAGTGTCATTAGCTGTAAAGGACACTGTTTTCTTTTCACGCCAGAAATTGCTTAGGTTCCTCTGAGTGAGCAGCAACAACATAACACCATGATTTCTTTTCAAGTCACAACTTTTCAGTTAGAAAAGTCGTGGTGGTGAACAGCTTATAACAATGTCACTGGATATATGCTTACTCTCTCTTTAGGGCTGCAGCCCCAAACAGCAATCTTATTATTAATTTACAGATATTCACAATCCTCTTAGATGAGAAGATTCCTGAGTGGTATGCAACAATAAAATATGCAATATAAACAACACACCAAAATTAAAATACCGTATTTATATTGTCCGTGAAACAGTAGTAGTTTGGGCTAACTAGAGAAGGCTAGCAAAAACAGGTAAGTTTTCAACATGTATCTGAAGATGTAGGGCCTCTCTGCACTACACTGTTATAGTGCTATTACTCCACTTTCAACATCTTATGGGATCCTGGGGTTTGTAGTCTACAGAGGCCAAAGAGCGCTCTGGCTGAGAATTCTAAATGCCCCTCCCTAAACTGCAAAGCCCAGGATTTCATAGGAGGTTGCAAGTCGAATAATAGCACTATAACAGTGCAGTGAGGAAAGACCTATAGATTGCTGGGGTACGTTCAGTTCCAAAAGAGAAGAGTATTTCACACAGTGAATGCTAGAAATTGCCTTGCTCTAAATCACTGCAGAAGGACCTCAGGAGTCAACAGATCCACTAGGAAGCGATTTCAGAAGGCCATAAAGCACTGAATACCTGTACCTGTATGCATTGAAGGGAGAAAGTGGTATCTTGGGTAACAAGTTTCCAAAATGTTCAAGACTCTGGCCATTTCCGCACTAGCCTGCTATAGCACGATGATTCCACTTTCAACCTCCTCTGGAATCCTGGTGTTTGCAGTTTTGGGAGGGGCAGGCTAGTGCAGAAATGGCCTCTGTGTACTTTCAACTCACCTGTTGATTTATGGCAACCTCATGAATTTCATAAGATTTTCTTAGGCAAGGAATACTCAAGAGGTGGTTTTGCCAGTTTTTTCTCTGAGATAAAGCCTACTAATCCTGGTATTCACTGGTGGTCTCCCATCAAAGTACCAACCAGGGCCGACCCTGCTTAGCTTCCAAGATCAGACCGGATCTGGTGCCATTAGAATATTTAGCCCTTAGGTAAGAGCAACCTTGATGAGGATAAAGACATTGAAAACAGTTCAGGATTTTCCATATCGTGGCTCAGTCATTAACCAGAAGGGTGACTGCAGTCAAGAAATCAGAAGAAGTCTAGTATTTGGAAGGGTGCCAACGCAGGAACTAGAAAAGATCCTGAAGTGTAAAATTAGATCATTGAATGCTAAAGTTAGGGTTGTCCATGCCATTGTATTTCCAATTTCTATGTATGGTTGTGAAAGCTGGAAAGTGAAGAAAACTATTAGGAAAAAAATCGACTCATTCAAAATGTGGTGCGGGAGATGAGTTCTGCAGATACCCTGGACTTCATTTCTGCACGAGTCTGTTATAGCGCAATGATTCCACTTGCAACCTCCTATGGAATCCTATGGGGTTTGCAGTTTATCTTTATCTTTGAATGATGAAAAAAATATTTTCATTGGGGCAGATATCATGACAGTTGTAGTACATACAAACATTTGCACTAATGTATTGGTTAAACAGAGAGAGGAAGCACTTTCTTCAGATCTTTCCTGTCTTTTAATATAGTTACGAAAGTTAAAATGTATCACATGGTTGTGTCTGCAGTGATAACACATGCGAAGCACTGGAAATGAAGTTATTAAAGAACTTGTTTAGTTATGCAGGGATGTACTTAGATGAATATAAAAATAACTTAAAACTGACTGGAATTCAAAGGCAAATAATAATAATAATGAGAAGAAGTAATTTCTTCATCAAGAACAAAAGTTAAAAACTCCATGTCCAGAAGAAAAGAAAAAAGAAACGCTTGTGCCTCTGTATGACTGTGACTTATTATTTTGTATTGGTTTGCCCATGTTGCTTTTGCCAGTATATGCTTAAAACCTGTTACCTGGTTGTTTTTCCATGCTTTTTTTTTTAAGAGAAAGAGTTTACAAAAACAGACGCCTGACCTGTACCATGTACGAATGAAAATACTTTGCCTATGCTTAGAGAGGGTGTTACTCTTCACCAGGAATATGAAGTTGTGTAGCTTTGGGGGCATGTCAAGAAGAGACTCTCCTTAGTGCAGTGACAACTCATGCTTTGCATGAAATCCCGGGTTCCGCACTAGACTGTTCTAGCGCTATTATTCCACTTGCAACATCCTATGGAACCCTGGAGGTTGCAGCTGGCCCCTCCCAAAACTGCAAACCCCAGGATTCCATAGGATGTTGCAAGTGGAATAATAGCGCTAGAACAGTCTAGTGCAGAAACGGCTTCAGTTCCTGGCAGCTTCTTGGGCGGACCTTAACTGACCTTGATAAGAGAAACCCTGGGCTGACTTAAGGCCATTTCTGCCCTACGCTGTTCCAGTACTGTTATGCCACTTCTGATCTCCTGCGGCATTCTGGGGTTTGTAGTTTCCGGGGGCCCAGGAGCTCTCTGGCTGAGACCCCTAAATGGCCCTCGCTCAACTGCAAACCCCAGGATTCCAGGGGAGGCTGAACGAGGAATAACAGCACTGTAACAATGTACGGTGGGAACGGCTTTAGGGTCTTATCCCACTACAGTTGTGGTGCTCTCATTCCGCTTGCAACAGTGCATGGAATCCTGGGATCTGCAGTGTAGGGAGAGGCACTTAGAAGGCTCAGCCGGAGAGCTCCAGCGCCTCCCCAAACTACAAACCCCAGAATGCCACAGGGTGCAACCAGGGCCATTAAAGCGCGATGATAGGGCTACAATGGTGCCGTGCGACAAGGCCCTTAGCGACGAGGGCGGCTTCCTGAATCTCCCGCCTGAGCCACGGCGGGGCAGCTCAACCGGGAAGCCAGACACTAAGCTCATTTCCGCACTACTCTTATAGCGCGATGATTGCACTTTCAACCGCCTCTGGAATCCTGGGGTTTGCAGTTTCAGGAGGGGCCGGCCGGGATTCCAGAGGCGGTTGAAAGCGGACTCATCGCGCTATAAGAGCCTAGTGCGGAAATGGCCTAAGAGACCGCCGGGAGGCAGAGGCGGGAAAAGAGCCCCGGGCGATTTCCGCCCTACACTGTTCGCGCGCGACGATTCCGCCGTCAGCGTCCTGGGGGATTCCGGGGTTGGTCGTTTCCCGGCGCCCGAGAGCTCTCTGGCCGAGGATTCCGAACGCCCCCCCTACCCTGCAAAGCCCGGGATCCCAGGGGAGTCGTCGCGCTGGAACCGCCGCCCGGCTCGCGGCGGCTCCTCTTCTGGGCTGCCACGGGGAGCCCTCGCCCTCGCCCTCGCCCTCGCCCCGCCGCCGCCGCCGCGCCCCCCGCGCGCTGACCTACTTTCCGCGCCAGCTTCCCGGCGCGCCAGCCTCTCCGGCGCGCGGCGGGGGCGAGCGGGGCGGCGGGAGGCGAGGCCGGGCGGGGCGGGGCGGGGCGGGGCGCTCCGGCGCGGCGCCTGCCGCCCCCCGCTCGCGCGCTCTGCCTCCGGCCGGCTCCCCTCTGCGAGGAGCGCCGGGGGCCCCCCGCCCTCTGCGGCGGCCCGGCAGCGGCTCCCCGGGGCCCCGAGGCGCGCCCGGGAGGAAAGCCCAACAGCGTCCGCAGCCGCTGCACCGCGGGCTCCCTCGCCGCTCTCCCCGCCCCGCGCCCCGCGCCCCGCGCCCCCCGTCGCCGCTCGCCGCGCTTCCCTCCTCTCGTCCCCCGCCGAGCGCCGCTCCCCGACGCGCGCCCCCGGTGCGTCCAGCGCGGCCCCGCAAGCTCGGCCATTGGGTCGGCGAGGGGGAAAGAAAGCGCGCCCGCCCGCCGGCCGGCCGTCTCTCTCCCTCCCTCCCTCCCGCGCGCGCGCGACCGACCCCGCGCCCCCTTCTCCTCGCCCCGCCGCGCCCCGCCCCGCCCTGGAAGCGGCGAGCGGGAGGGGCTCCGCGCGCGCTCGCGCGCCCCGCTGACCCAGGAGGCGAGGCGGGGCGGGGCGGGCGCGCGCGCGCCCGGGCGCCGATGCCGGCGGAGGGCGGGCTAAGCCCGGCAGAGGCGCCCGGGCGCGCGTGTGCGTGGAGGAGTTACACAACCAGCCGGGGCAGATCGCGCGCCGCGAAGGCGAGTTTCTCAAGTCCGCCGAAGCTCCCGTCGCCCGGGGTTCCTTCCTCCGCCGCCCCGCCGCTCCAGCCGCCTTCCCCCCGTCCGCGCCGCTGCCGCTGCCGCTGCCGCTGCCGCGGAACGGGTCCGCCGCTGCCGCCTTCGTAAAACAGAGATCCGCCCCTGTCCACTTCTGCGTGCTGGCATCACCGGGCAGGCGAGCCTCAAAAGATGAGATGGGTCCGTGCCACGGGAAGCTGGCACGGCGCTGAGGACGCCTGCTTCTGGTCACGCACCGCCTTCGAAGGGAAGCTGGGTAAGTTCCTTCCAACCGGACCCTTCGATCCATCGATCGATTAATGGATGGATGGATGGATGGATGGATGGATTGGTGGGACCCAAGCCCCTGACATTGTGGCGCGTTAGCTTGGGGGCGGGGAAATCTATGTATGGTGAATGCAGTCTGGTGGCACTCCGCAGAAGAGGCGCTGCCAGGTGAGCTGCCAGGTGAGCCAGGTGAGCTTAGCAACTTTTCCTTTTGGTTTGTCTTTGTGTGTGCGTGTGGCAGAAAAGTTACTTTGGTTTTTCTAACCTGCTCCGGTGAAAGGTGCTGGGCTGCATCCCTTGCACTTTCTTGCTTTCCCCCAGAATAAGGATGCCTTTTTGATTTCCTTGCAAGAAAGGGAAATGGATGTGTTTACTGTTCCCAGGAGGCGGCACGCCGGGCTTGTTTCCTTGTTCTTATCACCCAAATTAGGGAACAGTCCTGTGGGATGAACCTTTTAAAACTTAGCCGCCAATTGAGTCTAAAAGTGTTTTTCTTTTCTAAAAAAATAATAATCCAGGAACAAATGAGCCCAGCTGAAAGTGAGTAGAAAAACTGTAGTCACTCCTGAACAGATTGCAGAGATCTTGAGTTGTAGGTCTATTTTAACTCAGGGATCGGATCAGAATAGCCGTGGAGACAAATGAAGAAGCATCTTTTGAGCTTCCCGATGTGCAAATGGCATAGTTAATTCAAAATACTGTGCATAACTGGAATTGCAAAGTGGTAAGTGTCACGGTGGTGTCATTGGGCAGATACCGTGTTAGAGAGACATGCCGGGCTAGCTGTAAAAAAGAGGGACTGCCTTTAGTTTTGGAAACCCGTCAATGGAAATGCAAGAGAACTTCCCAACTTTGATCTCTTTGATTATAACAAGCTGTTGTCTTTAGATTGTTCCAACAGGGGCTGTGGAAAAGTAAGCCATATTCCCATATATAGAAGTTGGAAACTAGGTTAAAAAGTTACTCCTCCCAGACAGTCTGTGCAAACTGTTTACAAACAGGGAATTACAGAAGCTCTTTTCAGGTCCAAGTTCAGTTTCGGCATACAGGCGATCTTGTGGGCTCAGGTGGCTAAATTTGGTAAATAACTGGTTATCTGTCAGCCAAAATTATAAATTGATTGCTCTTCTGGGTGGCTTTTTGTATTAGGAGCAGACAACTAAGCTGTGCCCAGGTGACTCAGACAGTGGCGTCATAACCATCTTACAGAACACTTGGCCGTTGTAAAATTCCACAATTCGGCATTTTAAAGCAGAGCCACTAGATTCCGAGTTTTGCAAGCATCTAAGTCAGAGCCATCATAAGCAGATTTAGAGAAGCAGCCGTGAAGCAAATTGGAGAAGGAGGAGGAGGAGGAGGAGGAGGAAGGGGGGAGTCTGAGGGAGGCATGATTATTAGTTGGCAGAGATCTTCAAAACATGCTTGGGAACGGTGCCACTAACTTCAGAAAAGCTTCTGCTAACAGGTGGACAGGGGACTGATACAGCTTTAGATGAAAAGCGAATAAAAGCACACCCTCCTATTTTATGAAAGAGTTTACATTTTGGAGCTAGCGTGGTGTTGGGGTTTGAGCATTGTACTGTCATATCAGAGGCCAGGGGTCAGTTCCCCATTTGGCCGTGAAAACCTACTGTGTGTGCGTGTCACCTACTCTCAGCCTCCGAAAACCTCATGATAGGATCGTCTTAGGGTCACCATAAGCCCGGAGTGACCCGAAGGCACACACCAACAAGAACCAAAAACCTGCATAACAAAGATGTACTTGAAATCAGACTTGGACATCCTCAGATTCTCTTAAAAGGGTTGTAATGGGTGTCTCCCAAGAGAGAAGAGTTATTTATGATTATATTTTGCCTTGCCCAGGGATTATATTTTGCCTTGCCCAGTGAAAGCAGGGTTGATCAAATTAATGAGACATGATGTTCCATTTGTTCAGACACTGCACTGTCAGGAGTTGTCTTGTCTCTAAGAAAAAAGAAAAAAGAAAAAACATAGCTCTCATTTATCTGTAAATGCCTGCCTTCAACTATGAGTCCCCCCCCATTAATTGGAGTTTGGGACAGACCTGTTATCCATTTAAGGATGTTATAGTTGATTAACTGTATGAATTTTAATAGATTGCCTGATTAACTTACCTAAACCTACATGAATTTTCTTATGAAGAAATTAAGACTATTGCAAAAAAAAAAAAAAAGGGATGCTTTACTTGTTCTTAGATCATACGTCTATGTTTCAAATAAACACTGTCTAGTAAGATATGTTCTTTCTGGCCTGAGAAAGGTGAAGGCATTATTCCAACAGCAGTTTTTAAAATAATAAATTATTTTAATACAAGAACTTACAAATTGTGAATGATGGATGCCTTCCTATGCGCAGTTGTGATTCTACTAAGATTAACAGTTAAAAGTCTGCTGGCCAATTAATTTGGTTACCCTTTTTATTATTAACTGGCAATACCAGTTTGTTTATATTTATTCAGAAGTAATTCCTGTTGTGTTTCTTGAGAGAATGCTGTATTGAGCAAAAACATATGATTGCCACAAAAGCTGCAGTAGTAGTTTAAGGACAGTAAAATCAAAGCTTAAAACCTGATATCAAAACTGATATAAATGTGTTTATTGGAAAAATATTTAATAAAAAAAGCTTTACACAATGTAGCAAACGGCATTTGTTTTATTTTTCACATACACAGTTAAGAAACCCCTTTTACTCATTTCCATTTAAATATTGTGGAATTACTCTACTGATCTGTTTAGACAGGGCACAATTTGAAAAGTTCAGCATGTTAAGGTGATGCTTACTATTTTCTGATGGCGGTGCCATCCGTGTACATCAGACTTCCTTACATACGCACACACACAAAAGGCAGGTCACTGTTAGAATGAGCCCACAGTGGTAGACAAAATAAATGAGAAAAATGGGCAACTTGAGTGGATCAGATACAATTGGAGCTGCTTCTTGACCTTTGTGTTCAAATTTTAATGTTTGTAGGCAAACTCTCGAGTGTAAATCTCCTTGGTCTCAGACTACCTGCTGTGACATCAGAGCAGGTTAACCAGTGGCAACCAGCGTCGTCCAGCTGGGTGGGAATCAAAGAAGAAAGTGGCCTGGAAGTACCGCGGCCATTTCCGCACGACACTCTTATAGCGCGATGATTCCACTTTCAACCTCCTACGGATCCTGGGGTTTGCAGTTCCGGGAGGGGCCGGCCGGTCTCTCCCGGAACTGCAAACCCCAGGATTCCGTAGGAGGTTAAAAGTGGAATCATCGCGCTATTAGAGTGTCGTGTGGACATGTTCCATATGAAGGAAGGGCTGAAGATGTTCATAATGCTTTCCACATGATCACTTTTCCCATTGACCTTTGGAAATGAAAAATAATAATCCAGGAACATACCGACATACCGTGTCATTTAAATGTCTGGTCAGCTCCATTTCAGCGATCCTTAGTGGCATCTTATAGGAAGAAAAGGATATTCCGAATAATGCTGGCAATTGTTGTTGTTAGTGTGGGCAGATTATTGAACGTGTGATCTGTTACCAGCAGCTGTCAAGAACCTGGCTGCTGTGTTTATCCAAAGCCGCTGCCTCTTAAGAAAGAACACTGGCCCCACTCAAAGTACATTGTAGCTGTTTAGCCCCCCAAAACTAGGACTCAAAACTTGGACTTTGGAATTGGTGATCAGGCCTTCACGGGTTTGGCTATTTCTATGATGGCAACAGCAATTTCCAGGATCCGTCAGTATATTGCTATCACTATTCCTCAGTTACAAGGCCTGCTAACCAGTTGTAGTGCTGTTGCTGCTGTGAGGGTTGGTAGGCTCAAGGCATGTACATAGTTTCCTATAACTTTATCCTTACAGCAACTCTGTCAGGTAGAAACAGAGTGACTGACCTAAAGTGAGTTTCATGCTTCAGAATGGACTTGAATCTTGAGCCATTTCCGCACTAGACAGTTATAGCGCTATTATTCCACTTTCAACATCCTATGGAATCCTGGGGTTTTTTGACCTCAGGATTCCATAGGATGTTGAAAGTGGAATAATAGTGCTATAACTGTCTAGTGCAGAAGTGGCCTTGATCTTCCAAGTCCCAGTCTGAAACCTACGGCACGTTTCAGTCCCATCTCAATTCAGCTTCTGTTCCATGCTTAGTCCTACCATGGTTAGACATTAGAACTGAAGACATTACTATTGGGGGCTCCATGAAAAAGGAGAAGAGTAGCATTCCATTTACTTTTGATTAATTTAAAACATTTGTGTTACCCTTTCCATCTCGTAGATGTCTTGGCAGTAATCGGGAAATATATCATAAAGCTTTTAGTATAGCAACAAAGATGTGACAGCAACTACAAATGTCCAACAGCAGATTAAGGCATTTTGTTTTCAGTCTTGAGACAGTTGTGGAAATCAGAATGTTTTAACCAGAAAGCACTTTCTTCTTTCATGGTTGCATGTTCTTGAAGGGTGGGATTCTAGCTCCTACGAAGGGGGGTACCGGGTTCAACCCACAGAATCTCAAAAGGATCCAGTAGCATGTGAGAAGACTCTGTCAGAAGCCCTGGACAACCACTCCTGGTCAGAGAAGATTATATGGGGCTAGATGGACAAATAGTATAAGCACTTTTGTATGTCCCTATAAATGAGTGACAGAAACATTTAACTAGAACAGCAGCAAATAGCTATGATATATAGACTCTCCTGAGAGTCTGGTTTAATCTTCTCTTCTACATGTTATTTTTCTGCATTGAAGGATTTCTTTCTTTCAGTCAGTCTCCCTCTTTTCTCTGAACATCCAAACATGTTGGAAGACTTACAGTTAGAAGTGGTACAGTCCAGCCCAGGTTTAATATCTTATCGGCTACTGAGTAAAAATTCCCAAGGCGCAGCTGTAGTAGTTTGTTGCTACAAAAACAACATCTCTTTGTAGTAATGCTTCAATCATGATTCCTGTTTTGTGTGTGTATGTGATATGAAATCACCTGTCAATTTAGGAGAACCCCATGGATTTCATAGGGCTTTCTTAGGCAAGCAATACTCAGAGGTGGTTTTACCAATTTCTTCCTCTGAAATATAACCTATAGTACTTGGTATTCATTGGTGGTCCCCATCAAGTGCCAACCAGGGCTGATCCTCTTTAGCTTCCAAGATCAGAGAGGATCTGGTTTCTGTAACAACTCTTTATGGTAATGCACCGGCAGAGATTTCTGTTTTACTTCCTTGAGCCTTGTACTTTAAGTGCATCTTCTTTCTCCTAACAGCTGTTGGCAAATATTGAAGTGCCTTTGGACCCAAATGTTCTCTTGCGTATATTGCTCTTAATTTGGTGTCTCTTTAAAAGGTATACTGAATTGTGATACTTAGCACCTGTGAAATCTGGTGCCTCTGTTTCAGTTTTGCCTTTAACATCCAAGCTTGTGCTGTCAGTGTTGGTGAAGATTCAGCAGTCCCTGCTGAAGGTATATTTCATTTTGCAAAGGTGTATCGTGAAGGAAATTAGCTTGTTGAACTTAGCAATGATTTCTCATTGATTTAATTGAATCATGGGTGCTTTCATAGGGGGGCTGATCTCTTCAGGATTCTGTCTTAAGTTTAGGATTTCAAATGAGATAGTGTTTAGCAATCTTCCTTTTCTATAGCTGTATTTCCCCCTGCTTTTACAGTTAGGGACCCAAATGCATTGTCTGCCCCAACCAGTTTAGCCCCTCTGAATTTGCATAAGGGTACTTACATAAGGGTTGTTTTACCAAGTTCCCACTGACTTGGTAGCTCTTAAAGTTGGAGTTATGTCATAGTCTTAGGCCAAATGAATCTTGATCATGCATAAATATTTGCAGTACAGTTCTATGCACTGAATGTAGTGAGTTTTACTTCTCACCATATCCATAGTCATATCTTATAAGAAACATTAGATGCATACCACGTCAAGTTCTGTCCATCTAGAATGGGGCCATTTTACACTACACAATTATAACACTGTGATTGCACTTTAACTGCCACAGCAACATCCAATGGAATGCTGGGATTTGCAGTTCACGGCCATCAGTGAGAGAGCTCCAAATCCCAAGATTCTATAGGATATTGCAGTGACAATTAAAATGGAATCTTAGCTCCATAATTGTGAAGTGTGACAAGGCCCGTGGTTCTGTTTACTATGAATGGGAATGACTCCCAAGGCGCTCAGCAAGAGGTCTTTCCACTCACCTGTTACCTGATCCCTTTAGTGAGAGTTGTCAGGGATTCAACCTTGAGATTCTTGTGCACAAAGAGTATGCTGTATTAATAAGCCCTTACAGGTTGACCTCCTCACCTGCTCTGTCCCTTTGCCATAAATTTATGTTTCTTTTTGGAATTGGACTTGTATTCTCCTCCTCTGTTGACTGCTGTGCTGGCCAATCATTGCAAGAATTATGGAATTAATAGGATGGCCTTGCAAATATCTCTATTAAAACTCACTCATCTCTCAAACCTATGCCATCTTTTACCTGCCCAACTGCCTTTCTCTATCTCTTGTGGCACATCAGAGTCCTAGAAGAGTGAGAAGAACCAACTATTATCCTGTAAAGGAAAACACTGTTCTGTTTGTTCATTTGGCAAAAAGTCTCACTGGTCCAAAGTGAGCAGCTAAGTGCCTTTTCATTCATTGTGTAACGTATCTATTCTTTTAGAAGATTTCTAGCATACCTTTAAATCCAAACATTTTCAAGGTTTCTTCCCATATTAAAGCTATATAGTAGTAAAAGTGAAAACACACTACGATGCTTTACAGAAGTGCAGCTGTTAAAGCAGCAATTACAGCAATAAAAAATGTGGATATCATTCATTAAAAGCTTATTCAAGTTTCATCCAATGACTGAAATTCAGCAGAGCCGTTGCAAATCTCTCTAGGAGACAGTTTCCCCATCAGGTTGTCACCAGAGAAAAGCTCTGGTCCCCTGAAAATGCCACTCCTAACTTTTGGAGGAAGGAGCATTTGGAGAAAACCTCTGAAGATGTTCTAAAGATCCAGGCAGGTTTCACTGAGAGCTGGTTGTTCTGCAGATGCAGAACTTTAATAAGTCAAAATTGAACAAATAAATTATCCATTATTTCGATTCAGTAGCCATGCTCACTGGGTAATTTGGGGAGTTGTTGTCACTGGTCAGTGAATCTACTTTGGAGTTTAGTCTGAACTTTTAAAGGATCTATCCAAGGTGCTGAATCCAACCTGCAAAATAGGTGCTGTACCTTGGCTTGTTGTTATTGTGTGCTTTCAAGTTGTTTCCAACTTATGGCGGTCCTAATTCTGCCAAGAAAACCCCATGATTAGGTTCATCTTAGGGTCACCATTAAGTCATAAATGACTTGAAGGAACTCAGAAATGAAGACAAATCTGTCATGGGGTTTTCTTGGCAAGATTTATTCAAATGGGTTTTGCCTTTGCCTTCCTCTGAGGCTGAGAGAGTGTGATTTGCCCAAGATCATCCAGTGGGTTTCCATGGCTGGGTGGAGATTCAAAACCTGGTCTTCAGAGTTATAGCCCAATGCTCAAACCACCATGCTACTTTGGCTCTGTCCCTTGGTTCGCTTCTTTAAATTTCAATTTAAAGCCCAGAGTGGATTCACTGCTCCGGTGACATCAGATCCACCAGCCTGCCCTGCTTATAGTCCAAAAAAAAAAATACAGTTTCCAAACTGTGCTTTGGACTGTGCCTCACAGAACTCAGGAAGACATTCAAACCTAATGAGAAAATGGTCATATTGCCATGTTCTGAATCAAATGAAATTTGTGCACAGCCTTCAACTACATCCTAAAGAACAACACTGCCAATAATCTTGTCTGGATTTTACTAGCTGGTTATGTTGATGCTAAATATCTTCAAGTTGACTCTGACTTATAGCATAGGGTTTTCTTGGCAAGATTTATACAGAGGAAGTTTGTCAATGTGTTTCTCTACAACTGAGAGCAGGTGACTCACCCAAGGCCCCCCAGGTTTTTGTGGGTGAGTGGGGATTTGAACTCGTGTCTCTGTTTGTTAGTCCAGTGGTCAAACCGCTGCACCACACTGGCTGTCAGTACTAGCTAGCACTGTACAACAAACCTTTCCCACAAGCATGATAGTGCCATGGTGTGCATGGACTTAGAGAGCCAGTGTGGTGTTGTGGTTTGAGCATTTGACTGTGGACCCTGGAGTCTGGGGTTTGATTACCCGCTCAGCGATGAAAACCCACTGGCAACTTTGAGTGCATCACACACACCCAGCCTGGGAAAACCCCATGATAGGTTTGCCTTTAGGTCGCTGTAAATTGAAATGGCTTCAAGGCACACACCATCAACAATAATACCAGGGAACTCCAGGTTGGACTGGAAAAGAATTCTGCCTGAAATTCTGGAGAGCTGCCAGTCAGAGTTGACAAAACTGGTCTAGATGTACCCCCCATAGGATCTCTGAGCATAAAGCAGATTCCCATTTTGACAAAACTAGGCTAGATGTCCAAGGGTAAAAGAAAGATTTAGCAATAGGCAGCTCTGTATGGATTTCTATGACCCTCCAGTCCTGGAGTAACCTGCCCCTCCAAATAGGCCATATCTTAGTCTGAATGTTTTCAAAATGCAGACTGCATGGTAGGATGAAGGGGACTGATTATTAATGGGATCAAATCAGGCAGGAGGAGGAAATTTCACCCTTTCATCACTTGCTGTGGTCCTGCAGAAAAATTTGTTTCCTGAAACAAATCTCCCAATTGGCTTTAAAGCAAAGGAGCGTTTCGCATTATGTTCAGTAACAGGAACAATAGTCTGTTCCTGTCTGTAATATATTTATGTAGCTTTATAGAGAGAAGGCTGTGTTTCCACTCAATTCTATCAGACTTTGTGAAATCCAATACCCAGACTTTTTCTTCCTCTTTACATTTCTGTTCCCCCGGCCATTGGTCCCCCAAAGTGTCCTGCTGTCCTCCACAGCAGAATGTAGTGTGTGAATGTAGCCTTCCAGACATTTTTGGACTGTAATTCCCATCAGCTTCAGACATTACGTACCATGGTGAAAAGTGTTAGGAACTGTAGTCCAAAAACATCTGGAAGGCCAAACATTCCCCATCTGTGTTCTGCATTAATTAGTGTGGGGCGAGGGGAGGGATGCTTTGCATATTAACTGTTTGGGCTTGCTGTGCCTCTGTGGGAGTTGCTGCAGGACTGAGAAGTGGATGTGTTACTCACTCATCTTTTTAGTAGAGATCTTGTCCCAACATAAAAGATCAAAGGGCAGGGCCTGCAGAACATGTAAGAGCACATAGATGTGAAGTAATGATATTTTCCTTGCGGAAGAACAGTTTTTTTTTTTAAAGGAGTTGTGTATGTAGAATATGTATTGCCTCCTCATTTGCTACAAAAAGAGAACAGCTTGAGATTGCTAGCCTGGAGAACTGATCTGACACCTGATAAGCTGACCTCTTCATAGAATTTGAAATATGGAGAAATAGCAACACACACTCAGAAAATAATCAAAGAGGAAGTCAAATTTACTTACTTCCAGTAAGTTATCTGATACCTGAGAATCTTAATTTTATTTTGCTTGGGTTGGTTATGAAAGACACGGGCATAGCTTTCCATTTTATATTTTAAAGAAAAATCTTATGAAAACTCAACCTGTATTAACCCTTAAGATACTGCAGACTTTTGTAAATCAGCATTTCCTGGTGCCAAATAAATCAGGGAATTAGCAGTAGTGAAACTGTGACTGATTGGCCATTTCCACACTAACCTGTTATAGTGCTATTATTCCGCTTTCAACGTCCTATGGAATCCTGGGGTTTGCAGTTTAGGGAGGGGCCTTTGAGGATTGCAGCCAATGATAAATACCTTCCTCTTTCCATTTTGCTTTCAGTCGGTAGGCACTTAACTTAAAAGTAGACAGAAATCCCAAATAATTTTTCCGTTTGAAGTGCAATTTTTGTGTTGAATAAGATCCATACAGCAATACTGGAAACTATTATGTAACTTATTAGAGTCTAATAATGAAATGGTGAGGCACTTTTATTTTGAAAAAAAAAATTGATAAATTTTGAACAGCCAGTTGTTTTGACAGGATTCTAGGTAGTGAGTGTGCCTATGCTTCTGTATGGACTATCGGTGACTCCTGTCCGTTTAGCTTTTATTTTGGAAGTTGAATACATGGAGGAAAGAGAAGGGAACTAGTCTCTGTATTCTTATCCATCTTTTTCGATAAGTTTTACTTTCTTAGAATATGAGATGTTTTGTTTGTTCAGTTAAAATCTTTTACTTAGGTGTTCATGTAGCCTGATGCCATTAAGAAGAAAAATTGAAAAGTAAGAACTTTGTAAGTGCCCATTACAAAGGAAGGGTGGGGAATCATGCAACCTTCCGGATGTTGTTGAACTGCAGGTCTCACCACTGGCTATCCTGGATTTCAAGTTCAACAAAATGGAGTGGGCAGCACGATACGGAGACCTGTTTTAAAGGATCTAAGCAAGTTATGGTTTCTGTGGCACCTCCCCACTATTTGATGGTACCGTGTTACAAATAGGTGGGGTCAATAGTTCTGCGTTTCCTTTAAGACCAAATTCCAGCCTCTCTCTTTTGGAAAAGAACAGCCTTACTAGAACCTGGTGCTCTGCAGAGATTTTGGACTATGACTCCCATCAGCCATAGAGTGATCATGGGAGCTGCAGTCTGAAGCACATAGAGGGCACAGGCTTGTGAAGGCTGGGCTAGAAGAAACTCTGTTGAAGATCTGGGTTAGAATTTAGGATAATCCAAGAAGTGTATACAGATTTTAAAAGATGTGCTATATAAGTTATCAATATTTGAATTAGTCATGACTCAACAGACAACACAGGTACCGCCTGTCGCCTTTTTGCAATGCATAGTTACAGCTCTGTGATTTCACTTTAACCACCGCCGCTGCATCCAGTGGAACGCTGGAGTGAGGCCTTAGAGCCTGATGGCTGAGAAATCTAAATGCTTCTCCCTAAATTCCATAGGATGAAACCAAGATGGTTACAGTGGAATAGTAGAGCTATAATTGTGTAGTGTGAAAGGGCCCTTGTCTTGCTGTTGCCAGCTGAGAGGTGAAAGAGGAAGTGACAGAAATGTTGAAACACTTAGAGGCAAGTACTGAACAGATTGGAAGAGGCTTTTTCCAGTACCTCACGTCCTCCATAAGTGGACCAGTGGTCCAGATTCTTGGTGAATAGTGTGTGCGTTAACTGCATTTTGCAAAATGTAAAAATTAGCCTTTATTGAGTAAGGAAAGGTTACTGGAGCATTTACTGAATGTTTTCTTTACCTGCCCTTGTTATCTGTCCTTTGCATACTGGTAATTAAGAAGAGCCTTTAGTTTAGTCTCGGGCCATTTCCGCACTACACTGTTAATAGTGCTATTATTCCACTTTCAACCTCCTATGGAATCCTGGGGTTTGCTGTTTAGAGGAGGGGCCTTTAGAATTCTCTGCCAGAGAGCTCTTGGGCCTCAGGAAACTACAAACCCCAGGATTCCACAGAAATTTAAAAGTGGAATCATAGTGCTATTACAGGGTAGTGCGGAAATGGCCTTAGAAATTCTGATGGAATTTCATTTGTGAGGAGGAGGTGGATGCAAAAGTATTTCTGACTGAAGGGTTAATACCAGGCCAAATCCCGTTTTCTGTGATTCTGCTGACAGGCTGATATGAAGTATTCATGAAACAAATGTTTACAATATGGATGTGATTCAGATAAAAGGATCCCTTATTAATTTATTATATTAATTAATTTATTATGTTAATCTCTCATATTGTCAAATGTTGGTGCTGTTATATGAGCAAGAGATTTTGCATGGATAAGTTACTGATTTTTCAGTCTAATTGGTGAAACACTGGGAATCATGCTTCACAATAATGATGTGTGGCTGGATTCTATTTATAACTGTAAAAGGGGGAAAGAAACAGGCGTCCAGCTCACACAGATAACTCTGGTTGCCTTTGAAGCTGTAGTATATGTGTGTGCTCCCTTTGAAGTCACCTACCTTTTCTTTAAGATGCTTCAATTTTTTGTGATTGTGCAGCTTCTCTGTTTGACCTTTCCTACCCCCACATAGCTGAGAAGTCCCAACCAAGCCTTTGCTTTTGTTTCTACTCACCTGTGACTGTAACTGTGGTTAGCATTAACTGTGATTAATTCAAACAAGCCAGCTTGTTTGTTTTTTTGTTTTTTTGCAGGATGTTGGTTTGAACTAAGTGTATTTGATGCTAACTAGAGGGTTATTTGCTTTTGTTTTAGTCTGGATGATGCAAAAAAACCTGCTATTCCTGTTAAACTCTGGAGTTTTTTTTCCTGTTTTTGTATTATTCTGCTGAAAAATGAGATCAACTTTTCTTTCCACTAATGACTTCAAAATTACTTAGTAATATAAGGGAAACATTTAAGGCAGTGGTTCTCAACCTGTGGATCCCCAGATGTTTTTGGACTTCAGCTCCCAGAAGCCCTGAGCATTGACCATAGTGGCTGGGGCTTCTGGGAGCTGAAGTCCACAAACATCTGGGGACCCACAGGTTGAGAACCACTGATTTAAGGACTGAAGAGAAGTGGATTGCTTCTTGGACATTAGGATACACTTCTCCTGCTTCCCTTATCAAACCTCTTCTTGGGCTTTTCTAAAGATGAGTGTGAACCTGTGTTTTTGAATGGTTGACCCAGTTTAGGTAACCAAGATCTTGGCTTCATAAGATGACCTTCGGGCACTTGTATACTGGTGCTTCATGTGAGCAACCAAACAAGCTGGAAGAGAAGGTTCACCATAGCTTCCAGTTACCCTGAACCAGAAACTATGTTTAATAACTTCCGTACAAGCCAGGATGTGGAGCAAAATTTTAAATCATGGTCTGTTTGTTTGAAAGTCATTAGTTATAGTTTCTTGGTTTGGATGTAATGGCCAGCTATAGGCAGTTGGGGTTTCCTGATTGTTCACAGGAAGGATAGAGTGGGGGAGCTGTAAATGGGTGCCTGAAGCTTATGTATATTTTGGATTATGTGGCTTGTTCATCTGAAGGTGACCAGCACGGGTCAACTGTAACAGCTAAATATTTTACTCGCAACAATTTGCTCTCTGTAAAATTATGTGCTTCTCGTTTTTTTCTGTGCATTTTCTGATATTTTTATTTATTTTACATTTGGTCTATCAGGATACATGTTTCTGGACCTAGCCTAGTGAAATTGTTTTGCAATAACTGCAAAAGTAAAATTATTCTGAGTCTCAAGAGAGAAGATGTAGTCATAATGGTCATGCTAGCTGGAGTGTTTTTGCTATCCAAAAAGTAACTTTTCCGACTTTGGTGTTTGCAAAGTAGCTGTCTTGTATGGAGGAAATCCTAAGTTCAGTGCCTGTTATAAAGATCTATCCTCCTTATGCTTCAGGAAAATTTATTAATGAATTGCTTAGCAGCTGGAGAATATCAAAATCTGGAGCAGGAAAGCTATGTATCACTTTAAAATAAAGACCGTCTGAAGAGTCATGCTGGACCAGAACAAAGGTTTCTCTAGTCCAGCGTTCTGTTAACACAGTGAATAACCAAGGGCCCCAACGCGAAGCCCAGAAGGAGGACACGGTTACAATAGCATTTTCTTATTCATGCTTCAAAATAACTGATATACAGGCTTCCCCCACTTATCTGACATGTTAGGGACTGGAGCATTATCAGAAAACAGAAAGAAGCCATGTACAGTGGCCCCTCCAGTTTGGTGAGGGTTTGGGGCCCAGAACCGTCATGAAAGTTGGAAAACTGCAAATAACTTTCCCCCTGCTCAAGTGAGCAAGTGAGAGGATGCACACACGTGCCTCTCCTCTTGGTGTTTCCCCCTCCCATTCCCTTGCCTTTTACAAGGGCACGTGTGCCTTCTCTGTGCCCGGGCAAAAGGCAAGGGAATGGGAGGGGAGAGCCCCACACATGGAGAAGATGTGTACGTGTCTTCCACCCATTATCCCTCTCCCATTCCCTTGCCTTTTGCCCAGGTGTGCAGGTCTTCCTTCTCCGCACCTGGGCAAAGGGCAAACGAATGGGAGCTGGGAGCCTCCCTGCATGGAGAAGGAAGGTGCATGCACCCCGGCAAAAGGCAAGGGGATGAGAGGAGGAGAATAGGGGAGAAGGCACACGCACACTGTGCAAATAATCAGATTTGCAAAGGGCAAGTCGGTGAATGTGGAGGGTGGACTGTACTGTAGGGAGCATGAAGGACTTACAGAGGCTCCTTTGAGACGGAGCACATGCATGCTGTTTGCAAAGTCTCCCAGCTTGTTTGCAAACTCTCCTTCCCTCCATCAGCTCACTTTGGAAGAGGTGCGTGTGTGCGAGTGGTTCCGAGCAACCCCTGTAGGTAAAAAGAACTGATGAAAGAGTGGAACTCCCATCAGATTAATAGAACTTGTCCTTGATTTGGAAGTGTCAAAAGAGTGAGGTGGTTGGATAACAAAGGTGGAGGCTTCCTGTACTTGCTATTCATACTATTTATTGCCTTAGAATCTCCCTGACTACTTTTTACCAAAGGCTGAGCAAGATCTAGGAAGATGAGGAAGATTTCAAGCACTTGTGATGACCTTGAAAGCCCTAAATGGCCTGGTTCCTCAATGCTTGAAAGAGTACCTCTCGTGATGTACGCCTGCTGAAGGACTGGCGTACGAACATGGGCTCTGTTGGAGTGCCAAGTGATAACATGTATACTCATTAAAGCCTTTGGGACATAACTGATTCATTCCAAAACAGTCACAATTTTAAATTGCTTTAAGATGTTTTTGGTCTATTTAAATTATTCTTACTGTTTTAAATTGTTTTAATCTGTTAATATTGGGTTTACCTGTACCCTACCTTGAGATCTTGTGAGATAAGACCGTATATTAATATTTTCATAATGACTAAATATTAAGAGTCACAGAATATCATATGTAGTTTGGCCTTCAAGTAATGGCCCAAGTAAAACTGCTGCTTGGCCATGGAAACTTATTGAGTGATCTTGGACAAGTCACACTCTCTTGGCCTCAGAGGAGGGGAAAGGAAAACTCACTCTGAACAAATCTGGCCAAATAAACCCTATGATAGGTTCCCCTTAGGGTTGCTGTAACAACACAACAAAAAGCGTGGCCTGTAGTCTGACCTAAGCTTTGAAACATTAGCTTTTGGGACCATTACTTTTCTGTACCACAGTTACCAGAATCCCCAGCCATCGCGTCCAAAGGCCATGTTAGTTAGAGGATGCTGGGGACTGTGTTCTAAAAAAGTAAAATTTGCAAGTGGCTTAGTAAAAAGCAATGCCATCTGTTTATGTGAGAGTGGAGCCTGAGCCTTGCCTTGTAATTGTGCATTTCTGAATCCCTTGAGTCTTCTGTTACATAAGCTGCTTTGAAATGAATGGAAGTTGTATAAGTGCACAAAATATCATTTTGTGATGGATGGTTGAAAAATTATTACCTCTTATGCTATGTCTTGACTGGAAATTTTGCGCCGTTTGGTGTTGTGTCAGTTATACATCCACTGCCCTGTACAATGAATGCCAAGTACAGAGATCAGAACTGGAAAATTATTTTTGGGGGGTAGTATGTCCAGAATCCCATGACTATATTGGTTAGGGGGTGTTGTTTTTTTTGGAAGTTTTACTCCCCAAAAGTATCCCGCCTCCACCTCCAAAAAACCCCTTCTGCTCAGGACTCATACTACATCTCCGTATAAATCTTCGGATGATTCATCTTCAGGAGCTGCATCTATACTGTGCCATCCATGCCATTCCTGACTGTAGAGAACAAAAAGACTTTCTCATACCTCCTCCTATTTGCTACTGTGGAAGGTGAACTTCCATGGCGAAGTGAGGCTTTGCACTATTGTGTGAACTTTGCAAGTCTCTGTTTATTTAAAATTATTTTTAGGCTCTGCATAAGGGTGGAACTCTTTCAAGCCATTATTGAAGATTAAAAAAGAATACGAATTAAATACTAACATATAATTAAGACAAATTCAAATCCAATAGGGAGGGGAAATTACCAATCAAAAGAAGTAGAGAAATGTTAGGGTGAAAATATCAGTGTCTAGTTCAGTTCAGTACAATAACCAGCAGTGCTTAGGTAGGTCAAAAGAGAAATGAGCTGTCTCGAGTTGTAATCACGCTGGATTTGCTGCCTGGATTTTCTGTCACAAATTCAGATTACATTTTGGTGTAGCTGTACCTAGGCTATGTATTTTGCATGCAAAAGCCTAAATGCTGTTGGTAATTCCCACCAGAACACTTACTGAATCAATAAAATTTGCCTACATGCTGACTTTCTATTCTACAAATGATTTCATGGATCTTTTTAAAGTTAAGACTGACCAATAGGATTTGGGCCAAAAATTCCCAGGATCAAACCTGAGCATATGAAAAGGATTTGCGTAATGGGAATTGCCCTCAGCTTGATGCCCTGGAGAGATGTTGCTACTGAGATTTCATCTTATAACATTAGGCAACTTGCTAGGTTCTCAAATTCTCTTAAGGAGGAGCTGTAGCTCAGTGATAGAGCATCTATTCTCCCAGCAGAAGGCTGACTTCCAGTATGTATTCATGATGGGTGACGTTCGGACGCCCAGGTAGAGTTTTCAGTCATCTCCAAAGATCCAGAATCAAGCTACTTAATAGTAGTAGTAGTAGTAGTAATAATGATGATGATGATGATGATGATGATTGAGGCAAAGTACACCATAAGTTAAAATACAGCAAAATATACATAAAACCACTTAAAATATACTGCTTTAAAATTCATAGCTAAAAATTGACTGGGTAGGATGGCCAGAGGAGAAAGGTCTTTAGAACTTTTGTAAAATTCAGACAGCACATTTTACTATCTAATCTTTTTTAGCAGGCCATTCCACAGTCTAAGGGCGGCCAATGAAAAGCTCATCTGGGTGACCGTTGCCAGTCTAGTCCTGGCTGGTTTAAGAAGATGGCCAGGGCTCCTTCACAGTTTTGTTTGCAGTATTGGACGATATTAAGAAACCTTTGTACCATTATTTCTGCTCTGGATAGTGTTACTATAAATTTTTGTATGGTTTATTCAGTTCCTTTCGTTGTTAGTAGTTGTGTAGTACAGTTGGTAACAATAGAGTAAATTCATTTTTTTGTTGTGAAAAAAAAATAACATAACATAACAAACATCAAAGTGAAGGGGAAGGAAAAAAATGCTTACATTTCTATTTCTCTCCAAATTTCTCATACATAGCATTACTTATACAATGTGTTATAAATTAAATTTATATATATATATATATATATGTGTGTGTGTGGTTATATATTTTTGATTATCAATATCTAAATCTCATTCTCATTCTACCAGTTGTTATTACTTATCCCCACAATTAACATTTTCAAAATATAATATTAGTAACTTCATTGTTATTTCTGTCCTTTTCAAAATATAATATTCATAATGTCATTCTTATTTCTATCCTAAACCATAACTATCATTACCTAATTACTCTTATTACCCTACATACCAATATACTATTTCCCCCCCACCTATTTGGTCCTAAATTGAACCTATCACGTTAACTCGATATACCCCAGAGCCTATGCCTCATATTATTCCACCTTCCAAAATGTTAACTCTTCTGGTGGAGAGGTGACACCTTTCTCTTTTGCGAACACCTTTCCCACAAAAGAGTAAATTCATTTCTGTATGGTTAATATTGGCACATATATCATTGCATCAATAGGAGTCTGGTGTCTAGATCGAGGGAGGTATTGGTACCACTTTATTCTGCATTGGTTAGACCTCATCTTGAATACTGTGTCCAGTTCTGGGCACCCCAATTCAAGAAGGATATGGATAAGCTGGAGCAGGTCCAGAGGAGGGCAACCAAAATGGTGAGGGGCCTGGAAGCCATGCCCTACGAGGACAGACTTAGAGAGCTGGGTATGTTTAGTCTGCAGAAGAGAAGGTTGAGAGGGGACACGATAGCCATGTTTAAATATTTGAAGGGATGTCATGTCGAGGAGGGAGTGGGCTTGTTTTCTCCTGCTCTTGAGACCAGGACAAGGAGCAATGGATGCAAGCTGCAGGAGGGGAGATTCCGCCTGAACCTCAGGAGGAATTTCCTGACAGTCAGGGCTGTCCGGCAGTGGAATGTGCTGCCACGGAGTGTGGTGGAGTCTCCTTCGTTGGAGGTTTTTAAGCAGAGGCTGGATGGCCACTTGTCGGGAGTGCTTTGAGGGTGTTCCTGCATGGCAGGGGGTTGGACTGGATGGCCCTTGTGGTCTCTTCCAACTCTACATTTCTATGATTCTATGATTCCATGGCCCCCAGAGGACTTGACTGTATGGGGCAGATTATATGGGAGGATGTGGGTGTGTGAACTAGATCTAGTTTGATTGAAAAACATTGAGGTTGATTAAAAAATGGCATTACAGTTGAAAAACAGTTGAAAAACTGCTCTTAGCAAGTAAGTTTAAAAAGTAACTGGAAAACCTTACAGATTCTCACTACATTTGAAATGCTTTTCTGTACCCTTATTGACCTGACGTAACCTTGTTACATGTAAACTATTACTTTCAAGCTAACCTAGGTTGCAAAATTCTTTTGTGATGCAGGTTTTCTGGGTGTCTTTTTTAAAAAAATAAGGACAGTACAAAAATATTGAAATACAATTTCCTTGTAGAGAACCCTTCACTGGACTTAACAAAGATCATGAAGAAACGCATACAATATTTTGTGACGGATGATTAAAAGAGTATAATGAAAGGAGAGGGAAGATGGGTTCTAAACTGCATTTCCTTCCCTGACACTCTGAAATCTGGTAGAAACTGGGGCTGTTTAGTTAAAGGTCACAGACATTTTTAACTACCCCTTCTGGCTCCTTGCTATGCATATGATTGTCCACTATCTCATTGACCTTGACAGTGCTACGCAATTTGCATTTTCACCCCAGTGAACTCTTTCTGAACCATTTCTCAAGTGAATGCATCCACTACAGGGAGAGAAGCTGCAGAAGCCCAGTGAGAGAAGGCATACTTTTGCAAAGAGAAGATCTTTGGTTCAGCCTTGGGGAACAACTGCTGAACAGACCATGCGGGGCTAGATCCGGGGTGGGGGAACTGCTGGCCACTCTGCAAGATTTGGCTCACATCATCTTTCATTCCAAGTCACAACTTCTCCTCTTTTGCTCTACCCTCTTCCCTTCCTCCTCCTTTGCTCTGCCACAGCAACTTTTGCTACAGTCACAAACCACTGGATTGTGTGGCCCTTATTTCCTCTGTATTCCCTAGATCACCCTTGTGATTGAAGGTTGAATTTCCTCTCCTTGAAACTTCCAGGAGCGGCAGTTCACCTTTTAAAGAGGTTACAGGGCTGCTGTACACAGTTTAACATCAAAATATAACTGCTTTCCAAAGCCAGAAGTGGATCTCTGCCTATTTACTTTTTATTGGCATTTCTGGCTATCTGTGCAGCTCTCAAGGGGTCCCAGAAGCAGAAAATCAACCCCTAAATCCCTGGTGGGTGCCTCTCCACTGGATGGGCCAGTGGCCTGTATAAAGCAACGTTATCATCAAAGCAATTTTTTTCCTTCAGCATCTAAATCAGGCTGCATGAATATTTTCACCTATGGAAGAGGGTGTCCTGGCTTTAGATAAAATGCATGCATGTTTGCACACATGTACACATGAAGTAGATTGGGGCAGTCATCACTGGTACAATCCACTCCAGTCTCTTCTTCTTACTGCCAATTCCTTACCAAAAAAAGGCACTGAATTAACAAGAATGAGTTATATTCTGCAAAAACTTGTGCCCTAATTCCAGTTGCTAGACCCATTTACAACAGACCTGTTTGAGAGTGGCTGTGCTATCTGGAGTATGCTGGGAGTTGAGGTTAAAAAAAAAATAACTTTGGAACTCTCTGGTTAAGGAACAGAAGTAACTGGAAGGAAGACTTAGTAAGCGAGACGTCACTCTCCATGATGAGAGTGGAATTCCAGTTTCCTTCTCCATGTGTAATTCCACTGGCAAATCCTGAAAATTTGACCCATGGGAAAAATTGCTTTTCGATTACCAACTGTCCATGTATGCAACTTAACATTTTTTGAAAAAAACAAATCTTTCAAAATTAGAAGATCCTGTTGAAACATTCCCCTAGCTAACTCACATTCTGTTAGTTCACTGGTCTGATTAACTACTCAGCCATGCAAAAGAGCTGTAGGAAGAAAGACGTTTGTAATTTAAATAAAGCACATCAAAGCCCGAGGTCTTTTTAATGTACTACTTATGACGATGATTAGCCAGAATGAGTGATCCTGATGATTCTGTAGGTTCCAAAAGACTATCTCCAGTCAAATTTGCATCTTACTGTTGAGGTAATAATGCTTTAAATATAGATACACTGCTGCATATTTAGAGATAAAATTGGTTTTCCCTCTTTAATTTGAAACAGAAGTTATATGACTGTGATGTGTTCATTGGAGCCACATGTGTGGAGCTTTTATCTCTCATATTATTTAATTTAAAAAATGGCTGTTGATTTAGTTCTAAGCCTGATTCAAAGTGCAAATTCTTACATTTAGAAGCAGGTCATGTGGAGGAGATACCCATATGTACTTGCCCTCGTAAACATAAGAGTCCTTCTCTGTATCTTGTCACTTTCTGAAGCTCAGCATACAAATCAGGGCCTTCTCTGTCACTCCGTGTCTTCCGTTGAATGCTCTGCCCAGCCCATCTGTCGCAACTGGACTGTTTCAAGAAGGTGGAAAGAAGCCCCATACTGAGCAGCGATGGCTTTCAAGAATCTCACATAGGAATGTTTCCTTTCAAAACTTGGGAAAGTTACATTTTATGCATCAGAAAGGTAGATAAACCATGAACAATACAGAAAGATAACTCGTTGAAGGGCAAGAAAACTCACAAACTTCACTCCTCAGTAAATGATAAGATATGCCTGTGACATATCAAACTAAAAGCTTATTGTGGGATTTGGGGAGGGACTCTTCTTATAGCATTCTGCTGTGGACATTGAGTTCTCCAAGGGTTCTGTTGTCACTAACGTGTTAGTCTTTAAGGCACCACAAGAATCTTCATTGGACAGGAATTGTTCAGATTTCCAGATGTTGGACAGCAGCTCCCAGCAGCCCTAGGCAGCATAGGTAATGCTGGGAGTTACAATCCAAGAGCATTTGAATGCCACATTATTTCTACCACTGTCTTAACTAAAATTTCTAGTCCCAACTAGAGTGGACCGGTTGCTGGAGAGTAAGTCAGCAGCTATAGAAGCACAGGAAGTTACCTTATAGGGACCACTGTAGCATCATCAACCCTGACTGGCAGTAGCTCTCCAGTGTGTCATTCAGGTTTCTTTCCTAGCCCTGACTAGGAAGCCTCTGGTACTCTTTGGTTGTCTTCCATCCACGTACCAGTCAAGTGTGATTCTGCTTAGACTCTACAGTCAGGGGAGGCCAGCCGTGTTCAAGCAGGTATGGTGCTACAATATATTTTACTCCCATAGTTTCAACTGTTCTACCCCATGGGTGGGAAACTGAGGACCTGCATTAGCCCCTCAGCAGACCTTGGAAGGCTGCAGCCTCTTGCAACACCTAATCCAATAAATAAATAAATAAATACCAGTTTTTTGGCACCAAATACCTTCTAGGGGGGAAGTGGGCATTTTCACCATGTTTGGGGGCCTTCTTGAGCCCCCTAGACCCAGGAGAGGCCTTTATTATCACAGGAAGTCAGCCATGAAGTCACTTCCTGCTCTATTCCTGTTTCAAAAAAATGCTTCTCTTGGTGTTGGAAATGCCCTCAGTGCCTTCACACCCTTAAAGGGCAACTTGGAGCAAAATAAATATGTATATACATACATACATACATAGTTTGACTCCTGGAGGCACGAGGATATCTATGAACATGGTGGAGATGCCCTCCACACTCCCAGGAGGCATTTTGGAGCAAGAACATTTTTGATCCTCCAAGGCCAAAATAAACTATATCTGGCCTTGTCGGGTGGGCTGCCTGCAAAAGATGGGCTGCACTTTGCCCATCTATGATCTGCCTGACTTTGGGACACAATTGGCTTTAAACCCTTGGTTCTGTTGCCACAGGCAGACTTTTTTGGGAATGGGTACACTTGTATTAGGGAGCCAGCATGGTGTAGCATTGGATGGTGACCCTGGAAACTAGGGGTTTGATTCCCTGCTTGGCCATGGAAAACCCTTTGGGTGAAAACCCTTTTGGGGCATCACATACTGTCAGCCCCATAAAACCCTGTGATAGGTTTGCCTTAGGGTTTCCATAAGTCAGAAACAACTTGAAGTGTACCACCGTCACCACCACCAGCAACAGTTGTGTGATCAAAAGACACCATTTTGAACTAGTACTTCCTTCACTTCAAAGATGGCTGAACTGTGAAATAGTTCTGGTATTAACTCCTGGGTCAATAATGTCTTTTTAAAACATTTTTTGAGATGGTTCCCACATGCAGTAGGCATAGTTTATTTTGCCCACAATATTTTCACTTGCTGTAATGCATCACATAACTCATGTAGTGCTTTGTTCCTGGTAAACAAGGAAACAAGCCTGCTGAAAGGACTCGGTAACCACGGAATGAGTCAGTAGAAAATTGTGTACTATTATGGAATATTTCTCCCTCCAGATGTTTTGGGCTATTATTCCCGTGATCCTTGACCATTGTCCATGCTGTTGGTACTGATGGGAATTCTATCCTGAACTTGCAGAGGGCACCAGGTTGTTTACTCCTGATGTGAAACATATGATGCCACATTCATACATGCAAGAAAAATTGGAAAAGGAAAGGTGGAGTTTTATTTTCTTGTTTATTTGGATGAAATGGTGGTACCCTGCCAAGTGATAGCCACTTGCATTTAAGCATTACATTTGGGGGAAAAAATGGGCCCAAAATGTCAGGGGGGGTGAGTGGGAAAATTACTTATTGAGATTTAAATTGTAAGCCAAGAAGCGGCTTGATCAGATTAGTTAGGCCTGAATAAAAATAGCACTAAGCAGAATCAAGCAAATGTGCTGAATATATTCTAGAGTAGAACAACTGACAGCTATGTGGGTTGGAATTTTTTGATGCAGCACTTTTCCAGAGAGCCCACCTTTCCAGAGAGCCCAGCTTTTGTTGGGAAACCTTTAGCCCTGCCCAACCCTGAAATGAAACACAAGGCTACCTAAGACTGTTTATTTTCTCTCCCTTTTGCTCTGCTTCGTGCACCAGCAGCCTTTAGAAAAGGAAGCGGGAAGAGGTTTGCTGGCAGATTGGCCAACAGCTCACCGTTAGAGCTTCTTGGAAGTTCTTCTCTTCTCCTTACTAACTAGTTTGCCTTATTCTGCCCATTTTCCCCCAAAGCTACCTGCTTTCTTTGCTGGTTCTGCTGATCCTGCTAGGCTGCCTACCTCTGCCTACTTCTTGGTTTGTCAGCTAGTTACCTAGAGGGGTCTTTCCCCCATTGTTTCTGACCATATTTGTCCAGAGGAGTTCTTGCTTGCCTGCAAAAAAGATCACAGTTTTCTGGGTTAACCAACTTCAGGCTTTGCCACAGAACTCAGGTCAATGAATGATCCTGAATCAAATTACTGGTCCCAACCAGTGTACACTTGCAGGATCAAAGGAACTTAATATCCATGTATGTGTAAGTTCAAATGACTCAAAAGGTTTGCCATCAATTGGACGTAGGTCATGAAAATAAGACTGCCTTGGGAATGTGGGCGTTCCAGTTTCCAATAAGGTATGTGCATGTAATAGCATTCTCTCCAACATTTCACAGGTGAAAACCAGGAAATATGTAACCAAGCGACATCACAGTATGGTCAAGATGGCAAAAGTTGTGAATGAGGAAGATCACACAAAGTAAGAGAGGCTGCGGCAGGTTGCTTTTGACTGAATCCACAGGGAAGGGCAAAACTCTGCCACTTCTTGTCCTCTTCCCCAGCTGAGTTAAAGAGTGCAAACTGCTTTTGCACTTTGAATTTAGTTTGCAGCAATTGAAATAAGCTGAGGACAAAGGGAAAAACTTGGAGGAGGAGAGAAACCAGCAGCTGAAAAGCGGCTGAAAAAGTAGGATGACAGATTAACTGAGACTGTCTCTGCCAAGTCAGGACAGTTGAAAAGTTTGTGGTGGTGGCGGCAGCAGCGGCGGCAGGAGCATACAAATATTAAAAAGAGCTTGGACATAAAGAAGTGTGGAAAATTGCAATCAATGATAAGTTAACATGTCGAATTGAGGTTAAAAAAGGGATAATGAAAAGGAATGACTTTGAAGCAATATGGAAAATATTTGTGGAAAAGACTTTAGCAAAAAAGGGAAGTGTCACACCTCCACAAGAAGAATTGCAGTCTTGGAAAGCAGAGTAAGCTGAAATATAATTGGCTCTGAGAATGGGTTCACATTTAGGGTTAGAGTTTATGGTTAATAAAAGGATCATATATAGTATTAGCAATAGGTTAAGTATAGTTGAATAGATTTAAGAATGAAATTATTATGGCAATATTAAGTACAAGGAGAATGAGATTTAGATATGTGAAATAAAAAAATATAATTAATATATATAATATGTTAAATAAGTATATGATGATAAAAGATCAGGAGAGAAATAGTAATGTAAGCCATTTGTGTTGTGATTTTTCTCTTTTTCACATTTATGTTGTTCACGTGGTGCTTTTGCTTTACTTTGTTTTATTCTGTTATGTATTGTTCTTTTTTCTTTATATTTTAAAAACATTTTTTTTAAAAGGAGCTTGGATTTTTGGACTACAAATGCTAGGATTCCCCGGCTAGGATGCCACCAGCTAGCAGATTCAGGTGGTTATAGTTTTCCAGTCATAATGTCCCAAACTGGGTGTAGAGCATAGCCCTGGCACAGGTGTGATCTGGCTCGATGATGGTCTCCTTCCCTGGGAATTAGGATGAGGACAGAAGAAAAGGAAGCACTTCTTCACCCGGCGCATAGAGAAGAGGCGGCATTTCTTCCCACACTGCACCGTGGGATTTGCTACCAGAAGAAGTGTTGATAGCTGCCAACACGAATGGCATTAAGGGGAAGTGGATGCATTTTGCGGAGGATAGAACTATCATAATCGACCAGTCAGTGTGACTGTATATTTCGTCCAGTGCCACAGGCAGCGTGTCTCTGTGCCACAACTGCTGAGGAGCATGGACAGCAGGTTGCCTTGGCCTCACACTGTGCTTGTGGGCTTCTGATGGGCATCAGTGCAAGAGACATAAGGCTGGACTAAATGGGCCTCTGATCTGATCTAGCATGCATCTTCTTATGTTCTTACACAAGGACCTCTTAACAGTGAATACTCAAAACCCTGATGAAATTATATTTCCCTGCAACTAGTATCTTGCTATGGCACCGATAAAAGCTGGTAGGTTCTTCTCTATGTTAGTCATTTATTTAAGTTTTTTTTTTCTGTTCCTTGGCCACTGGTAGTACTCAAGGCTGTGTCCCATTAGTTTCTCCTCTCTTCCTCCCACATGTTTTCAAGAGGAGCACCAGAGAATGGCTCCATCATGCAAGACCGGGATACCCATAGAGTGCAGTACACTGATGTGGGTGGCTTATTCTTTTCCTCCTCCTCTCCCTCCTGTCATCCTGTCCCTGCCACCTCACCATCCGCTTTAAGATTATATTCATGGCATCAATAAGGTCACTGTGCCACGAATAGGAGCTCAGCTGCGGAACAGATGTGAACCGGATCATTTCAGGATCCCAGAGCGAAATGAGGTTAGCAAAGAATTTTGCAGTCTAGGGCCTTTGCTTTAAATTCTTTCAGACTTCTGGATTTATTTATTGTTTCTTGACACGGGAAGAAAAAGAACACAGTGCTGTGTACTTTCCCTTCACTTCAATTAAGAGCTTGAAAAAAACAGAGGGTGAAATCACTTGACATATCTCCTCCCTGAGTCCTGTTGATCTTCATGTCAACGAGCAAGCTGATAAAACCACCTGGGGAGGATCCAAATATTCATCAGCCAGGTTTTCATGGGTTTGTCTCAACGCTCTCTCAAACATCCAGTACGTTTTGCTTGACTTGGTGCCTTTTCCTCATGCAACAGTTCAGTTGTATGCCTGCATTAAGTAGATCCTTTATTTGTGGCTATTTTCAAAGATGTAGCCCTATTATACTGCTCTTGCAGCATAAAATGGAGGAAGGGAGGGAGGAAAAAAGAAACCTGGCAGCATTTTTAAGACTAACTTGGTTTTATTTTAGCATGAGCTTTTGTGGATATAAACCCACTTCTTCAGATGCGGTGAAGAGTGATATTAAGGCCTCAGTTACAAAGCATATTTGTATGGTTGTTTTTGTTGCTGTTATCATTTATTTATACTATATCATTACTATACATGGTGCTTTGCAAGTAAAAGAATAACAAAACAGTTGCATTCCATCTATATTTTATACCTGAGGCCCTAATAACTATCTTTATGTATGGTTATTTGTGGTACCTCAGACCCTGTGGGATGAACATGGCCCATCTGGGATCCTAATGTGGTCCTTATGACTATTGCCCATTAATTTCCTAACTTTTTAGTGTTTTTCCTCCCAAAAGCTGAAATATCTCTCTTAGGGCTTAATGGCAAGAAGAACTATAAGCTAGAACTGGCTGGTATTTTTTTTGGCACCACCCTTTTGTCTCTGGCCTCACCCAACAGAGGAATGTAGTCACAAGAACGTCTCTGAAACTTAATTTGCCTCCTTCAATTTAAGATAACTTTGGGAATTGATTGTCTTAGATCACTCTGTCCTAAAGGTGTTGCTAGATTCTTCTCCCTTGACCCTCTTTCAATTTAAGATAACTTTGGGAATTGATTATCTTAGATCACTCTGTCCTAAAGGTGTTGCTAGATTCTTCTCCCTTGACCCTCTTTCAATTTAAGATAACTTTGGGAATTGATTATCTTAGATCACTCTGTCCTAAAGGTGTTGCTAGATTCTTCCTCCTTGACCCTCTTTCAATTTAAGATAACTTTGGGAATTGATTGTCTTAGATCACTCTGTCCTAAAGGTGTTGCTAGATTCTTCTTCCTTGACCCTCTTTCAATTTAAGATAACTTTGGGAATTGATTATCTTAGATCACTCTGTCCTAAAAGTGCTACTAGATTCTTCTTTCTTGACCCTCTTCCTTTTTATGCTTAGGAACTGGTGCCAAAAATTCTGGGTGTCCCCATCACTGATAACCCACACGCAGAGAGATCCAAATAAATCTCATTGTACCCAGCAGGAAGAAAAGTTTCCTTTTAGCTAAGCAATGTGCGAAAAAGTACTTAGTTTTTCTGTCCTGTCTTTTTAAAACTGTAATTCCCAGAAAAAAGGGGGGCCATAGTTGAGCCAAGTCACTTCTGTTCCATTGCTTGACTCTCTTTTTATGTTTGGAAACTGCGAATGATTTCTGTGTAATCGAAAATTGTGGATGTTCCTTTCGTTGATAAGCTGCACACATGGAGTTCAGAGACCAGTGAGAAATTGGTAATAGAAGTTCTAATAATTAGAGTCTAATTCCGTACTTGTTTACCTGGGAGTAAGTCTGACTGAACGCACTGGGACTTACTTCTGATTGGCCATACCTAGAATTGTGCTCCCAGTTATTCACATTTAAGAGGTTAAAGTATTAGAGTTGGATTAAAAACCTGCAAAGATGAGAACTTATTCTGTTCAGAATTTTTAAAATCAGTTAATATTGACTATGAAAGGTAATAAAATAACACATCAGTGGCACAAATAAAGAACTATATCGCCAAAGTGCACATAAATACTGTTTATATTTTTTATTTAAGACTAGCTCGTCATTGTTCCTTTTCCTGCTGATTGAATTTGCTTGACATATTTTTAAATATACATTTTATTATTAATTTCTAAAATACTAATAATTTATAGATACATACACCACCACCACCAGACTTACATAGAGCAACACATAAAGAATCTTCGTCATGAAAAATCATTTCGCAATTATTATTAAACTCAATTTTTCTATATATTTGTCAGGTGTACCTCTACCTCGGGAATGAGGAGATGTTCACCTACATGCAATAATTTGTCTTCCAGTAGTGAATAAACATGTAAATCATTCCAAATCTTGAATTCATCTTCTTACCTCCACTCTTTTATGATCATATTTAGCCATGTGGGGAGAAGAGGATGTTAATTTTATTGTTTAGCATATTATTTAAATAGTTAAAAAAAATTAAAGTCAACATTATTTAATTGTCCTTGTGATCCAGTAGCCCTTCGGACAGAAGACAGGCTCCTGTAAAGTTAGACACATGGCCTCCATAGGCCAGTAGCATGGCATCACAGCTGTTTTCAACATCTGGAACCATGTATGAAGGAGGATAAAGAATTCTATTCATAGGACATAGTGGGAGGACATAACTAGCCGGTGAGGTAGACTGGAAGCTTGTTTATAGAAACATGTGGCGTTCAGTACTATGCAAAACATAATCCCATCCCAATTTGCATAATTAGCGTGCAAAATGTGACCCCATTAATCAGAATACCCACATCTGGAACTGCTGATTTGAGTTGCTTTCTGCAAATTCGTTTAATGTTTCGATGTGCTTCTTCTCAACTGCATTTATTTAGAGTTGTTAAGATGCCAAATTTGGCAGTACTTTGAGATTTGCGCCTTCCGTGGTTTCCTGTTTCTAGTGAGGCATCTTTCATCGTGAGCATTAATGATACCAACACCATTCCTTATGCTGGACCATTTCCGCACGAGACTGTTATAGTGCAATGATTCCACTTTCAACCTCCTATGGAATCCTGGGGTTTGCAGTTTCGGGAGGGGCTGGCCGGCTGGCCCCTCCCGAAACTGCAAACCCCAGGATTCCATAGGAGGTTGAAAGTGGAATCATCATGGTATAACAGTCTCGTGCGGAAACGGCCCTAGTGTTCTCCGAAGTGGCGAACACGCTCCTTCCTGACAGTAATTCTGTAACCTTCCTGAACTCTCTTGTTTTCTTTTACCAGCATCAGGGCTGAGTAAATAAGCCTATAACCACACCCTTCCTTACTCGTGCTACCAGTATTTTGAAATATTTCGACTGATGAAAAGATCTGCCATTGTTTATGTTACGGGGATGTGATTGCAAGGTCAAGGTAATTGTATAGGCCAGTTGAATACCATATTTCCTTCTAATAATAATTCAGGTGCATGAGTATCTGTCTTTTTACAAGCAAAATGAGCACACCCCAAAATAAGATATTTTTATATGTTTATACCTGGGAAAATCATAGGTGCCAAAGTTCATGTGTCTTATATTTTTTTAAAAAAATTACAATTTATAAATAACTACTTAAATGTGTGAGAGGAACCATTAACTGACAGAATAGAGATAGCAGTTTAGTTTGACATTTGGGGTGCGGGAGAAGAGAAAGAGTCTAAACAAAAAGTTAGATGGATTGTCAAACTAGATGTTGAAGTATTCCTTATGACTAATCTGTTTGCCTTCTCATAAGGGGATTTCCTTAGGGATTTGTGCCTCAGCAATCACATTAAACCCATGTTTACTTTTCGGTGACCAACCTCAAAAGAATCATAAATGCAAGATGCGTAGGTGAGGAAAATCACATACCATGACAAACAGACATCTTTTACCACTTGGGGAACAGTTTCTGCAAAAAACACAATGAAAGTGCCATCAAGTTTGACCCTATGTGAATCTAAAAATTAATTTTATGCCTGAGAGCTGTTCGGCACACAGAATTTGACAATTGGCAGTTGACAAAGTACCACCTCCTCTACCCAGAAGAGAAAAAGAAGGAAAAGGAAAGAGCAAAGTGGTCTCCTGAAGCCCTGTCAGAAAATTCTAAATATTATAGAAGAAGAAATTGGAGATTAGTAGAACACCTTTCCCATCTTCTGAACTGCATGTGTCCAGATACAGAATAACTATATTTTGCATTGGCAGCCCTACAGAAAAAGGAAAAGCCTTGAGATCATGTTGTATTGGAATATGTCTTTTAGTGCAGTGGTTCTCAACCTGTGGGTCCCCAGATGTTTTTGGACTTCAGCTCCCAGAAGCCCTGAGCATTGACCATAGTGGTTGGGGCTTCTGGGAGCTGAAGTCCACAAACATCTGGGGACCCACAGGTTGAAAACCACTGTTTTAGTGTGAAGCACGTAGGAAAAGATACCAATCAAATTTTAATTACTGTCTTTAAATTGCTCTTAATTTAGATGAATTAAATTTCTTGGGTTACTTTTAATGAATCCTTTCTCCATTCCTGAAATTCATCTCTCCCTAAAAAGACTGAACAGTACTGGATATCTGTTCTAGCTGGTCCAAAGTTGCAAACAGGATTTATCAACTGTGGCTGTATCTCAGTGGTTTGTTTCAGGTCTCACTGACAATGACAATAGAATTAATACAAAAACTCCTGTGTTTTGAAACATCTGTGCTATTTCATTTCACAAAATGAACAATCGTGCGGAAAAAAAAAGGAATCATAGAAATGTAGAGTTGGAAGAGACCCCAGGGGCCATCCAGTCCAACCCCATTCTGCCATGCACGAACACCCTCAAAGCACTCCCGACAGATGGCCATCCAGCGTCTGCTTAAAAACCTCCAAAGAAGGAGGAGATTCCACCACACTCTGTGGAGGCAGCATATTCCACTGCTGGACATCGCTGACCATCAGGAAGTTCTTCCTGAGGTTCAGGTGGAATCTCCTTTCCTGCAGCTTGAATCCATTGCTCCTTGTCCTGGTCTCTGGACCAGCAGAAAACAAGCCCACTCCCTCCTCGGCAGGATATCCCTTCAGATATTTAAACATGGCTCTCATGTCCCCTCTTAACCTTCTCTTCTGCAGACTAAACGTCCCCAGCTCTCTAAGTCTATCCTCATAGGGCATGGCTTCCAGGCCTCTCACCATTTTGGTCGCCCTCCTCTGGACTTGCTCTGGCTTGCCCATGTCCTCCTTGAATTGGGGTGCCCAGAACTGGACACAGTATTCAAGATGAGGTCTAACCAAAGCAGAGTAGAGTGGTACCAGTACCTCCCTTGATCTAGACACCATACTCCTATCGATGCAGCCGAGAATTGCATTGGCTTTCTTGGCTGCCGCATCACACTGACAACTCATGTTCAGCTTGTGGTCTATTAAGAAGGAAGGAAGGAAGGAAGGAAGGAAGGAAGGAAAAGAAAACACATTCTGGGTCTGTTAATAATTTGACTTGTTTTCTGTTACATTACTAGAATTTTATCAGTGATAAAAGATTTAATGAGAGCCAGATTGGTGTTGTGGTTTGAGCATTTGACTACTGTCCTGGAGACAAGAGTTCGGCTCCCCATTTGGTCATGGAAACCCACTGGGTGACCTTGGGCACATCACACTCTCAGACCCCAGAAAATCCTGTGATAGTATCACCACCTTAGTGTCACCATAAGTCAGAAGCAACTTGACAGCACACAACACCAAAAATTAGCTACATAAAAGATTTCTCTTGTTCCATAACTTCCAGGAATGTTTGTCGTAAATCATTGCTTCAGTGCTGTTCTGAGAATTTGCTAGCAGTGACAGTAACTGACGTGCATGACCGAGAGACCTGAATGAGTCCTGTGCATCGCCTTTCCACTTTTTGCATGTTTGCTTGCATTGGAAGGGAAAAACAAGCACCGTGGGACTCCTTTGCACGCCGGCACAGTGCCTGTTCTCCCCCGAACTGAGCTCTGTGCTGTCTGTAGTTGTGTTTTCTTTGATAGAGGGAACGTACATGACTTGTCTCCTCCCTGCTGCTGTCATTTGAATTTTCTCAGCAAACATTCATCCAAACAGCCTTCACTATAGCTTTCGTTGCTTGAGATATTTTCATTAGTTCTTAACTTTTCCTATTGCTATAATATAGTGAACAACCTGTCAAGGGTAATATGCCCTGGTATAATAAAACTAAGTTAGTTATTGTGTTACTATTTAAAAAAAAGCCTTCCTGGTTTGTTTAAAAAGCAAGGAAGAAGGTATTGAAATACCAGCAGTATCTCTCTGGAGCTTCTTTACTCTGCTGTTGGGTATATCTAGGTTAGCAGAACAGGTTTGTGTGTGTATTTAAATTAAAGAAATGTGTTTCTGGGACAGGGGAATTGCTGTCTATCTCTCTGCCCTAGAAGAAGAGAAGCAGGAAGGAAAATGGTCAAAAATCTCTTTCCTGCCAGTTCACATACAGAGAAATGTCAGCTTCCGCCATTATCCAAAAGATGCGCGTACATAATTTACCTTGGATGGTTAAATGTCACTTTGGGTTTACGATATTCCTCAAATAGCAGGAGGCAGATTTTAATACTGCACATATAGAATCTCTCTCTCTCTCTCATTCTTTCTCTCTGTTTCTCTCTCTCAATTTGTGTGTGTGTGCATGCATGCTAACCAAGCCATAAGGAATACAGAATGCCTGCCTGCTGTTGAAATGTCATCTATAAAAATGTGTCATAATCGAATCAGTAAGACTTTGCTGGAAAGGTTGAACTTGAAGTCGCAGACACACATATACACGCACACAGAACATTGTTCATTGAGATGTTAGAAGCTGTTCCTTTCTGTTGCTTAGAATTGCATGGCCTGGCACACTCTTACTCTAAGTGTGAAACTAGAACAGTATGGAAAGCTGCTTCCACTTTTGTAGTAGTTGTGATTTCTTGTGTAAAGGAAAAGATGCAAGATATTCTCTGCTCTGATAAAACTCCATTTTAGACTCTACCATGTTCCGTTTTTGATGTGCAAAGTTACCGCCGACTGCCTCTTAGTGAAAAGGCCCGCAAAACTTTCCTTTGAAAATCAAGTCATAAAAAACAGTTGTATGAAGTGGGCATCAGAATGGGATTTCTCCAGTCAAGGTGCAAGAAAAGCCTTGTTTAAATGGTGCCTAAAATTTTAATTTTAATAATCCACTTTTTTCAACAACTGCTTTGTTTTGAAGATAACCTCAATTTCTTAATTTCTGGCACTTTCCTGAGCATGTCGTGTCCATTTTGCTCATATGTCTTTTCACATGTAGATACAGTAGAGTCTCGGTTATCCGACCTTCGTTCATCCGACATTCTGGATTATCCGACGTCGCGGCTGCCTGGGGGCGTGGCTGTAGGCATTCCCACGCCCCCAGACACGCCCCAGACACGCCCCCAAAATGGCGGCCGCCACGGGCCTCCGGATTATCCGACATTTTCGGGTATCCGACGATCAGCCTGCCTGTTTATGTCAGATAACAGAGACTCTACTGTACTCTCTTGCTTTTACTGAGTCCTGAAAACAGTGGAACACCTGAGCTCTTTCTAGATTGACACTGGAATTGAGTCTCAACAATGTCCATGCCTACCACCGTTTATCATATACACAGTATGGTTAATTTACAAGATGTTTGGCAGACTTTTATTTATTTATCAGTCCTCACAATAACCCCATGCTTTGCTAGATGTCATTCTTATTTTATAGATGAGGGAGGGACTGAGGCTGAGGGACATTGAACTGTCGGACTGAGCCAGATATTTTCCGTGTATTTCTCCATGAAAAATGGCTTTCCAGGGAGTGAAATATTTCCTTTGTTAAGAAGAACATAGGAAATTGCCTTATACTGAGACAAAGCCTTGAGCCTAGTTCTCTCTAAGATTTTAGGTAGGAATCTCTCCTAGCCTTGCTTGGAGATATCTGGGATTCAGTGTGCCATGAGAAAAGGTTGTTGGCTTGGCATATGGCTGGAATATGTTGCAGCCATTTTAAAGGGAAGATGGAAGCCTGGCAGGTCCTCTTGCACACCTGTGATGACCTAGAGCGTGTCTGCACTGCACAGTTATAGTAGTTGTATGTAACTGTTGTATGTAAGTGTATGCGACTGTTATGGCTCTATTTTCCAAAATCCTGGGATTTGTAGACTGGTGATTTTCAAAGTAGTAGTGTTAATTTCTTGTAGCGTGAAAAGGAGAAAGAGAAGGGAAGGAAAAAAAAGGAGAAATGTAGCAGCATCTTTAAGACTAACTGCTTTTTATTTTAGCATGCACTTTTGTGGATATAAACCCACTTCTTCAGATGCACTACAGAGTGATATTAAAGCTTCAAGTTATAGAGTGTATTTGTACAATTGTGGGAGTAGGATGGGATGTAATAGGATCCAGAAGGATGCAAATCATGTCCCTTGTCCTAAATTTTCAAAGGGCTATGTGAGGTGATACAGAGATCTTTACAGTGGTCAGCTAGTGTTGATGTGTGAAAGCAATAAAATTTGCATAAATAAAAGTCAGTTTCCCTGGGTTCAAACTTCTCTTGGAGAAGTTTTGTATTGTTTTATGTACAGTAGCAAGAACTCTTGTATTACCAAATGCAGTGTACCATGAAGCCATTGTCTCTGTTCATACCTCTGCTAATGGATTGGAATTTGTGAATATATGGTCAGCTCTCCACATTTGCAGGTTTAACTTTGATTATTTGCAGGTTTCTCCAACCCCTGTTCATGCACCTCAAGTACTTCTTTTCTGGGGGAATCTTCCCTCTCGGCAGCTCTAATAAGGCTGTGCAGCTCTTAAAAACCTCCACCTCTGGTCCTCCTCTGCCTCCTCCACCAGGACAGCTCAGTTTCTCAGCACCGGAAACCCTCTACAATGGCCCCCAACACACCCAAGGAAGGACATGGATGATGGAGGAAGTATAGGGCCACTATGCCAATCCACTCCCCTTCCCTCTCCTTTCCTTCACCTAGCCATTTCCGCACTAACCTGTTATAGCGCTATGATTCCACTTTCAACATCCTATGGGATCCTGGCATTTGCAGTTTCAGGAGGGGCCAGCAGGGGCTAGTATGGACCCTGGGTGCCTGCTCTCCCCATCGTGCCTTGGCCACCTTTCCATAGACACACACATTTTGATATCTGCAGTTTTTCCACTTTGCAGGGGTCCTGCGCCTCTAACCCTACCTAATGAGGAGGGGTGATTGTCATTCAATTCAGCAGCTTCGCTTTCTAGTCTTCTTTTGTAATTTCCTCGTTCAGGGTCTGGCGAAGCATTTTGAATTAACTTCTAGGCAGGTCAAGTTCCCTTCCTTCCAAACAGCCCCAGAGAATTCTATGGGCTTCACGACAGTACACTCCCAGAGTTCCATAGGCAGGAGCCCTGGCAGTTAAAACAGTATGTTTAGCATAGATAAACTCATAGTGCAGTGGGGCTGGTCCAGTTTTAAAAGGAAGTAATTTAGTTTAAATTATTTCCAAGAGATATCTTCCACATTGTTCTTGTGTGCTTTCAAGTCCTTTCCAACTTATGGTGATTCTAAGGCTAACTTTTCTCTGGGTTTCCTTGACAAGATTTGTTCAGGGGAGGTTTGCCATTGTCCTCCTTGAGATTGATAGAGTGTGAGTTGCCCAAGGGGACCCCCCATAGGTTTCCATGGCCAAGTAGGGACTCAAATCCTGGTTTCCCAGAGTCCTTATACATCCATTCAAACCACTATGCCACATTGACTCCATAATTTCCACATTATTTATATGTAAACACAGTCACATCCTAAATTAGATGGTATTCTGTCCTCCTCTCAGTAATTGCAGCACATTGCAATACTATGCAAGTGTTAATAGATGCAAGAATAGGTTTTGATTTTACGTTCTTCAATTTTGCTGCGTACCTGTCAGCAGTAAATATGCAGAGGAGATTATCACACGGTATGATTCGTATGCCTGCAAAATCTTAATTCCTGTTGCTATTTTTTGAAAAGATAATTCTTATATAGCAATGATACGCTGAAAAATTTGGTAATCTGTCAACACCTCCCAAAGTTAACATACAGCTGCATGGTAAAATGAAGATTCCCCCGCCCAAATCAGATTGTGCACTGCGTTCATCTCCAAACTGTTTTTCTTAAAGGCCTGCTGTTCTTTTAACCAGCATTAACCACAGAATATAAAAAGAGTTGTTTACAGTACACAATATGAATGATACACAGTTGTTTGACAGTATTCATTAAAACCAAGTTTGGACACAGCCCAGCCAAAGTTAATATAGGGAAAATATTTTCTGCTCTGTTTGAAATCATAGTAGCTCCCAACAATAAAAGCCATACACATATAACATAAAAGCATAACGATAATTTATATTGTGATCAAACCACGGAATCAAACAATTAAGGCAGAGTCTGCTAACAAATATTAAGGCAGTGGTTCTCAACCTGTGGGTCCCCAGATGTTTGTGGACTTCAGCTCCCAGAAGCCCCAGCCACTATGGTCAGTGCTCAGGGCTTCTGGGAGCTGAAGTCCACAAACATCCGGGGACCCACAGGTTGAGAACCACTGTATTAAGGCCTTTCCGCACTGCACTGTTATAGTGCTATTATTCCACTTCCAACCTCCTATGGAATCCTGGGGTTTGTAGTTTAGGGAGGGGCATTTAGGATTCTCAGCCAGAGAGCTCTTTGGCCTCAGTAAACTACAACACAAAGTGGAATAATAGCACTATAACAGGGTAGTACGGAAAGGCGCTTAAGCTCAGTCAGAGCAAATGCGTTAAATCAGTGGGATTTACCTATGTGTTGGTTCAGTAGGTTTATTCAACTTGGGACTAACCAATGGGATTCGGACTAGAGGAAACTATAGGCCTGGGGTGAGAGGGAGATGTCCAGTGGAGTGTCTGTCACATCCATAACCCCCCAGCTTGCTCTAGGCAGTGGTTCTCAACCTGTGGGTCCCCAGATGCCTGTGGACTTCAGCTCCCAGAAGCCCTGAGCATTGACCATAGTGGCTGGGGCTTCTGGGAGCTGAAGTCCAC
This sequence comes from Iguana delicatissima, assembly GCA_948472985.1. Lineage (NCBI taxonomy): Eukaryota > Metazoa > Chordata > Lepidosauria > Squamata > Iguanidae > Iguana > Iguana delicatissima. The sequence continues at coordinate 749,502 of CAOKZL010000185.1, forward strand.
AAACATCTGGGGACCCACAGGTTGGGAACCACGTGTGTGTTTGGGTGTTTCCTTGATAGTGCGTAGCTGGCTTCCTTTCTCTCTCACTGACCACAGGAAAAATAAGGTGGCTATTTTATGCATTGCCAACAAAAGAGGACGTGCATCACCCCACCCTGGCCCAAAGACAGCAGTAGATGTGGATTTACCTATTTTTTTCATGTGCTAATATGTGTTATGCAAGGAAAGCATAGGATAATATATAATATATGTTATGCAGGGAGTGTGTTAGACTAGGATCCAAACTCCCACACGGCCATGAAAACCCCCTGAGTGACCTTGGACAAGTCTCAGCCTCAGAAAAGACCATAGTTGTAAGTTGGAGACAATCCAAAGTCACACAGGAACAACAATAAATGTATATATGCATATGCATATGTATATATTGAGGTAATGATTATAATTTAAATAGCAAATAGAAGGCTGTAGCCTGTTTGCCTGTCTTCCAGGTGCTGCTAAAGGTCAGACAGCGTTCATCATCCATGCTCTCCCTTCACATGGGTCTTAATCTTTATACCTGGACTAGATAGCCCTTCAAATAGAGGACATTTTCAAACAGAGGATGGTCTTCTGACAGCTCTTCATGTATATTGCATATATATATTGCAGGCTCCAGAGCTGGTATAGTTTTTGGCATTAAGCTGTTAGTATCTAAACATTCTGTCTCTGGAAGTAACTTCTAAAAAAAAATGTGGTTTAAAAGTAGACACATCAGTTCATTTTTAACTAGAGATTAAGGACCTGAATATAAATTGTAAACAAGATGTTCTAATGCAAAGAACTTTCAGTTCACTAGAAGCAAAGCTACCTTTATCTGTTGGGTGCGATTATGACAAATGACACATTTCTCCAATCAGCTTCTGTTTTATTTCTTCCTTCTATCTGCAAACATGTGTATACATGGCACTAGATGCAGTGATAATGGTGAAGATTACATATCAGATATAAATATACAAGTGCAAGTTTGGACGCATTATCTTATGAAACTTTTTTGACGTATCTTGAGTCAATGCTATTTTCAGCTCCAGCTTAAAACAAGATGGTGAATACTTAGCACTCCATGTAGCCCTAAACTGTTTAATCCAGTTAAGAATATTTTGACCTTATTTGTACCATCTAGGTTAGTTCTTTTTACAGCTCCTCATTTTGCTGCATCATGCTAAAAGGCCTGTGCATGTTTTAACAAGGATTTTAAAACACAAACCCATATTTTTCATTCATGCACTCTTTCCTCCCTTGGGCAACTGGACAAATAAACATTAATCCCAGTTTTCCAATCTATCTGCCTGTCAACCTCTCTGCACTCAGATAATGTAATGTGATTTGAACTCTTGAAGTCAGTCCTAATATAAATGCTAATTAATTCATCTTGTTATTACATTGCAACCTTAATAATTAGGTGAACTGGGTTCGCTACCACAATTTCCTTGACTGACGAACATAATTTAAAAATAATAAATAAATATAGGTGCTTTCCGCACTACACTGTTATAGTGCTATTATTCCACTTTCAACGTCCTGTGGATCCTGGGGTTTGCAGTTTAGGGAAGGGGCCTTTAGAATTCCCAGCCAGAGAGCTCTTTGGCCTCAGGAAACTGCAAACCCAGAATTCCGCAGGATGTTGAAGGTGGAATAATAGCACTATAACAGTCTAGTGTGGAAATGGCCATAATCCCAACTTTCTGGAATATATTGGTAATGTTAGTGTGAAACATTGTCTTACTTTTTTTAGTATTTTTCCATTTCCTATTTAGTGTAAGGGTACCTTCTCTGAACACATACCCTTCAACATGCCACATCTGAAAACTGGGACACATGTAACCAAGCCACATCAGAGTGTGGTGAAGATGGCAAAAGCTATTGACGAGGGAGAAAATACAAGCTAGGAACAGCTGCAGCAGCTTGCTTTTGCCTGGGCCTGCTGGGAAGGGCAAGATTCTGCTCCCTCTTCTCCTCTCCCTCTGCTGAGTAAACCTTGGGCAGACTACTTTGAACTCAGTTTGCAGCAACTGAAGTAAGCTGAGGACAAAGGTGGAAGTGAGAGAAAGAGAGAGAAACTGGGACGCTTTCACATGAGCTGAAAAAGTAGGACAACAGAGAATTAATCAGAACCGTCTCTGCCAAACTGGGATGGTTGGATTGTCTGTCTCTCCTCTACTAAAAGCTAAGTTATCAAGTAGATGAGAGACAAGGGCCATTTCTGCATTACACTGTTATAGCGCTATTATTCCACTTTCAACATCCTATGCAATCCTGGGGTTGGCAGTTTAGGGAGGGGCCTTTAGAATTCTCAGCCAGAGAGCTCTGTGGCCTCAGGAAAGTACAGACCCCAGAATTCCACAGGAATAGTAGCGCTATAAGAGTGTAGTGCCGAAACGGCCAAGGCTTCCTCTTTGGAAGCACCATGACCGTTGATCGTTCTTTCCCAAGGGAAGTCAGGCCGGCTCCATCCTTGTAGAACTTCCAGTGGTTAATCAGAACTGTGTTATGTGAGTTATCATTATGCTTCAGTTTGGTGGCCCTGGTGGATCAAATGGTGATTAATAAATACTTTACCTAAATAGGATAAATAATCAACAAATTATTCTAAGTGTACAGGTGATTTAGAAAACCCTTGGTAGAAAAGTGGGGTGGGAGGAGGGATTTGAAGAAGGAGTTCGGGAGGCATAGATAGGTGGTATGGAAAAGTTTGTTTCACAGGTAAAGACCTCAGCTAGGCTGCTGGGCAGTCAGAATTGTGAAGGGACAGTTGGAAAAGTTACTTTGGTGCTGGCTCTTGTTGGAGTCACACATCTCATCCCTGTGTAAACCCTTTATGACTATCCACAGGCAATTAATGTGACTTTGTCTGTGGGGTGTGACAGATTTTTGAAGCCCTTTTCATACCGTCTTCCTTTCTTTCAACTGAGAAATGATTTTCATAAGTGTAAATAACACTTCATTATTTTCACATGTGTTCAAAATAGTGACATTTTCATTCTCTTTTGTGTCCTCCCCCCATTTTTTGAACTGTCAGTTTACCAGGTTGCACAGTTTTCTTACTATCTCATCAGGAGCACATAGATCTCAGGAAAGTTACTTTTGTGGACTACAGCTCCCACAATCGCCCAGCCAGCATGGCCAATGAATTCTGGGAATTCGTCATAGTTCATAGAGAGTTGATAGAATAATTCGTCATGTAATAATTGTCAATGTTGTCGAATATTTCTAAAGCACTTTTTAAAAACAGGCTATATAATAACATGCAAAAAAAGAACTAATACATGAAAAAAACAATCCAGGAAAAATATTTGAAAGGCTCCACATCTGAAAGCAGAATTGAAGAGAAAGTGATGTCCTTACCTGCCTGAAGAGAGATGACATGGTGGGATGGCCGTATGTGGTACTTTATGGAGCCCAGTCCATTTTCTGAAGGTGCTGTCTGTGTCAGGGTGACCTTTTTAAAGGGCTGTTTAGTCCAAGTCTGGTTTAAAGATAAAGACTTCAGGAGACACCACAGGAATATTATGCAGATCTTGCTGGCCTTCAAAAAAACCAACCAACCAACCAACCAACCAACCAACCAACCTGTTTTCAGCAGAACCTCATTTGGAGACTTTAGCAGTCCTGCTGAAAAGAGACATTCCCTTGACAGGTTTTCAAAGTGGGGTCTAATGCTTATTTGGATATCTTGTTAACATCAGTCATAGCTGAATTTTCATAATTGGGAGCTTAGGAAACACATTGACAGCAAATGTCTAGTTTTCCACCAAGTTCATGGCGGGAACAAGCCAAAATGATGGGTTTTGATCTTTAAAGCTCTAGAAGGCTTAGGGACAAAGGTACTTAAACTTCTCCATCTTCTGCTACTTGATTCCACATTGTGTGACCTACTTTAAGGATGCTGACCATCGATAATGGAGGGCTTTTTCAGTGCGTACAACTTCATTGAGGAATATTCTCTCCAGAGAAGCCTTTTTCAAGAAAAAAGTCTAAGCACCTGGCCCTCTGTAATTACTTTTGCTTAAATAAGTGTGTTTTAAGATAATTAGTTTTCAGAAGTGTGCACGAATTCAGTTTCTTTATGCTTACCTCCATAATAGGAAAAACGTATTTTACATTTTCAAATGAATAAATCAAATTCAGAAAGTACAGTTAGTAGAAAATGGACTTTCTTCTCTTTTGTAACCCATTCCCCACACTGTACAAGGACATACGGTTGGATTAGCACCAAATATGCAAGAGAAAAGCTCAGCCAATCTTGTCCCTCCAAGAAAATACCTCTGTGATACATGAGATTCCAAATACATGTTTGTTGCATTTGCATCTCACATTGTTAAGGTTTTTTTCCAGGTATACAGTAATAAAAACCTTAAAGGAGAGCTCTGACTCTTACCTTTTGGTCCATTCTTCACGCTTATTCTGCATGTGCTGCCTTAGGGCTATTCTCTCTTTTTTAAAGAGTGTATCGATACATTTCCTGAAATGATTGCCATTTTCCTGCTCCGCTTACGTCCCTCCTCGTTCCCCAATATTTTGAAGTCTAACCACATGGATATGTCTTTAAGTTGGGGAGTAGGGGGGCAGGACAGATTGCTTTCTTCAAATACAATCAGAGGATGTGCTAAAACATGATTTGCTTTTTTTCTTCTAGGGCTCATTTCTTCTCCATCTTTATTTTAATGGTATTAATAAGGTGCATACTTATCACACCCTGTCATCCTGGACTGATGAATCTGAGGGATAGAACAGGTAATTTCTAATCTGATTATTTGTTTTTTGTGACTCAAACAGCCTCCTCATCTGGTCCCCCTCTTTTTTTTTCAAAAGAGAAGCTCTGCTAGTAAAAATGGAAGGTATGGATGTGGTTTGGAAAAGTTACTTTTTAGGAGTACAGCTCTGAGAATCCTCCAACTATTTTTTTTTCTGTATCAGATATAAGCTAACAGTCCTCTCTCACAACCCTTCCCACTTCCAGCTTTTCTATAAAACTGTGCATATTGATACCATAGGTTAGAAAAAGAAAGAAAAAAACTGTTAATTTGAGGGGGAAAAAACACACACAGATTTATTTCATGTCACTCATTGCTAGTCTACTGTTTGCTCAATCCTACCCTTGCCCTGGACTAGTCCAAAACTCTAAAATGCTATTAGCAAACCAGAACTTAGAACTTTTTAGAATAATATGTTCAGTTTAGCTAGCACTTCCCTCATGTAAAGTATGAAAGGAAAAATGGCTGTATGTGCAGTCAGTTAAAGACCCATGTGCGTGCATCTGGGCATGTTAAAGGCAGCATTGTACATTAATATTGTTGTAAAATAAATGACAGTGTTGGCTTTTTCAAAGCAAATGCATAAAGTATACAACTGCCTTGCATGTACTTGGATAACCATATTTTACTTCCCACACTTTATGCATTTGCTGCAAGTAAAACACTAACAGAGATTTTTTTTCCTGCAACAAGTATAATGTGGAAAGTTGCCTGCATGTTTACATGAGAATGTGCCTTGCGTGTATTATGAATTCTTAGCAGGAAATACCAATGCAGTGTGTAGTAGTGTTGTTCCAATTGTCTCAGGCTAGTGGCAGTTCTCAAGAGCTGAAAAAAACAAAACAGAAACTTTTGAAATGGATTCAAGTGCATCTTTGGAACAGCATTGCAAAGTCTTTTAAATGGTACTTCGTGTATGCTCATGTCTTTATGCGTGCGCACACACTCATTTGGGAACCGTAATTTGGCCAAGAAATTAAGTGCACATGCAAAGGTTCTTAAGACGTGTGTGTATATGCAGGTGTAACATGCCTGCTGTGAGCTTTCTCTTCCTTATTGGCTTGATACGGTCGTATCTTGTTCAACTTACATACCTATTAAGTCAGTAGAATTTATGGTTGCTGTGCAGGAAAAATATTTGCTTGCACCCACCTAAAAATATTCCTGAGGCACTGGGTGTGGTACTGTGTGGATTCGTCAGTGAAAGTACGTGTGAGCGCTTAAGATGCCGATTGGCTTGTTTCAATGGGGGGTGGTTCCAATGGAAATGTCATGATTAGCTCCTGCTGAGTTTTTTCCTCTTTCTTTCTCTAATGGGAGGATACTTCCTAGCGGCACAGGCCCTGGTGGAACAAAAGGGTGTGGGACCAGATTGTGGCTTGGTTGTCTGTCCTGGCCTGTCTGGCATATCAAGAATGTGATTCTCATCATCCCTCTGGCTGATGAATCTAATCCACCTCACCAGTTGCATATTAATCTTACAGCGACCTTTATGTCTTCAGAAACTCAAAGTGGGGATGAAACATAGACCCAGATCCAACAATGCATTTGGGGATGCAACACCAGCAAAAAGTGGAAGTTTCTTTTTCTCCTTTCCTTACTTTGATCCTCTTCTCTAGAGGGTGTCCAAGCCCCTTAGATCATGTTTTTAAGCGGCATGGGAGAACAGCGGGATCCAGCAGAAACACCCCATTAGGTCACAGTCATAAACTCACTCAATCCCATTGCAGCGGAACTTGGTGAAAGGTTTGGTGCAATTATTTCTTATAGAGGAAGGTGAAGCTCTTTCCATGTGACTTTATTTCTATATAAGGATTACTATATATTCTTTTCTATGCAGAAATTTTATTCCATTCTCTTTAAAATGTTTCTTCACTTACAGAGGTTTTCTGGCACATAAAAGCAAAACATGACCCTGTTCATTCATTTGGAAAGCATGTGGAATCCAGTGGTGCCTGGAGGATCCCATGTCAGCGAGGTGGTGAGTTCACTCCAGGTTTTAATCCAGGCTTTAAAGGAGCTCTCCAGAATCCCAAACCCTATTCCTAAATAGGTTCAGCACTTTGGACAGGTCCTTTAAAGCTAGCCAAAGCCTGGAATGGATTGACCACCCCGCTGACGTAGGAGTCACCAACCCTGCTGGTTTAATCAAGATGTGGAGATGGGAACATGCTAGTGTCACCCTCCTCCATCTTGAGTTCTTTCACTTTCCTCACGTTGAGAGTGACAGTTCTGAACACATGAAAATCTGCTACGTGTGGATATTAATAATATTAATTTGTCACCCTTTCCAGATGAGAAAACAGGATGATAGATAGTCATCCACATGTAAACCAGCACTGCCAGCAGGTTGTTTCAGACTAGCCAATCACTTCTGTTGGAGTCCTCTTACCAGTGAGAATGGCTGACCTTGCCAGGAAATGTCCAGGCAGCAAGCTTAGTGTTATATCTGAATTGGGACTCCTGGCTTGTCACTCACAAATAGAAACCAGCAACAAAACTCTGGCTTAAGAAGCTGAGGCCATTTCTGCACTACACGGTTCTGGTGCTATTATTCCACTTTCAACATCCTGTGGAATTCTGGGGTTTGTAGTTTCCTGAGGCCAAAGAGCTCTCTGACTGAGGATTCTAAATGCCCGTTCCTCAATTGCAAACCCCAGGATTCCATAGGATGTTGAAAAAAGAATAACAGCACTATCACAGTGTAGGGTGGAAATGGCCTTGCATACTAGTGGATCAACAAAGCTGGTTCAGTTATAAAGCTAAGCTCTTGCTTTCCAGTGAGTTTCTGGCTAGTTTATTTATTTTTTTTGTCCATCTTGATTCTAGGGATGGGTAGGCCCAGAGCTTGGAAGATGTATTTTATGGACAACAACTCCCAGAATGCTACAGCCAGCATGACAATTGGTCATTTTAGCTGAGGGATTCTGGGAGGTTTAGTTTAAAAAAAAGAAAGTAAATTTCTCCAAATCTGAGTAGGATGTATATATCTAAAGAAATCACCCAATAAATACAAAAACAGTGATGGGATGATGAAACCACCAGTTATGCATGTCTCTCAAGCATTAAGCAATATTTCTCATGTTTTACTTGTATTCCAGAACTCTGCATTTTGTAAACGAGCTGATGGATGAAGATGAGAAGGACAGGGCAAAGAGGTATGGGACAGAAACATTCACAGTCCCAAGTAGGACTGCTTACCAATTGGTCCATACCCGAAAATGTAGCTGCCATTAACTGTGTCACTTTCTGGTGACAGTGTCTCCAACACTAAAGTTATAAGTGGAAAATAAGAATCATGCCAGTCCTTCCTTCCTTCCTTCCTTCCTTCCTTCCTTCCTTCCTTCCTTCCTTCCTTCCTTCTGTGTTTCTAAAAATATATTCCACCGTATATCACAAACTCTCCAGGCAGCATACAAATAAAATGAATTTAAACCCATTTAAAATTTTAACATAGTGAGAAATAATTTAACAGTCTAGAAGCATTTTACACTATTTAACAATTAAATCAAATTAAAGTGATTTAAAACCACATACCTGTACAGATCTGGGCAAAATCGTTAGCTCCCCAAAGGCTTTAATAAAACTCCATGTTTTAACTTGGTGGTGGAATGAAGCCAACATCAGCACCAGTTGGACCTCCTTGGTTTTTGTTCCATAGCAGAACAGACAGCATAGCATGTGAAATTTCATTCATTTTCATCATGCCTAACAAAACATAAGAGAGCCAGAATGGTGGCGTCTGGGAGACTAGAGTTCAAATCCCTGCTCTGGCATAGAAAGCCACTCGGTAACTTTTGACAAGTCATACTCTCTCAGCGTCAGAGGTTGGCAATGGCAAACCCCCTCTGAACAAATCTGGCCTCATGGTAGGTTCACCTTAGAGTCACCATAAGTCAGAAATGACTCGAAGGCACCTAAAAACAGCAATGAAGCATGTCTGAGGATAAAACTATTAGAGATCACTAGCCCCAAATGTAGTTGTATAAACATCTTTTGTTCCGTGGATACTAGGAATTAATGGCTGGAAGTGAGGACCCACCTAGACTTTCCACAGTGGAGTTGCTGAAGTCAGGATAATGGCTTTTAAAGAACTTTGGCTTAAAAGCATAAGAATTAAAAAGTCCTGCAGGTTCAGAGGTGTGTGATGGTCCAGCATTCCATTTCCAAGCCAGATCCCTCCATGAAGTTTGTCCCCAGTGTTAGGCATTTAGAGTTGTTGTCCTTGCGAAGAAGGAAGTTCTAATTCGTCCGACAGAGTGTGGCACTTGTCTCAAGTGTCAGATGGTGGGAGGTAGGGAGAGAATTTCGGAGGAGAAAGTTGTGTTCCAAGTGGCCTGTCTTGCAAAATTAGCCTTACTGATGGTGGAGGAGGATAGGAGATTCAAATGCTGATCTAGTTGACCTTTTGTACATGGAATGGGAAAGCGATCCCCTTCTTGCTCTTCACCTGAGGCAACAGAGTGCCTTGGTTTGGTGCTGGCATTGTTTTTCTAGCATGGCCAAATGATCTTGGTTCAGCATCCTCAACCCCAATTTGACAAATTCTTCCATTATCCCTTCACTATTTTCAGTGTCCTTTTGTGTTGTGTTTGGCTAGGGCATCACGCAACAAGTCAGAGAAGAAAAGAAGAGATCAGTTCAATGTCCTCATTAAGGAGCTGTGCACCATGCTGCAGGGCCACGGCCATCCTCTCAAGATGGACAAATCCACCATCCTACAGAGGACAATCGACTTCTTACAGAAACAGAAAGGTATCTGAGCAGCGTGCAAGCTGTGTCCCTGCACAGGGCGGCTCTTTTCAATGTTTTAATTATTATTATTAAATTTGGCAAGAAAATAACAGAAACTAAGGCCCTTTCCGCATGAGGCAGTTAAAACGGGTCAAGGTGTCCTGGCACAGAGGTTGTCCGCACCTTGGATCGGACTAGGTACGGGCTATTTAACTTAGTTCCGCACCTCAGCCCAATCCAACCCACCCCCAAGTGGTCCTCCAGCGCGCTAAGTAAAGACTGGAAAAATCTGGTCTTTCAATTTTGTGGAGCACGCCATTGCGTTCCTACTTACCTGTGCAGATGCGCGGGCTCGCACCAATGCGAGCCTGCGATCAGCGGAGGGCGGGCTGTGGGCGTGGCCAGCATCACCTGTTGGTCCACAGCCACGAAGACACCAGAAGCCACCATTTTCAGCCAGAGCAGTGCGGATCTAAAGACCTCGCACTGCTCCGGTTCACCCTGGACTAACAGAGGAGCCCTGCGGAAGGTCTCAAGGGAAAGTCTGCGCTACTTCGGACCCAAGAAGAACCGGTAAGTAACGGCACGGAGCGATTCAGTCGCCTCGTGCGGAAAGGGCCTAAGCTCCTACAATCAGAATATCAGTTCCTTTCTATCAAAAGAAAGTGTGTTTTAAAAAAAAATCTTAAAAATTCTTTTTCCCCCCAAACTTCAGTTGACCATGTGGAGACAAGTTCTTATTAGCAAACAAAATGTACAGCTTACATATTTCTTAACAATTTCCATAGTTTCCTGGAAGGTCAGGTTTCCATGTCTTATCTAGCTTTCTCATTGATTTATGTTGGTACTGTGAATATATTAACATTTATTGCAAGTTTTAAGAGAGGTTATAGTGCTTTGCAATTGCTCCCCTCTAAATGTGTTTCTTTCAAAAAACACAAACAAAGCAAGGTTTGGATGGGGGCAGTGTGCATATTTTGGAGGAGAAATTATTTTTAAAATAAGAAAGAATTCTTTAAAATGCCAGAGCACTGGTATAAGGAAAAGAATAGGCCCTGAGGTTGCTTGCAAGCATTTGAGTCTGAGCCAGAGGTCTTTCTTATCACTTGCTATCTGTTCTTTTAAACTGGATATATTAAGGATTGATCCGGAGGACTTTTGTTTGCAGCTCCTTTGGAGACAGTTCTAAAACTATACCAAAGAATTTGAGGGTTAGGGCAATGCATACCCTTCAACTCTCTGAATTTGCAAGGGACAGTCCCAATTAATTCTCTGTCGTCACACTTTTTCAACTGCTTTTAGATATCACAGTTTATCTCTTTGTCTACTTTCTGCCTTCATCCTTGGCTTACTTCATTTGCCGCAAAACAGTTCAAAGTTGTTTGCACTCAGTTAACTCAGCTTTGAACAACACTTCGATGTTTATTGGCCACATGTGTCCCAGTTTTCATCTGTGAGATCTTGGAGGGTTTAGACATTGTCACGTGCCTTCAAACGTCTTCATGTGATGTCTGCGCCTTCATGTTGAATCTTGCTGCTCTTCACAAAGCCATATGCTTTGCCGGGATTTTTCTCCATTACTCCTTTCTCTTTCAGAAATTACAGCACAGACAGAGGCCTGTGATATTAGACAAGACTGGAAGCCTTCATTTCTTAGCAATGAAGAGTTCACTCAGTTGATGTTAGAGGTAAGATGGAATGTAGATTGTGTAAAGCAGGGATGAATTACAGAGATGTTTGGTGCAGTTTGCCACCAGCTCTTTGCCTGTCAAAAGGTATTAGAAAACCACATCTTGCTTAAGGCAGGGTGCCACCCACCAACAGTTTGATGTGAGTGACAGACTGACCTCAGCTTCACTCAGTCATTTTAGACAAAAACGTACAATTTGAATCCATGTCGCACTTTAGACAGCACACACAATGTAGCTGAAGACAGAAAAAATAGGATCTGGAAGTCTGAATCACCTGATTTTTTTTTTCCAGAGTCTGTCTTGAGGAGCCAGTTATTACAGCAGGGCATAAAAAGCATGTCTAGCCCCTGAAGTTTGTGCAATCACACATTCCTAGTTCCTACTCTGTGTACTATGGAGTCTGGGAATTTCACAAACTGTGTTCTTGAAATCCCTAAATGACAGATATTTTGGAATTTGCTTACATATTTAGTTGGAACGAGTATTCTTTGGATTTTTATATAAGAATCTGCATTTTCCTACTTCAGGCTTTTGTAGAAGAGTCTGCATTATAAAAGTCTGCTGCTGTGTCCCCCATCCCCTACACCTTGCAAACGAGACATTTCTCTGTGTGTTAAAGCACGAGCTCCCCTCTGTTGCAGGCAGTTCTCTGTTCTGTTTTCTCCACTAAGGTTTAAGGGTGTGCACTGGCCTAGAATTGCAGTGCTTTGATTATTTCCTTCTCATAGAGATGTGATGACTCACCTTCTTTGGAAAAGTCTGTCTGTTTATCTCCATCTGCAAATGCTTCTTGCTGAACAAGTTGATCCCTTGCAGTTTAATCAAAACAAGCTCCTGTCTCGCAGGAGCTCTTTATAGGCTTTACTTACAGCAGGTGACTATTTCATAAAAAATCTCTGCCTTGAAATCTGTCTAGCCATTTATATTTAGCATTTTTTTTAATGCTTTCCCTGTCTGATTCAGGGGCACAGTGGCCATTTCCACACTAGACTGTTACAGTGCTATTATTCCACTTGCAACATCCTACAGAATTCTGGGGTTTGCAGTTTCGGGGGGGCCCACCTATAAGAATCTGGTGCGGAAATGGCCAATATATAAATAGCTAGAAACAAATGAGCAAGCCAACATGGTGTAATGGTCTGGGGCTTGGGATACCAGGGTTGAAACTCCCACTCAACCATGGAAACCCACTGGATGACCTTAGACAAAGTCACATTCTCACAGCCTCGAAGGAATGCAATGGCAAACTTCTTCTGGCTGAGAAAACCCTGTAATAGGGTTGCCATAACTTGAAGGCACACAACAGGAATAGAAACAAATGAGAATCGAGATGCTGGTTACCAGCCACACTCCTTCTTCGTTGCTCCATGTTGATTAAATTAATCTGCAGGACAACACCAGCTGTCATCTTGGGAAGGGTTGCCATCCATACTGCTCACAACAAAGCTGCCGGCCATATTCTGCCCTGGAGACTGTCAGGCATATGTTCAGTAGAAAGGGAAGGAGGAAACTCAGTCACTCAGGAGAAAGGACACTGAAAACTTTTGCTACAGAATTCCCCATTGTGCTGCTTCAAAAGCTACTCTAAGGGCTTTTGTAGGCATTTCCCTTAGGTGTCTCGAAGAAAAGGGAGAGACATTCCTGATGGGCAGAAGCAAGTTTGAATACTGAACTGGAACTCTGAAAAACCAGGTTTCGAATCCCCACTCAGCCACGGAAATCCATTGAGTGACCTTGGGCAAGTCACACACTCTCAGCCTTAAAATAAGGCAGTGGCAAATCTCCTCTGAATAAATCTTACCGAGAAAGTCCCAGGATAAGGTAGCCATAAATCAGAGTTGATCTGAAGACACATAAAAGCACCGATGAAGTGAATTAATTCAAGTTCTGTCACCAAGGAAATGTTAAAGTAGTCCAGAAATAAACTACTAAGGGATGTTCCTTCTAAAGTTTCTTTTCCTCTGATTTTAGACTGGCAGCCTGGCACAGAGAAATCCCTCTTGTTTTGGCTGCAGTCCTAAATACAATTTCTGTACAATAAGTCCCACTGAATTCTGTTGGACTTACTTCTGAGTAAACATGCTTAGGCTTGTACTGTTAAGCAAAAGACATGTGAATTTACAGTTTGAGTGCTGGACTACGACCCTGGAGGCCAGGGTTCATTTGATTCCCCACTTGGCCATGGAAACCCCCTGAGTGACCTTGGGCGCATCACAAACTTTCAGCCCCAGAAAACCCCACGATAGGGTTGCCTTAGGCGTGCCATAAGTTGGAAATGACTTGAAAGTTCACAACAACAACAACTCCTTCATGACACAATTATGAATTTGGGTAGATTGTGGGGTTATGTTTAAAGTTTCTTTCTCTTTTTACCTTGCTCTTCAGCTTAAAAAGGGTTCCCAGAGCAACTTTCAAAACTCAGCAATAAGATTGCTCCTGCCCTCAGGGCTTACAAATCTAAAATACATGAGACACAAGGAGAGGGAATGAAAAGGCGGAGGTAAAGAGCAGTGTGGATGGGAATACATCTATTCTGGATCCAATTTCAATCAGTTTTGGGTTCCATCTGTTCTTCTTTGGGGCTGGCTTGTTCTTTGATGGCTTGGTTTTTGGCTTAGCTTTCTTTTCTGCTCTTCTCTTTTCCTTTCTGCTCATGAGTTCAGTTTTACTTGGAAACAAGTAAGAGTGGGGTTTACTCTCAGGGAGTACGCACAGGCTGGGATGGCAGAATCCTATACATATATATTATTGAGCTTACTAGTTCTGAGTAAATGTGGATAGGATAAGGCTCCATAGCTGGAACGTTAACACACCTGTCATGCTTCATGTAAATTCTGTGGAACATTTAACTTGAAATAACGTGCTTGCGAACAGGTTGTATGTAAATTTATTTCTAAAGTATTCCTTTTTCCCACTCTAGGCATTGGATGGGTTTCTCATTGCACTTACCACAGATGGGATTATTATTTATGTATCTGATAGTGTTTCTTCTCTTCTTGGACATTTACCGGTGAGTTGTATCTGAAAGCTTCTCGGTTAACCTTAGAAAGGCAATCCTTGAACTATGGATTAGGGCTGCAAAGGGAAACTATTCAGCTTTTTCCTCCTTTTTTTCTCTGAAGTAAAAAAGACAGAAAAAGCAATAGGATAAAGCATGAGGGTGGATGCTGTGTCAATGTTGTAAAGAAGGCCAGTTGCAGAGTAAAACTTTGGCCAGTATCCTGTTACGGAAGACACGCATGCGTAAGCACCATAGTTCTGGTGCTTCACATGAAATCCTGGCTTGCTCTTCCCAATCCCCATTTCATGAGAAGCAGCAACTGCAATTGATAGGCGCCTGTTCCCCTGACTCTTAGCAAGCAGCTGGCTACCCTATCCACCCCCTGTCATGATGAGCAATCACTACTGCAACAGGCAAAAGCAGGACCCCTTGGCACCGGAGATCGCTTGCACAAGGGTGGGCCATGGAAGTGCCAGCCAGCTGCTTCCTAATTGACAAGAACAGATCCCCATTAATTACAGTGGCTGATTCTAGATAGTGAGGATTGGGGGAACCTCATAGCCCTTTTGTAGCAATCATCAATATGTAACTGTCATGGATATGTAACTTACGCATGTGTGGCTGCCATCCAGGATTCAGACCAATGTAAAAAACGTAAGTGCAGACAAAAGTTTTCCAGAGACTTGAGTGAAAGTTAATAGAGTTCTTGTTGACCATAAGTTAGTGCATTAAACCCCTTCCCCTCCACTTTTGTTTCTAGAAGCACAACAAAAACTGCATAGCTCTTTCACTTTCAAGACAGAAAAAAAAATGAATGTATTTCCCCATAATTAGCAACCGCATTGAAACACTCACCTCGTATTTTGAAAAAGCCGTATAAAGCAGTGATTAAAACGGATGTAGCAGTACTATAATCAGGCTTAACAAGTCACTTTTGGGAAGAACAAAGCTTTGAAAAGAAGCAATTTTTTTTAGTCCACAGCTCTCAGAATTCTCTGGCCAAGATGTCCGCTGTTCATGCTGGCTGTGGGTTCTGACAGTTTTTTTTCCCAAGCTCTGCAACAGAAATTGCATTCTTCCCTCATGCTAAGTTCAGGCATCACAGCCCCCCCAAAAATGAAAAATTCTTTTGCAGGCTTTTCCTTAAATAAAAAGTACAGAATCCATAACAATTAGAGAAGATGGCTCTTGTCAAGTAGATATGACACTAATACAGAAAATATTCTTTAGATGTGATGCTAATTGGGAAGATGACCCCCATACTTTAATGCTAAGTGTATCAGATGTCCATCAGATATGATGCTCATGTGTTAAGATACCTTCCAGAGTGTGCGTATGCTAATGTTAAAGATTCCAGTAGTCATAGCTTTGCCTGATACTCCTAGTAGGCGTATGTGTGTTGTTTTTCTCGGCTGGGTGTATGGAAGATATTTCTCTAATGAATTGTGCTCTGGAATGTGCTTTTTTATAAGAGGAGTGCAGATGGCAGTGACTGTCTTTTGTGGGTGTGCACAACTGTCCGTTCTCTAAGGATGCCTTTTCAGGACGGCACATATTTTTCATTATGCTGCAGAGATACGGCAGCCACATGCCCATACGGGTAGCGATATCCAGTTGGCTTCCACTTTGGCTCTTTATTCTGCTATTGGAAAAACAACAGGATAATCGTTGTGCTGAAAAGCAGGCAGTGCCTTCTATCTTCCCTCTGATTTTTGTGCCCATCTACTTGCACAACTCTCTTCTTCAGTTCAGTTTTATTCAGCAGTGAAGCAATTTTCCCCATGTTCCACTTGGTAGCTTGTTTGTCTGGAAGGTCTTTGTTTAAGGACATGAGGAGAGGCCTGTTGAATCAGATCAAAGGCTTATCTGGTCCAACATCCTGTTCACACAGTGGCCAACCAGATGCTAATGGGAAGACCACGACAACCACACATGAGTATAGTAGCGCTCTCCTCCTCACGTTCCTCTGCAACCGGTTTTCAGAAGCATACAGCCTTTGACACTGGAGAGACTAGGTGTCCGTCACAGCTAGTACCTGTTCGTGGCTCTTTGTTCCATGATTTTGTCTGGTTCCCAGTAAAAGCTGGACATGGTAGTGAATTTCACAACTTAACTATGAATTGTGTGAAGAAGTATTCCTTTTTGCCAGGTCTGAATCTCGACCCTGCTAAATATTCTTGGCCAGATGGATCTTTCTTGCTCTTAGAACTGAATCTCACAAATTGTAGGGTTCCAGTTTAGATTGTAGGTGAAGCTACTCCAGTTCAATGCTATTGCGTACAAACAATTGCCTGTAGAGACAAAACTAGACATCTGGGTGAAAGACTTAACCTAATCTTCTCCTGAATGTGCCATTGCTGTTGTGGACCTTCAAGTAGTTTCCAAGTTATGGTGGCCTTAAGATGACCCTATCCCAGAGTTTTCACAGAATGATTTTTTCAGAGGGGTTTCCCGTTGCCTTCCTCTGAGGCTGAGAGAATGTGACTTGCCCAAGACCACCCAATGGGTTTTTATAGCCGAGAATAGGAATGTGCTAGCTTTCTATAGATGAGAATGTTACCCTAACATGACTGAACATTCCACCTTATGAACCCCTCATTTGTGATGCAAGGTAGTCCTATTCCCTCTTCCCATAGATTTCACTTCAGTTCTGTTTGTGAGAACTGTTTGTTTGTTTGTTTGTTTATTTATTTATTTATTTGATGGGGAGATGTGTACTGTGTCTTTAATAAGCTCAAGCTGTTGTATGTGGTCCTCCTCCTCCCTGCTTTAGACTTACAACAACCCTACAAGGCAGATCAAACCAAGAGAAAGTGACTGGCCCAATATCCTTTAGTGAATTTTGTGTCTCAGACCATTTCTACACTGCACTGTTATAGCGCTATTATTCCACTTTCAACGTCCTGTGGAATCCTGGGGTTTACAGTTTAGGGAGGGGCCTCTGGCCCCTCCCATAACTGCAAACCCCAGGGTTCCATAGGACGTTAAAAGTGGAATAATAGCGCTGTAACAACGTAGTGCGGAAAGGCCCTCAGTAGGGATTGCAACCTGAATCTCCCAAGTCACAATTCAATACTTTCAACCATCATACCACACTGTTTCTGTAAAGCAGGCGTTTACAGGATTTACACAAGTGAATTCTTGTGAGGTGTGATGGAATATAGGAACATGAAATGGCTGACATAGTACTTGGCTTGAAATCCTGCCCCTGCATAGCCCTGCACAAGTATTTCTGTCTAGTGTGATTTATTGATAATAATATGACAGATTCACTTCTGAACAATGTGTTAGGAAGTAATAATATATATTTTTTCCTACCCAGGGACTCTATATATATGCAGGTTTTTATTTGAAGCTGAATGACGGCTTACATGTGTGAACATGGATCTCCATGAAACAGCACTCGTATAGTTTGTAGCCATTATAAATCAAAGTATACTAGAAGTATTTTCATGCCTTTGGCTGAGGAAATGCATGGTGTGCACGGTCAGATAATGAGATTTATGCATATATGAAACAGCCCTTCATGTGTCGAGATTGTTTTAATGCTTGACTCTTGAACATGACAAAGCATTCTTTTGCATCAGTCAGATTTGGTGGACCAAAATATATTAAACTTTCTGCCTGAACGCGAACAGAGTGATGTATACAAGCTGCTTTCTCCACATATGCTCATGACGAATCCCGTGGCATCAGATTTTCTGAACTGTAAGTGTCACTTTCTTCATTTTGGCTTTGATGGGAAGGAAGAAATATGGAGAGGAAAAAAGTTATGAGTAATGTTGTTACTTGAAACAAGTTTCCTCCCTTCTTTCCTTCCTTCTTTCCTTCCTTCCTTCCTAATAATGGCATAAGGAATTGATGTCTCAAAGTAACCTAGTGAGTGGAAACAAAGTTACCAAAATTTAATGGTTTCTAATTACTTTGAAGGCAATTTCTAGTGGCATTTTGACTGGAGTTTTCCAACTTTTTTACCAGTCTCTAGGAAACACTAAGTCTATTAAAATGTAAAGAAATGAGTGGCTTTTTTAAAAAAGCAAATTATCACTTTAAAATACTATAATGAATTACTAGAACAAATTACTTTTTCAAAAAGTAGCTTTCCAAGCTCTGGCTGAACCATCTAACAGAAAGGATAAATAGCAGTATAATTTTAAGGAAAAAAAACAACAACACAAAGAGAACTTTGTTGAACGAGACCAGAAGTCTTACCTAGTTCAGCATCCTTTTCCTTGCAGTGTTCAGTTGGATGGCCACAGGAAGCCCACAAGCTGGACATCAGGGCAAATAGGAACCGGTTTCCGGCATCCAAAGTTTTGTTGCTCCTGATCCTGAAGTTGTTGTTGTTGTTGTATGCCTTCAGGTTCCCTATCACAGAGTTTTCTGGAGCTGAGAGTGTATGGCACACCCAAGGTCACCCAATGGGTTCCGTGGCCAAGCAGAGAATTGAAACCTGGTTTCCAGGGTTGTAGTCCAACTTTCAAACCGCTGCACCATTCTGGCTCTCCTGACAACAGCATGTCAATATACAATGTTATCTTGCTTTTGGGCTCAGTTGGGTGTTTCCACTTTCTCTGTTTGGCTAATATGTAGTAGCCATAACACTTGATAGTCTCACCCTCCATAATTTATCCAGTTCCCTTTTAAAACCATACAACTGTGCGGCCATCACTATGTCTTTTGGATGCAAATTCCATAGTTTTAATTAACTGTGCAAAGAAGCACTTCCTTTTGCCTCTCCTGAATCTTCCCCAGGTCAGCTTCAGGATGAAGCTTTTGGGTTCTTACATTAAGAGAGAAAAAGAAAAAAACTCTCTCTTTGCTTTCCAAATGTGTTGCCCTGCTTTTCACCCAGCGTTTTCCCCAGAACTGAAATGCCCTAGACACTGCAACTTTTCCTCATTGAAGAAACAATCTAGTTAATTTTGATTGTCCTTATGTGCGCCTTCCTTGTTCATGATACTGTTTCTCAGTGCATTGACCTGAAGAGTACGTGGTTTTCCAAGTGACCTGTCCAATTAAAACTACCATTTCTTAGCTACTTTTCTGATATTAATCTACTGGACTGGGAGCTACTATAGCTTTATTTCACGGGTAGGGAAAATGCAGCCCATGAGATTGCATTTTGTGACTGCAAAACCCTCAGATCCTCATTAAAAAAAATCACACACAACTTTTTGCTTTAGACTACCAATGCTGCCACCAAAATGACACAAAACACAGCAGTTTCTCCCTATGCCCCCCCCAGCACCTCATAAATGGGGACAGGGGAAGTGATCAAAAACAAAACATCACTGATCACATTAGAGCTGCCACTATGGAACCCAGGCAGATATTGGAGTGAAAAATGTCCACCCTTATGTTATTCTTTTCTGTGCTATTAGCTTAACATGAGTTACCTCCTGCCGCAAAGTGGGAGAATCCTCCTTCCAAATAATTCCTTGCAAATAATTTCCTCTGATCAGTATTAGCCACTATTTCAAAAGAGCAACCCTGTTAATGGACCGTGGCTTCTCATGTTAACCTCAGCAGTCTAGAAAGGCACATAATGGAGTAGTTCCCATGCTTTCACAGTTCCACTGTTTTGGTCTCCTATTTTTGCAAGAAGAACTAAATCTCCGTCTGAGGATTCTACATATGGCTTAATCGTCATGTAAGTACTGATTAAGCCTGTAAAATAAGCCCTCGCTAGTTCTTAACTGGCACACAGGACTTGAGATATCTTTTACCCTCTGCCCTATTTCAGCCTTGAAGAACTAAGTTGCATAATCTTAAGAAGGAGTGAGTCAGGGTGCAGAGTTAATCTAGAAGTTTTATTGAAGTCCTAGAACGGTTGCTTAGTGGAATAGATAGCCTGAATAAAGAGCTGCCACGTGCAGTCTAATGGGCTTCGTTCTCATTATGAATTCTAGGCCTACTGTGGAAATCAGAAGAGAAATGACAGGGCTGCTATATCTCATTAATTGAATTGATGGAGAGATGTGATTTTGTAAAGTCTAAAGGACAAAATTCTAAAGGAATAGACTGGTCAAGGTAGCTTGTACTATTTCAACACTGAAACATTTTGCCTCTTCTTTCAGCTGAAAAACAAGTAGAATTTTGCTGTCATTTAGCCCGAGGAAACTTAGATCCAAATGAACCCATTACATACGAATATGTGAAATTTGTAGTTGACTTCAAATATTTTACTCATGGTAAGTGCCTGTGCTGTACTGTTCTGTCTTTCTTATATGCTTAGAAATTTAAGATCAACCTGTAGTGGAAGAGGTCTGTGATTCTAAAATAATGTGTGTGTTTTTTTCTGTTTTTTGCTTCTTGCTTGCTCATTTTTTATTTAGAGACTTCCCTCATAATCTGAGGTTCAGTTTATTTAGCCTGTCCATAAATCCAGCACCAATTACATCTTTTTGGAGCTCTAGTTTAGACCTGATGATAGCAAGCTCTTTGACCACACATAGTGTTCTTGACTGGCCATCCACAGGTCATGCTTTTGTAGAGACTTTGGACTCCACGTGAAAGCTCCCACTCCTTTTTTTAACTCCCTTGAAGGAAATGAGCAGAGCAGAAGGTATAAAATTTTCCTGCCTAATGCTTAGCTGAAGATAAAAAGCAAAGGGAGGGCTTATTTGCAGACTGTGTGCCATGCAGTGACATACGAACAAGTCTCTCAAGCAAGGCTCCTTGAGTTGTTGACTTCAGTCCTCACATGAACTGTGTGAATCTGTTTTTTGTACATTCTCAGGTTGAGATGAGGAAAGAAGATGAGTATCTGGAATATAGGTAGACAAATAAAGTGATCTTTTTTTTAGACTCAGCTCACAGATCACAAAAATACACAAGGCTTAGGGCTACACAGAACCCTTCTTATCAGATGCAAGCTGCCTTTGTTAATCTCTTGGATATCTGTTTTCTGGTCTTGACAATAAATATATTTTCCTGGTATGTCTTGAGTGAAGGCAATAAAACCCTGGTAAGCCAAGGGTTGAGAAGTACTCACAGAATCATAGACCTGGGTATTGGGTCTTCCTCAAAGATACGAGCAGGATTGGTGTGTTTGGCGAGAGGCTCAGCACATCTGCGGCTAAGCTGGTACACCCAGCTCTGATCATACTGAACAATCAGCTTCTCTAAGTAGTAAACACTGAGTGGCTGCTGAAAACAATGTCGATCGCCCACTCTGTGTGAGACATCCAAGCCAGCTCAGAGACTTGGCCCTTTTCCTGAATCAAGACTACGCTTCCATGCATCCTCTCCCTGTTGGTTTGGTTCCCGGCTTTTGACTGGCTCTCAGCCCTAGGATTGACTTCTCATTTCCCCAAGGGAACTAAGGTTTGTGGTGTGTGTTTGGGGGCAGTGATTTCCAGTTTCTTCATTTTGTGGGGCGTTCTAAGGCCTCACTCTCCTCTTTTTTAAATGCCTGGTTTGAATAAGGCACGTACAGCCAAAAGAATTGTGACAGTCCCACCCACCCCCTCGTTCCAAATACCTGTAAATGTGGCAAAATAGCCTGTTCTGCTTTTCTCCAGGCTTGTGGGTTAGGATTGTCTATGGGGGGGGGTCAGTGATTTTGTCAACTGTTTTCCACCTGGGCAAATGCAGCAGCCCAACCTTCTTGTTTTAAATCCTCTGTCCAGAAAAAAAGCCAAGCTGTAATAGACAAAAGTCCCCACAAATCTTTTCCTTCTCCCTCCTCTTTCCTTCTGTCTCCACCTGGCAATTCTAATAGTATTCTGTTTTCTCCTTCCTTCCTCTCCCCTTCCCCACCACCTAGTTTTTTTAATTACCTGTTCGTGGCCCAGTTTCACAATCTCTCCGCACATAACAACACTGCGTCAACATTTCTGTAATCATCTTCCCTATAAAAGAAGCGTTGTGTTCAACGTTTTGAAGCAAAAGGCTTTAGTGCCTTGCTTTTTATTGGCATCATGTTTGTAATTCTGTCTTAGAGAAAGAGTGAGCATTTACAACACAGAAAGGAACGACCTCTTTACTAACACATGGAAAAGAAAAATCTTTTCTTTCTTTTTTTCTTTTTTTAGGTGACTATTTTCTGTTTTTTGTTTGTTTTCAGTGCCTACATCTTCTTACAATGGCTTTGAGTCTGCCATTGCTCGGGTGTTCCGATCCACAAACGAAGAGCAGATCTGCCTAGTTGCAACAGTTCGCCTTGTTACTCCACAATTCTTGAAGGTGTGCCGTGTCTTTGAACAATGTGTATCTGTGTGTGTTGCGTGCCTTCAGGTTGCCTGTCAATATATGGTGAACCCTTGAATTTCACAGGGTTTTCTTAGGCCCGGAATGCTCAGAGGTAATATTGCCAGTCCTTTCCTCTGAAATATGACCTACAGCCCCTGGTATTCACTGACAGTCTTCCATCCGAGTACAAACCAGTAGTGAGGCTCAGCAGTAGGCAAAAAACGGCCAAGACTATAGTGCTGATAAATGAGCTTAACACAATCTATGCACAACCTGTGGCTCTCTTGATGTTTTTGGATTGGAGCTTCAGTGGTCTCTGACCATAGGATCACCTAACTCCTTGGTAGGAACTGATGGGAGATGCAGTACAACAACATTTAGAGGAACTATACTTCCTCCCACTTTTCTTACTAGATTACTTTCCATTTTCTGGGATTTTTCTCCTGATCTTTGGGATAAACAGGATTATGTGGAGATAGAATGAGCATCTCTAGGACCATTTCCACCCAAAACTGTTATAGTGCTATTATTCCACTTTCAACATCCTGTGGAATTCTGGGGTTTGTAGTTCACTGAGGCCAAAGAGCTCTCTGGCTGAGAATTCTAAATACCTCTTCCTAAATTGCAAACCCCAGGATTCCATAGGAGGTTGAAAGTGGAATAATAGCACTATCATAGTGGTGCAGTGGTTAAATGCCGGTACTGCAGCCACAAGGTTTTGAGTTCGGTCCTGCCGGGCTCCAGGTTGACTCAGCCTTCCTTCCATAGGTCAGTAAAATGAGTACCTAGCTTGTTGGGGGCAATTAGCTAACACGGTGTAAGCCTCTTAGAGAGCACTTAACTGATTAGTGATGCAGAAATTCATATGCTATTGCTGTTGCTAGGGTGGAAGTGGCCTAGGAGGTCTACAGGGGAGGACTTTCTCTCAGTCCCACCATCTCATGTACAGTATTCTTGTTTTGTTTTTGTTTTTAAACCCAAACAGATTAACAATGAACTGAGATAAAAAAGAATCTTAACAAGCCTGTTGGGTTTTGCCTGCTGGGTACCTTTTTGGGGCCCCAGTCTGTGTAATGTATTAAGACAAAAATGTCCTATATGTCTTCTGGATGATTATCCCAAGAAGTATAAGTGACTCATTCTAATGTTGATAGGGAAGTCCTGTTTGTAGGAAGAGGGCTCTGGAATTCACAGTGAGTTCAGGAAATGCAAGACATTTAAAATTGACCCTTCTACTAACACTGCAGCTAAACTTCAAGACATTGGAATCCCCATGGGGTCAGAAAATAAATCCGGCTGAGTAACAATTTATTAATTGCAGTATTGAGTCAGGAAATTTTAATTTTCCCTCTAACACTTATTTTCTCCATAGTTTTGGCCAACTCAGCCTGCACCCTGCAGAATCGGAATAAGGTTTGCCTTAGGAGGAACACTTTTTAGGAATGATTACACCGAATTTTAAGGCCTTATATTACCAGCAGCCTTGTTCAACATATGGTCCCTTGTGTTTGTCAGAAAGACTGTTTTTCAAGAATTGCATTTATTTAAAAAAAGAAAGAAAGAAAGAAATGTAAGCGGGGAAACAACTCACATTGCCATCTGTTTTTTGCAGGAACTTTGTAATGTGGAAGAACCGTGTGAAGAATTCACATCAAGGCACAGCTTAGAATGGAAATTTTTGTTCTTAGACCACAGGTAAATGGATATGTTTTAAAGGTTGAAGGGAAAATGGAGATGCATAGAGCCAGAGGAGTTCACAAAGGGAAGAAAAGACTTCTTAAGTCATTGCCAGGGCCTGAATTACTCATCAGGTTAAGTAAGATTTGTTGTTGTTCTGTGCCTTCAAGTCATGTCCGACTCCTGGCGACCCCAAGGCAAATCTATCATGAGGTTTTACAGACCATTAAAGTTGCCATGTTGGTTTGGATCAGACAAATGTTTATGTAGTTCAACATCTTCTTTTCTTGCAGCATCTGCTCTTAATCTGAAAGGTTTTTGTAGTAATAGGTCAAGGCTTGGATCTGATGGTTCCTTTCCTTGGATACTTTTTTAAAAGGAATTAAAGCTTCAGATGCACCTGTTATCTCCTTAAGCATGGAGGCTGTATTTCTGATAACTCTTGCTCATAGACTAGCCCTAACAGGCTTATGCCTTTCAAAGCCAGTTGTTTTAGTGGCCTTTTCAGCATACTGTTGCCATGAAGTTCAGAGGTTAATTGTAACCTGTAAGAAACAGTGCTTCCTTCTCTTTGATTTTAAACTTCTGCTGAAAATTTTCTAAAAAGATTTTCAAGCTGTGTTTGGTTGAATCTGTGGATACAGAATCCGCGATATGAAGGACCAACTGTTTGTTTCCTGTTGGTTGGTCTATTATTTCTTCCAGAAGGGAAGAAGTTCTAACCCCAGCTTTTGAAACTTGCTTCATAATGATGATGAGTGAGTAATAATTGAATGAACAACCTATATAGTTTCAATAATTTTGTAGAGATAAGTGTTGATTTGTATATTACCTTAGCAATGTGACTTATACTGCTCCAGTGGTATAAGCAGTGAGAAGACTGTACGGGAGAAAAACCAAGTAATATATGTCTCCTACATTGTCTCCCCATGAGAAGTTTTTATCTCTTGAATCTTCAATTCATTAGTAGTTTGCTTTTCATTTTGGGTCATGTGTGTGTAGGTTTAAAAATATTTATTTTTGTTTTACAAAAGCTAAAAATGGAAACAGAGCAATTAATATATATATATATATATATATATATGTATATATATATATATATAATCACAAGCTGACCTCTGAGATTGTCCAGTGACAGTCTTTCCCCTCCTTGGAGATAATAGCTTGTCAACATTTAATTTTCTAATTTATATGTGCAGAAGAAATTCTGTGCTAGCCCAGAAAAGCAAATATACTTATGTTATTGACTAGAGATGTAGACATTGCCCACATTTCTGCTCCAATTTTTTTTAAAACACAAACAACACCCCTGCCACCCATCTCCAGTGAAACCCTCCTCTCCATCTCTAGGGCTTCAATCTCTTTTTCACCCTCATGCCTTATTAGCTTTTCATAATATATTTCAGATATTAAATGGTACACTTTTACTATGATATACTAAGGCCCAGTTTGTGGAAGTGTGAAGACATTGCTTGGAATGATGAGGAAGGCGTTCGATGAACTTTAGATGTGTGTTCTTTTGTCCCTTTCTCCAGTGCTAATTCTGTTTTACATTAACCACAATTTAGCATTATACCCAAACCCTGTCATGTGGCTAATCATAACCATAATTTGTTGAAACAAGTAAGCTTCTTAAACTATGATTTGAACTTGAAGTGTGTTGGTAGGACTTAATTAAGATTTGTGACTAAATCTAAAACAGAAGCAAAAGCTTCCAAACTCCATATGGCCATACTAGAGAAGGAAGGAAAAGTATCTGAGATTTGCTTACCTTTTTTCTTCTAATGCTAAATTATAGTTCAGCGTCGTATTCAGCTGGTCTAAACCACAGCTACACCATGGCCTGGTGAAGAGATGACTTAGGAGTGATACAATTGCACTCTTTATATACCTCAAGGGCTGTCACAGAAAGGATGGGGCAGGCCTGTTCTCTGCTGCTCCAGAGAGTAGGATCAGGTCTAATGGTTTGAAGATACAGGAGAGCAGATTTTGATTGAACATTAGAAGGAACTTCTTAACAGCAAGAGTGCTTCAGCAATGGATCCAATTGCCTAGAGAGGTGGTAGAAAGAAAGAGGGTGGATAGCTATCAGCTGGAGATGTTTTAGCTGGAGCAGGGGGTTGGACTCAATGGCCAATGAGGCCACTTCCAATTCTGTGATTCTATAATTCTTTGATTCTAAGAATAATAGAATCATAGAATTGGAAGTGGTCTGATTGGTGATGCATGTATGTACAAAGGGATATGCTTACTTTCAATTGGAGCAGCATGTAATCAGTGTCTGTAGGAGTAATTGATCCACTATGCTTCAGGTCAGCTTCTCAGCTGATGCAGTTTAATGCAGGGTGAGAACTCTGCAGGCCTTCAGATGTTTTTAGACTGTAATTCCCATCATCCTTAGCATACCCAGTACTGAAGCATGCTGGAAGTTGAAGTTCAATAACTTCTTGAGGGCTGCATGATTTTCACCCATGAATTAAAGTGATATCAAAATGAGCCATTTTAATTTTTTTAGTTATTATTTTGCCTTAAATTGATTAGTTTGTACTCCTATTGGAAAGGTAAGCATACCAAGTCCATGCAAAGTGATAGGTGAGACATAGACATTTTGAAATCCTTAACACCCAAAGGGGATCTTAGAGACACAAGACACAGACTGTACACAGTGTCCTGGAAAAAATGTATTATGGAAAACCGTGTTACTATTTTAAACATGAAAATGTCACAGGAAATCCTATCTTGAGAGGCTGGTGTGAAACCACTCGTAGTGTCAGCCTCTTGCCATTGGATGCGTTGGCTTGCATATTAGTTATGTTGTCTGGGCATGGTTATCATTGCTTTTTAAATCCACAGAAACCATGGATGTTTTTTTCATGGGAAGCCAGAGTGGGGCAGTGAATTTGTTCAAGGTGGAAGTCTGCAAGTTACAGGAACTATTGAAGGTGATGAATCTATATCAGAGATTGGATTTAGCACCTTGGATAGCTCTTTTAAGCCTTAGAGTAATTGTAGACACTGAAATAAAACCGGCTTTCATTGTACTCCAAACTGGACAAAGAATCATAGAATCATTGGGTTGGAAGAGACCCCAGGGGGCACGCAGCCCAGGAACACACATGCAAACCACTTCCCAACAGATGGCCATCCGGCCTCTGCTTAAAAACCTCCGAAGAAGGAGACTCCACCACACTCTATTTCAGGCAGCCTATTCCACTGCCAGACAGCTCTTCCTGAGGTTCAGCTGGAAACTCTTTTCCTGCAGCTTGAATCCATTGCTCCTTGTCCTAGTTTCTGGAGCAGTGGAAAACAAGCCTGCTCCCTCCTCGACATGATATCCCTTCAAATATTTAAACATGACTATCATGTTGCCTTCTCTTCTGCAGACTAAACATACCCAGCTCCCTAAGCTGCTCCTCATAGTGGAGGGTTTCCAGATCCTCCACCATTTCGGTTGCCCTCCTCTGGACACATTCCAGCTTGTTGATATCTTTCTTGAATTGAGGTGCCCAGAACTGGACACAGTATTCCAAATGAGGCCTAACCAAGCAGAATAGAGTGGTATCATTAAGTCCCTTGATCTAGACACCATACTCCTATTGATACAACCAAGAATCGTGTTGGCTTTCTCGGCTGCCTCATCACACTGCTGACTCATGTTCAGCTTGTGATCTACCAAGACTCCTAGATCCCTTTCACATGTACTGCTATCCAGCCGCGTGTCCCCCATCCTATATTTGTGCATTCCATTTTTTCTTCCTAAGTGGAAGGACCTTATATTTCTCTCTGCTGAAATTCATTTTGTTAGCTTTGGCCCAGCTCTCCAATCTGTCAAGGTCATTTTGAAATTTGATCCTGTCCTCTGGCGTATTAGCAACCCCTCCCAATTTGGTGTCATCTGCAAATTTGATCAGCATGCCCTCTACTCCTTCATCCAAGTCTTTGATGAAGATGTTGAATAGCACCGGGCCCAGGACAGAACCCTGTGGCACCCCACGAGTTGCTTCTCTCCAGGATGAAAAGTAGCCTGTTGTTTCTTACAAGCAGCCTGTTTAATGTTGCTGCACTTCAGATGTAATGCTGCCAGCTCAGCAAGCAAGCCAAAGTGGAGGAAGGATAAGATGTGTATCCTCATCCAGAACAGAATATTTTAAATGAAGAAACTGACATAAAGGCAACCTTCAAAGGCAGATTATAAAAATATTTAAAGAATGGGATTTTCTAGACCACAGTTCTTTTGCTCAGGTATTGCTTTTCTGCAGTCAGCTAGAAGTAGAATTGAAATGGAGGTTCAGCATAAAGCACTTAACTTAGTACCATATTATCCATTAATTCCCTTCCCTGGGGCCACGATCCACTTATAATGTTTACCTAAGATCATGAGAAAAGCCCTGCTGAATCATTTCAAAGGCTGATTCAGTCCAACATCCTGTCCACCACAAAAGTTAAACGGATGTCTTTGGGAAGCCTCTAAGTAGGACATCCATTTTATTCCTCAGCAACTGGTGTTCAGAAGTGTGTTGCCTCTGATCCTGAAAGCAATGGCCATGCTTGCTAGTAGTCATTAATAACCTTATTCTGCATGAGTATATGTGATGCATTTTTAAAGCCACACAATTTGGTAGCAAGTTCCATAGTTTAATACAGATTTGTCCTAACTGATGCCTACCATTTCCATGACCGCTTTCCTAGCATGGCTAGCAGACAGTGGGATTGGTAGTCCAGTAGATCTGGAAGGCAGCAGGATGGTGTAGGGTAGTTTGATTTACAATGTAAATTGGCCCTTTAGGAAATACCAGTGTTACCAAAACAGATTACTATAGAATATGTGAGGCAGAGATAAGCTATGTCTTCCATGGCTGCCCAAGTAGTTGCCTGGTCTAAATTAAACAGAATAATGAAGCCACTAGCTCTGTTGACCTGATGGTATGCTAACAGTGTGCACTGAAATCTAATACCCTTTTAGGTCCTCATCTTATCTGCAAATTAGAAACCATTTCAACATAAAACAAAATTTCCGTGGCATCAAAGGAAGAGAAAAGGCTCGTCTCTAAGCCTGTAAACAAACACTTGCCTGGGATGAGAATGAATTCTTTTAAAGTCCTATTTGCATATCATGATGTGCCAGAACGGCAGAGAATTCTGGCATATCATTCCTAAGCTGCATGCTTGTGCATATTTTCCTATTGCTTCTGCATGGGTCCTTCTGCCAGCATGAGCAGCTAAATTCTCCAAGAAGCAGATGCTTAGCATTCCATCTGCATAAGGCTCTTGATTTATGTTGCCTCTAACAAGCCAGAATCTGAGTCTCTTCGTGCTACACAGTTAGCACTTCTGACACCATTTTAATTGCTGTGCCTGCATCCTACAGAATCCTGGAATTTTTCGTTTGATGAGGCACTAGTGCTCTCTAATAAAGGACTCTAAGTACCTCACAAAACTACAAATCCCAGCAGTCTGTGAGATGACACTGTGGGCAATTAAAGTAGCATCAAAATTGTATAATTGTGTAGTATGAAAGTGACCTAAGGCTCAAGATGGCCAGAAGTCCTGGCACTGGGTGGGCAGAAAGATTAGTGGGGTTTTTTTCCAATAAATAAAAAACCTTTTCCCCCATATATGCCTTTTGCTTATCCTTTTGCATTATGTGTCCTTTCCTTCCATTTTTTTCCAGTGGTAGAAGAAGCCATTGCAATTTCTATGCTAGACATTCCAGAACTTTAAATTGAGGTATTTCATACCGTGCTGAGTCACCAGTTTTCTATTTGGAAGTCCTAACAAGAATATCCAATTCCAAGCAGAACAGGAAGTTACAAATATCCTGGACATGAATAAGCTGAAGAGAAGGAATGCTTTTTAGTCTGCATGGTTAATATGCCTATTCATTTTTAAATTACTGTTTGGAAACTTTGTTTAATCTTCATTGTTGAAGTTTTTAAAAATGTTAATGGGATGTTGTTGTTGTTTTCCCTTCTGTTTTAGTAGTACAGAAATTCTGATATAACTTTCCTGATGCAATAAATCTCACTGTAGCACCTTGCAGAACTATTTTTGTAACATGATCATTTTTTTTAAAATAGTATTTTGTAAAAAGAATAAAAAAGAACAATTTAGTTTTGGTAAGAAATTATGTGTCTTCTAAAAAGGATTATTTTAGTTGCATTGAATGAAATCTCATAATTTTGGAACCTTGGAGTATCATCTGAAGAAACTGTAATTTAAAAAGCTTGCAGTATGTGATTCTGTTTGTGTTTGAATACTCTCAGACTTCAATGAGACTTATTCCTAAGTCAGTGTAGGGCAGCCTTATGTTCTTTCTTATGATAAACATTATCTTTGGGTCAGATGGCTTCATACCAAGTCAGATCACGGATCTATGTAGTGGTTGGATTCTAGTCTAATAATATCTGCCGTGAGCTGTTTGAGATAACGGGCAGATATTCTAACCAGCTGTCTAACTCAAGACAAGGAACAAGGAGCCTGTAGCTCTCCAAATGTTTTAGACTACAGGCATGGGGATCAGATGTTGGATTATACCTCCCAGAAGCCCCTAGTTAGCATAGGCAGTGGGTGATGAACGCTGGGAGTTGCCATATGATTCCCATGCCTGCCCCAGCACAATGGAGAGCAGTTTGTGGCTGGTTGCTGGGGGAAAAAAAAATGAAAAACCACTCTGTGTATGTGTTTGAGTATACTGTTTAAAGCAGTGGTTCTCAACCTGTGGGTCCCCAGATGTTCATGGACTTCAGCTCCCAGAAGCCCCAGCCACTATGGTCAATGCTCAGGGCTTCTGGGAACTGAAGTCCACAAACATCTGGGGACCCACAGGTTGAGAACCACTGGTTTAAAGGGAATAGCAGGAATCCTGACTAGGAGCACTCCACACTGCAACACTTTGTTGCAGATCTCATGTAATAGCCATTGCCAGACCTGCCCATTTCTCCGTCTGAAGTCTGCTTCACACATTATCCAGAATAAACACAGATCCGCTGTCAGGTGTACACAGTGAAAAACTGCAGCTAATCCTGCATCTCTGACATGTAGATCTATATGAAAATTTTAAAAATCAGAGGCATGTGCTTAAACATACATGCGCATGTTCCTACCTGACACACTTTATTGCTGCTCATATTTCTCTGTGTTTTTTGGAAAGTAATGCCCTTATTTTTTTATTCATTTTCATTGGCCTAAGACAGAGCACACTTTGCATTTTTTTCCTGTAACAAATTCCATTTTTAAGAAAAAAATAAGCTCTGTTGGTATCCACAGCTTGTTTGTAGGTCATCTTCTAACGAACACTTACCTTCCACAGAGTGCATATTGAAGTTCAGTGGAAGGAGGGAAGATCAAGAGGGATTTTTTTCTCCATTATGCAATCATGCCTCCAGCTTGTTCTTATGAATGCTGTAATTTTAAGAACATTAACTGTTTCCGCAGTATACGCAAGTTGTCATTCATACCTTTTACTCCATATTAAAGGAATATTTGGCCAGGATTGTGCTGAATATGCTGCTACCAACCTGAAGCACAGTCCACAGTGTCTTTACTTGGAAGTAAATACCATGTTTAGCAGAACTTACTCTAGTCCAGGTATGGGAATCAGGCGGCCCATAAGAGGTTACTGGACTGCAACTCCCAGCATTCCTCACCAGTGACTATGCAAGCTAAATCTACCTTTGAAGGGAAATACAATTTTCACCCTTGAACTACAAGGGTGGGGTACCTTTCGGCTCTCCAGATGTTTTGGGTTTCCAGTCCAGGTTTCCAGTCAGTGTAAAGGATTATGGGAGTTATTGTTCAAAACATCTGTAGGGCCAAGTGTTCCTTACTCCAGGGCTAGGAGACAGGTGTGCTATGCTTTATGGGGAAGCATGTGTTGTTCTGCTTGCTACTTACTTATTCCACTGGCCTGTTCTTAGATATAAACAGAACAATTATTGTACCTTGTTCGACCCTGCTTCATTGTGGTGGTTTTACTGTTTGGCATCTTTAAACTATTTTGTATTATTTACTTGCCTTACTTCTCTTGTTCATTTTAATACTTTGACTGTGTTTTCCCTTTGAATATTGTTGTGGTATAGTTATACTGTTTGCTACTCTTCAAATAGAATAGATAAAGATTATTTTCATTATCTCTTTGGTCTTCTGAATCCTATTTTTCACCAGGTCTGACAATTTCTTTAGTGACCAGATAGCACAGATTCACTTCCACCAGTTAACCAACTGATAACTTTACCCTGTTTGGTTTGTTTTGTTAACTAGTCTCAAAATCACATGGCACCAAGCTTGGACTCACTGTTTTTTCCTTTGCTTTCAGAGCCCCACCTATCATAGGATATCTACCCTTTGAGGTGCTCGGGACATCAGGTTACGACTATTATCATGCGGATGACCTGGAGCTTCTTGCAAGGTGCCATGAACACCGTAAGTGGTTTTTCCCCCTGCTGGCACGGGCTTGCGTGTTTTTAAATTGCTCCTTTTGTTAATTTGAAACGCTTGTGCAGACATCTATAGTTATACAAAAACATCTGTGAGAAACAGTTTCACTTTGCCCTTAGTTCTAAACACGAGGCCGAAGTAGATATTTAAACACGGAGGTTTTTGTGGGTTGTTCAACTGTGTTTGGGAAAGAGAAGGAAAGTTTGGAGAAATAAAATGAGTGGAACAGGAATGGAGAGCAAATTAAGCCATTTTCTCGCTAGACGGTTATAGCGCTATTATTCCACTTTCAACTTCCTATGAAATCCTGGGGTTTGCAGTTTTGGGAGGGGCCAGGCGGCCCCTCCCGAAACTGCAAACCCCAGGATTCCATAGGATGTTGAAAGTGGAATAATAGCGCTATAACTGTCTAGTGTGGAAATGGCCTCAGTGTCCTAAACCTGTGTAAAAATCCAAAGGGAAATTTCTCTGCTGTTTGCAGAACTCCCCACCAGAAGAGGAATTTTTTCCTCAGAAATGCAGCAAGGAAAGAAGAGATTAAATTAAGATCCTCATTAATTATCAGCTTTCCACTTTTCTCATGTGATACAACTTACATTAAAAAAAACAACCCTAGGATATTAATATGAAAATAATATGTTATCATGACTTTTACTAAAGGCTGTAGGTGCACTTTCGACCTGGCAAAAGTTACTCTTTTCCCAAGCTGTTTTTGGATTGTGAAGGATATCCACATTGGTTTAGAAGCAGGAAGGGCTGCAGTGCTGTTGGGGTGAATGGGACATTTATCACAGCCAGCAGGATCTTGGTATGGGAAGAAAAGCTTAAATTCTGCTGCTGTTTTTTTCCCCCCTAATTTTGAAAAGTCCACATGTACTCACTGAACTGCAAAAACAACATTTAACGTCACGTCTAGTCTGACATTTAACATCACATCTATTCTGACACTCAGATTTCTTACTATCTCTCTCTCTCCCACCCACGATTCTTGACCCAGCTCAGAAGGAATACGGTGGGTGGACAGCATCATTGTTAGACATCTAACATAGACATCTCTATTATCTTGTGCTAGTCTGTCCTAGGGTGAAGTGTACCTTTTTATTTATATATATATATATATATATATATATATATATCCCCCCTTCACCAGCCAGTTTGAGATCACACAAATAAGCTCTCTCTGTGTGTGTCTCTGTCACTAAGACCTGGTGGCTAAGGCAACAAACCAAGGCCTGGGTGGATTTGATTTGCACATTAAACCTCCATCGAGACGATGTCTGCCTTTTGCTGCAGGGCTGGAGCAACAAGAATTAAACTGATCTGTGCTGCAAAGCTCACCCTAACTCCTGGCAAGGCCTGGATTGTATGACCTGTTACACAGTGTGCTGGATGTTCTCATTAACCAGATTAAGAGGCATATTTAACCTGCTGCCAAGTTTTGATGTGTGTTTCTCTTTTAGCTCTCCAAATCCTGCCTCTCAGACTGCAGAACTATCCAAGCTGTTGGTCTGCCTTTTGAGTAGAGAGGCCATTATTTTTACAGGTGCCCATGGCTGGTAGCAGCCTAACACACATCAATTTAGCAGGTGAAACCAGGTCCCAGGAAAGTGTTTTGTTGCTTTAGATGTTGGACAGTTTGAAAAAGTTACCTTTTTGGACTACAGCTCACAGAATAAAGTAACTAGCATGGTCACTGGCCTGCTTTTAAGGGTGCAGGAAGGGGGACAATATACAGAGCTGATAGCAACCCTAACTTTGGGACTGGGGTTAATAGAATGGCAGAAAAGATTTGTACTTCTTTTCATATTATTCAGTCTTACCAGATTTTTAAATTGGCATGGATTGAGGGTATATACACCCTGAAGATCCCAGATCCTGTCTGATCTTGGCAGCTAAGCAGGGTCAGCCCTGGTTAGTACTTGGATGGCAGACCACCAATGAATACCAGGTGCTGTAGGCTATATTTCAAAAGAAGGAAATGGCAAAACCACCTCTGAGTATTTCTTCCCTTAAAAAACCCTACAAAATTCATGTGGTCCTTGCAAGTCAAAAGGCAACTTGAAGGTGCATACACACATGCATGATTTGAGGGCTGTGGTGCTGAACAGCCCTGAGTTGCAACTTCTTCTGTGATCCCCTTGCTGTGCCATTGTTTTGGGATGTCATGTAAAGAAGATTCTTGCAATGCCAGCTCATGACAGCTTCTTCTGAAGGTAGGGCTGGGGCTGCAGCTGCCAGTTTCCAACCTGGAAGCTGCTGAAGCTTTAAAAAGTATTGATGAACTGTGGATGCTTGTGCCTGTCCCTTCCCTGGTCATCTTGATCCTACTCCCTGCGTTAGAGGACCCTGGACCCTAGGGTCAAAGAGGGGAAAGAGGTGGCTAAAAGCAGCAGAGGAAAAGCTTGCCCTATTATTTCAGGGCAGATACACTGCACAGGTTTTGTTGAAAATCAATCGTTTTTAAAGCAAGTCTAGCAAATATTGTGACCTAGCAAATGTGAGAGCTGAATATTGGGCCTGGTCATATCCTAGAATCACAGAATCATTGGAAGGGATCACAAGAGCCACTGAGTCCAATCCCTTGCAATGCAGAAATACACAGCTACAGCTCTCGTAAAAGATGGCCATCCAACTTCTGCTTAAAGACTTCCAGAAATGGAGAGCCCACTGCCCTCTAAGACACAGTCTATTCCACTGTCAAATAACTCTTATAAAAAATAAGCACTTCCTAATGTTTTGGTGGAATCTCTTTTCTTGTAATATGAATCCCCTGGTTCGTGTTCTAGTCTCTGGAGCAGCAGAAAACAAGCTGGTTCCATCTTCTCCATGACATGCCTTCAGATATTTAAAGATGGCTATCAAGTCACACTATGCTGTTACAGCGCTATTATTCCACTATAACTGCCATGGCAGTATTACATGGAATCTTGGGATTTGCAGTTTAGGAAGAAGCGTTTAGAATTCTCAGCCAGAGAGCTCCGGTGCCTCACCAAACTACAAACCCCAGAATTCCATAGAGTGCAGCCAGGGCAGTTAAAATGGAATAATAGCACTGTAGCAGTGTAGTGTGACAAGGCCCTTAGTCTTCTCCAAGATGAGCATGCCCAGCTCCCTACGCTGTTTCTCATCAGGCCTGGTTTGCAGACCTTTGAGTATCTTGGGTACTCACTGATGCCAAGTCAAGCCAGCCTTTGGGATCTGATATGCTTTTCAGGCGTTCATGGACATGGTTTTAACTGTTTTAACCTTTTAAGCTGTTTTAACTTCTTAATTCTTTAATCTTGTTCTTACTCTGTTGAAATTATGTTATTGTTTTAAATCTAGAATCGTTTTAAATGTTTTCACTATGGAAAGAGGAAGGGAATACTATTCCCTGTGGTGCCCAGAAAAGGACATTGGCACCCATAAGGGAAATAGGTGCATGTGGATGTCCCTAATATGGAATTCCAGCCAAGACGAGGTGGCTGGTTTGAAAGGGACAAGGCAGCTTGGCCGCAGCATTAGAAATACTTTAGCTGACACTGGGGGGTTCAGCCTGTTTACCACTTTCAAAATGTAAAACCCATGAACATTTTGAATTAGCAGCTAAGCTCTCCATAAGCCATTGTTTTCAGATCAGAGTTCTGCCCATTATTGTGTTGCTGGCTTTAAGCCAACTGTGCTTGAAAATGGATCCAGGTGTACTTCTAAAATGACTAGTTTGAAAGAAGAAGGGGGAGCGAATATCTGTACTGGATTTCTGACTAGGCCATTTCCCCATCCCGTACAATAAACTGTTTACTTGGTTCTTTGGATTTTGGTCCATGCCGTGGAACCCATGTTTACACATATATTTTTGTATACATATGAAAGGGAGAATTAATGTCTTCTTGGATCAAAGACCTTGACATGTGTGGAAAAAAATATATTTTGGGCTACAACTCCCAGAATCCTAGAGCCATGAGGGCCACTAAAAGGTATAGTCCAAGAAATAACTTTCCAGGTTTCAGGAGTTTGATAAAATTGTTGTTGTTGTTTTTAACTACACAGTGATGCAGTTTGGAAAAGGGAAGTCTTGCTACTACAGATTCTTGACCAAAGGACAGCAGTGGATATGGTTGCAAACACACTATTACATCACCTACCATCAGTGGAACTCCAAGCCTGAGTTTATCGTGTGCACCCACACCGTTGTTAGGTAAGAAGAGCCACTGGGCTTCTGCTACTGTTTCTTCTGCATCTTCCACCATGACGCTATCTGCTCAAATATTTGGCTGTGCATATTGGCTTGCTGAGGTACTCAGTTATATAAAATGATTACGGCTGAGAATTTGGGCGAGGAGGAGCCACAGTGTTTTTATTACTCATTCTTCTTTGGCAACTGAAAGCAGCATTCGCTGCCAGCATTACTATGTTCTGTTTTATTTTTCTCTTCCTAGCAGTTTCATGCATACATATAGAAGGTGAAGTCAGGTAGCACCCCAGTTAGTGACATTTTAAACATTACTTGCTTTAAAACCAACTCGAAACTGCTTTCTAGTTGTCATTGTCTTAATCTCTTAATAATGGTTTTGTTCTCATGTAAAACTAAATGAACCACAGCAAACCTGGAGTTCTCGTGATCCCCCTCCCCAATTTGCTTTTTTGGCACTCTGGCCAGGAGAGTTCAGAAAGCTTTCTCTTCTGCTCTAGACTTAATTGCAGCTTGCTTAATTGCCACTTAATTGCAGCTTGCTTTTGGATAGACTGCACTCAGTCTTACACAGTGGAAGTAAGCCACTTTCAATCCGTATGGTACAAAGACAGCTGTTTTCCCACTAACTGCAGTCCTCTAACTATAGGTTCAGGTGTAACACTAAACTGTGGTTAATCTAAAGTGGAAGCAGAAGCTTCCGATCTTATTGTAACCAGGGCAGAGGAAGAAAGGAGAAGGAGTCACAGGAGGCTGAGGTGAGAAGTGGCTTCTCCTTGTAATGCTGAGACTCAGTGTGACCTAGTAGATATGCCATATGAACAGGGTGTCCGTGCTAGAGCATGCCCTAGGTTCCTCTGAAGCTTCAAGTTCTGCTGCAGAGAAGTCCTAGAAGTCAATTCAATGGAGAAAAAGTTGTCTAAAGGAGTGATATAGTGGTTAGAGAATAAGAATAGGGCCAAGAAGATAATCCTCACTCACTGTCATGCTTCCATGTTGTGCCGTTGGGCCAGTAATTCTTTCTTTCTTGTTGTGGGGATAATATGGAGGAAGGAGAAAGAACTGTGTATACCCCCTGAGCTCCTTGGTAATAGAAACTTCAGATGGAGAAATGGGCAGTTTTGAGGGAATGCAGACAGAAAACAGAGTAAAATGTACATTTATCGCTTTGAAAAGTCATTTGTTTTCTTCTTTTTATGTTTTTTTTTTAAGTTATGCTGAGGTTCGAGCTGAAAGAAGAAGAGATCTTGGCCTAGAAGAGTCATCTGTTGAATTAGCATCTTCATCTTTGAAGGTACTGTACGTATAAAGAGCTGGTAAGAGATGTTGGTTTTACACTGTATTTGCACTGTGACAGTGTATTGACATTTTGTGAGGAAGGGCATTGGATTCTTGGGTTCCATTTTAATCCCAAGGCTTTTCAGTCAAGTAGGACTTTTTTTTTTTTTACAAATCTGACCTCATTTATAACAATAGAATAGTTAGTTGAATCTGTATTGATGCTGCCAGATCTCTTTTTCATGGTGTGTCTGTCTGAACATCCTGTATTATTACAAGCTGTGGGTGTGCTATCTGCACATATTTCAAAAGATGTGCGAATGGATTATTACGATGTGACAGCCTACATCTGTTTTGGAAAGAGACTGCAGGGGTAATTAATGTACCGTTTCCAGGAGCGAGGCCAATGTCTGCGAAGTTTCTTTCCATGATAGAGGGCCACAGATGCTATTCTGATATTACAGTTGTACAACCCTCTTCTGCATGAATAAGTGAGTAGCCCTACCAACAGAGCACTGATACGGCTTGACAGTCATCAACTCACAAGAGGAAGGTGCAGCAACTCTATAGGAATGTAGCAAATGTGACTGTTGGAAGGAGGCTATAAAACAGACCGCAGCTCATTGCAGTTCTGCTTACAAGCGTTCAGAGAAGGTCCTATGGCTTTTCTAACAAGTATCTTTCCTCGAATGTTCACAACAACATTGTTTGCGGCTGGATCGGTTCAGACATTTGATTGTAAAGAAATCAAATGATAGGTGGAGTTGGCCCTTGTCCCCAATCAAATCATAATCTCCGTAGAATGCGTACGTGCTTTTAAGAATTTTACAGAGGGTAAGTTTTGTCACCTCCTTATTATACCAGATGAGAGATAAGAGCAGAATAAAAGAACTTCTGTATGTGGTGTCAGCAAATCTTCACTTTCCTTTCGTCCATGGGAACAGGGCAGGACATTTTGCTGTCTGAAGCAGAACAACAAGTGGTGCCATATACCATAGCAAGTCAGACTGCAATCCAGCCCAGTTACTTTGGCACATGAGATGGAAAATCCCAAGTGACCCCTGATCTTTGACATTAAAAATATAGTTATAGTCAGCCCTCCATATTTCCTGGGGTTGGAGCACAGGACCCCGGCAAATGCAGAAAAATTACAAATAATTGTAATTATTAAAAAGTGTCTGTGTGTGTGTGTGTGTCTGTGTGGCAGGGGGAATGAGTGAAGGCATGATGAGTGGGCACCCAGGGTCCACCCAGGTCAGGGAAAGGGGAGGGAAAAGGGTGGGTCAGCATGATATTTCCTTTCTCTTGCCCACTCCCTTTCTTAGGTGTGTATGGGGCCATTGGGAGAGGGTTTGTGGAGCTGAGAATTCAAGGTGCAAGCCATCAATAACTGGCTGGCATATGGCAGCTAGATTAACCTATGCTCAACATTGGAAACAAGATATTAAAATAAATTTAAATGAATGGAAATTAAAGGTTATGGACATGATGGAGATGGAAAAATTGACAAATGCATTAAAGAACAAATCCATTCAACAATTTGATAGAGAATGGAGCAAAATAAAAGAGTGGCTACAGTTATGAAGCTAATGATTATAACGATATCATTT
The DNA here is from genome assembly GCA_948472985.1 of Iguana delicatissima. Classification (NCBI taxonomy): domain Eukaryota; kingdom Metazoa; phylum Chordata; class Lepidosauria; order Squamata; family Iguanidae; genus Iguana; species Iguana delicatissima. Next base: position 789,086 of record CAOKZL010000185.1, read on the forward strand.
GATAAAAAAGGTAAAAGTGTATTGACTGGTTAAAAGGTAAATTATGACTGTTATGCCAAAGAGTCTATGTATAGTGGATTGGACTCCTTGTATTGTATTGTATTTTTTGTTTGATTGAGCTGGGCAAAACTGGAGAAGAAAACTTGTTATGGGAGTTGCGGAGGGGTAACATTTAGGAGAAATGTTCCTGTTTTATACTTTCTTTTAGAAATTTTAATAAAAATATTTAAAAAAAAACAACTGGCGAGGCAGTGGCTGGTAGAGGAGGAAAAGGACCAGAGATGGGTTTTTGAAGGGCTACGTGGCTTGATGGATGCCACCGAGAGGAAGAGTTCCCCTGGAAAAGAAGCACTTGAGATGGGGGAGCAGGAGTAGGAGCAACTCACAAATACAGAAATCAAACCCATGAATGTTAAATCTGCAAATGTGGAGGGCCAACTGTATAATAGTTTTAACGGTGAAGAGCAACAGTTGTGGCTGCCTTACTCTGCCCAGTCATAGGTCCTGTCCTGAATAGGAAAATAATTCACACCAGCCTTTCCCAAACTTGCATTCCTGGATTATATTGGACTACAGCTCCCATCACCCTCAACCAGCATGGCCAGTGGTCAAAGAAGATGGGACTTGTCCTCCAACAGTATTGGAACCCTGGGTTGTACACTGTTGGCAAGGGAAGAGGAGAAGATCTACTGTCTCCAAGGCCTTAACCTCCTTCGTGACTGCAGTGCCTGTAGCCTTAGCCTGCCTGCCACCACCAGTCTCACCAGTAAAATGCACTAACAGAGTTCCAGCTTTTTGCACCAAATGTGGTAGCAAGGTAGGCTTGCCGTCACAAGCCTATCTAGCCAATTATAGCAGCTTTCTTGGTCTTGTAGAGTCTCTTTGTGAGACTTTTCATCCTGAAATCCTTTAATGTAATAGATTTCCAGATGGTGCCGGGCATCAGCTTCCAGAATCCTTGGCCATTGGCCATGCTGGCTGTAGCTTCACTTCAGTTTGGGGATCCAAGTTTCAGAACAACTGTTTTGATGCATTTTTGTGAACTCAGCCTGGGGCCTTCTAAACACAGAGTTTTGTAAAGTAACTTTTTGAACTAAAATGTCCAGAATCTCCTGGGCCAGTAGTGTTATTAGTTTAGCTCTGGCTGTACTTGACAAGAATGGTGTTCACTCCCATTGCTAAGCTATGTGGAGTTTATGGATACACATATCTTTGCTACCCATATGTGAAAGTAGATGTTTGGAAGCCGTCACAATAGTTGGAAAGCATTTCCAACAGTCAACATCTATGGGTCTTCTATGCTGACTCACCAGTTCTGGTCAGTCAAAGACTGAGAATGAAGGAATGATTTATTGATCTGTTTTCTCTCTGTATCAGTGCCGGGTTTTAGAGGCTAGGCGTAATGCTATCTGGGCATAGGCAGGACTGTGGCCATGACAACACTTTCCATTGCCCTTTAAAATAATCAATCTGGCATAGCCATGCCTGCCCAATTAATAGGGTCAGCTCAGTTAACATTTTAAAAATAAACCTTTGTCATTGTTTTAATGAGATGCAAAAAAGTGACACAACATCAAGCTGAGCATTTTTACTGCCTAAAAAAGCATTTTGAGACATTTTTACAGCTTCTTAAATTTTTCTGCAGAATTTTAAAAGCAAAATTGGCTTTTGCACAGTTGAGGATAACATTCCTTAAATTTGTCTATTTGTAACCTTCAGAATGGACTCCAAGCTTAGCTTCCACACTTTCGGTATGAAGCCAAATTTTCTGGGGGAAACTATCTTGTTGTAAGACTAGTAGGTACCAGGTTTTCCAAAAGAGAAGGGCTTTGTAGACTTGATGAAGTGGTAACTCACCATACGTTGGATCCTTCCTGGCAATTTGTCACACAATTCTAGTTCTAGCAACATATTTATTAGTGAAATTGTTTCACATTGTCAGTCAGAAGTCATCAGGTGATGTGCTTGTATGTTCAGAGTGATGCTGGTGCAGGGATGTCCTGAAGTACAACCACCCCATTATCTTTCCTGTTGGCATGCTGGCCTAGGCTGGTAGAGACTGGAATCCAACAACATCTGGAAAGTGAAGACCATGCATTTTTCATCCTTAACCTGATAGTATAACTTATCCACATAATCAGAAGGTCAGACAAGACCATGTTTAGTACATATTTAGAAGCAGTACTCCATCACATGGTGAAAGACATCTAGTTGTCCTATCCCGTGTGCCTTTCTCCACTTCTGTATCTTGCATTTAGCAGTGCCTTGTTTTGTAATTGACCTTAGAATGGTAAGCATGAACTTTCCTAATCTGATTGCTGAGATGTACATCTCTGAGGAGACCCTATTGCTGAAGGGAAAACATACAAATCTCAGGAAATATACATTTGCTTTGACACTTAGCTTGATCCAGTGAGAAACCCATAAGGATATATATTTGTTATTAGAGCAATTTTATATCTCCAGCATTCTGGGTTGTAGAATTCAGCTTAAAGGCTGGCAGGCTTACTGGGACCATAGTGTGTGGTTTTTATTTCATGCTTTCATAAACGCTATTTTCAATCTCTACTGTCCACATATTTTTCTTTGAGGTTGGATTCCTCTTGTGGTTATAACATTAACATTTTCCCTTTGGAAATATTTAATTTCCCCCTAAACAGAACAAGCCCCACATAGTGCACTTGACTATGGGGGTACCAGTTGCTGTCTCCTAAGATCATCATTTAAATTTGGAGTAACTAGAAGATGGACAAATTGTCATCATACCTACACCCTATCCTAATTTGGGAATCACTCCTTAAGCAGATAATAAAATCTGGGAACAATATCCCCAATAAACTGACCTCTTTTTCTTTCTCCTCCCCTTATGATTTCCCCTTTCTCTAATGAGCATCAGTTTGTCACTCTTTCTGGCCAGCTTGACCCATTTAGTTGTTGGTTGGTTCATTCACTCATTCATTCATTTTGCATTTCTAGTTGAAAGCCAATGAGCTGTGACATGTCAAAAGAAATTGGGCAGAAGGGAGCTAATTGTAAAGTCATGTTTCTGTTTATACGGATAAATCTGTTGCTGACGAGAATTGATGGGAAAAGGAAAATGGGAGGAAAAGGACAGGAAGCCACTATTTTGTATGCAGTTCATAGAGTCTCTGGGTTTCCATCTGTTGCATGTAGAAATAGAACAGACAATTTGTCTGCACTACCCACTTCCTTGCATATTTGCTCTCAGTTCTTGTATCTGGGCTCCTGATCTTTCTGATCAACTGGAACGTGATAGATTGGTAAAGGAAAAGAATGCCAATCATATTATGTTTACATGAATTAACAATATGGCAAAAAAAAACTCTAGTATAGATGAATTTGGAGAAATACTTATGTAGATAGTGAGCTGAGAGTCTGAGTTTTTCCCAGTCTCTGATATCAGAGGCTGCTAGGAATAGTTTTCTTGCTAGCTTCCCCTCTACCCCAGAAAGAGCCCCCATAAATGTTCACAAAAAATTTAAGCCCAGTTTATCAAAAAGGGCTGCACTTTAAGAGAGAAACATCATGGGCTAAACCCAATAGAGGAATGCCATTGAGAGTTTTGGTAAGCAGTCAAGAAATCATAAGAAGACTAGGACATGGAAGGGCAGCTATGAAGGAACAGGACAAAATCCTGAAGTGCCAAGATATATCATTGAATACTAAAGTCAGGGTTGCCCAGGCCATCATATTTCCAAAAGCTGGACTGTGAAGAAAGCTGACAGGAAGAAAATCAACTCCTTTGAAATATGGTGCTAGAGAAGAGAGTTCTATAGATACTCTGGACTTCTAAAAAGACAAAGGAATGGATCTTCCAGCAAATCAAGCCTGAACTCTCCCTGTAAGCCAATGGTTCTCAACCTGTGGGTCCCCAGATGTTCATGGTCTTCAGCTCCCAGAAGCCCTGAGCATTGACCATAGTGGCTGGGGCTTCTGGGAGCTGAAGTCCACGAAAATCTGGGGACCCACAGGTTGAGAACCACTGATGTAAGCCAAAGCTTAGAAATCACTGCTGTAGGCCATTTCAGAGGAAGGCAATGGCAAACCACCTCTGAGTATTCCTTGCCTGAGAAGTTTCTTATGAAATTCATGGGGGTCACCATAAAGTGTCAGGTAACTTGAAGGCATAGGTACATGTGCACAGGCATGTACACACACACACACATACGGCATCTGCTAAAAGAGCTGCCCACCAGCAGAAGTTTCCATGATTTTGAGAGCTTGAAAGGGAAAGCATTCCAAATGGGTTTACTTTTGTGTACCAGTATACAAGTATTTGAGTAGATCTGTCTATTTATCTATCTATCTCAGGGTAGCTGTGCTGGCCATTCAGCAAAATACAACAAAATACAAAATCCACAAAAGAGCAATCATTTATTGGCCAACAAAAATACACAGACTGGATCATACAGGCTTTTAAAGTTCCGCTGGCTTCTTCGTCAGGCAAAAGACGTTAAAAAATAATTATACAGGAGAAGAAGGGAGACAATGGTAGTTTCTGCCCTACATTTTGTATCAGATGTTGTTCCATTTTAGTTCAGTTGTGCCATCTATAAGGGAACTGCTTCAGTCAAAAAACACCCTTTAAAGCACTGGAGAACCCTACAACAAGGATGGTTCACTGTTGGGTGTATGAACTGTAAAATAAAGCTTGAGTAGTTCAGTTATTCTGGAGGAATCTTTGTGCAGACAGATGCCATTCCCTTTCTTTGCCATGTGGGAACAGGCATATAGGACAATAAAAGACAGGTAATAAAATTTCAACTCCATTAGCAACGGAAAAGTACCTATATTGTTACATCTGCTAAAACTTTTAGGTGCTGCATAGGTAAAACCCACCAACTGTAGTCCAAAAGAAAGAATTTTACTTTTGTTGGGGGTAAAAACCTCAGAGTTAAGTCCCAGTCCATTGTCTGCCTCTGCTGGAATTCTACCATTGTCACCTTTCTTCTCTTGTGTGATTTTTGTTTAAACATCTTTTGCCTGAGGACGAAAGCAGTGAAATCTTGCATGTTGTACCTGGTGTATATAGTTATTCTATAAGCATTTCTTCTGAGGAAGTTAATCTGTCTTCTGCATCAAACAATGGCACTGTACTATGTTTTGTATCCATTGTGTCTTTTTTGAAAAGTGTGAGCTGGTTTTTGCGGTTGACAGTATAATCCATTTGCCGTGGTGTACTTCCTTTCAGAGTCACGGTAGTTACATCGATATCCGTCAGTGCGTGACCAGCCAAGAAGCCAGTCGTGAAAGGGTGTCCGTGTCATCTCACAGTTCCCGCCGATCCTCACACACGGCGCTGTCTGACTCTGCGTGTAAGTGCCGTGTGGAACAGCCAACCAAGGGGGAAATGTCATTGTAGCTGATGGATAGTCCAGAGTTTTATCAGCCAGTTGAAACGTTCCCCTTCCCTGATTTCTGTTGCCAGTCTTCACCATCTTAAATTCACCATCTTAAGAGGAGGAAGATAGGCAATAGAATCCAGGTGGGGAACAGCTGGACATGGTTGTTACCCCTTTGCTGCTGCTACAACAGCCCTCCAAATGATTGCTTTCTTTAAGCTGAGAGAGAAAATCCATGACAGGGAAGTTTATTAATGGCTACTAGCTATGTGGCTTAAACCGAGCTTCATGTTCAGAGACATGAATATCTGGTGCTGAGGGATATAACAAGGGAGGACTGTTGTTATACTTTGCTTGCGGAAACAAGATACAGGTATTCCTTAGTTAACAAAGTAAGTATGTTCCTACTACTTTAATAGAAAATTTGGTACCAGCAGCAGAAAATAACATGGAAAAAACAGGAATAGTTTGCTACAGCCCAAAAAAGAAGAGCAGTTCAACACGTTTCAGCAGACTTTTTATTCAAAACTGAAAATATGCACATGTGAATTACGACAACCAGGTTTGGTAAGCCTTGCATAAATAAAAAACGTTTTGAAACTTCTAGAGACCACTTGAAAGGTCCTTCTGAAATATATCCAAGAATGACTCTTTGTTTCATCACTTCCCATTTCTTATCATTTCCATTTTAGTGCCAAACCTTTTAGATTTACACTGTGAGGTAGATGGTAAAGCAAGCTTTCTGTCTTTTTTTTGCTGTGCGTACCTGCTTGGTGAGGGATTTCAAAGGCAGCTGCTCCTTACCTTGCTTGTTGGAGGCAGACGCACCCTCGGCTACAGGTGGATTGGCTGGAGCGGCATCTTTCCCAGCTCAAGTTTTATTGCACTGTGTACTGCAAACAAGCTGCTCCAACCTGATACTGAAAGTCTGTGTCTCTCAAGCCCTTCTTCAGCAACCTTCCAAAAGCTTCCACACCTATAGAAGGCAAAGACGAAAGGGTGAGGGCCCGGGCTGGTATAAAAAAGAGCTTCTTTTTCAGAGGCTTTGTTAACTGAGAGATGCCTGTGTTTGCTTGAAAGGATCCTTGGCTCGATCCACCAGGCCATTTTTTCCCCTCCTTGTATCCTGAAAGCAATTGCAAACCATTTTGTGCTTAGCCTTTGATAGCAGATTAATCACAAAGGCGTGTACGTAGTCTTTGCAATGGGAGTGAGTGGTGTTAAAGATAAATTCAATAGCTTATGAACTGTTGCCTTCCTAGGCCTTGTATTCTGAACATGTTGTGTCCCTATTGCAATGGAAGCGGATTGCTAGATTGGGGTAATCCTTAGCTCAGCACTCCTACTAGTCTAGGTTCAGTGGCGAACGACAGCATGCTGTCCTCCCTCTGCATAATATACTCAGAGTGAGGGTGACTTTAGCCATTGCCACACTAGACTGTTGTAGCAGTATTATTCCACTTTCAACGTCCTATGGAATCCTGGGGTTGGCAGTTTAGGGAGACACCTCAGGATTCCACAGGATGTTGAAAGTGGAATAATAGGGCTATAACAGTCTAGTGTGGAAATGGCCAGAGAGAGCACATCTAGCTGAAAAGACTTAACAGTGTGCTCTTGTACTGATTTTTTTTAAATGGATATGTTTGGAATGGTTTTAGTTCTATGGATGGTTGAATAATATTTTAATAGGAACTTCCAGGTATTCTCTGCCTGTATGGTTTTATTAGTACCTGTACTAATTTTTGTGAGCCATTTTGAGTTCCAGTCCTGAGAAGAAGTCAAGATATAAAATATCATCATTATCACTGTCATCATCATCATCATCATCATCATGGACTGACTTTCTAAAATACTCCCGTTTAACTGAGAGGCAGACCCATCTTGATCTTGCTTGAAAACATAAGACAAGATCCTCTTTAGCAATTGCAGAATTAAATTTGTACCGTACCTGACTTAATGGTGTGCTGGAGATGTGCTGAGTTTCACCGTTGCACAGTTTTGCAGGGCCAGCAATGCCCCACATTGATTATGCAGAAACGGCTATGCCTAAGCAGGACATCCCCTTTACGCAACCTCCTTGAAAGTACAACCACTTGCATAACTGTATTTACACAGGTGCAAATCACTGGCAGGATTCTACCAAGAGTAACTGAGTACCAGTTTTGCACATGTGTGTGTATCTGTGCCTATCCATGTGTGTAAAGAATCTATGAGTCTAGAAGGAGCCTCTGAAGCTATAACTGTATGTTGCCTACTCACTGATAGGTCGGTCTTGTTCTTTATCCTATAGCAATGTTAGGGAACATTCCCCATAAATATTTTTTTTTCCTCCTGGAAGGAACACAAGAAAAAGCAGAGCCTTCTTTAAAAAAAAAAAATTAATTGTTTAACAACATAAAAATAAATAACACTACAAAACACAAGACACAATACCTAATACAAGAAAAACCCTATAAATGTACAAACCGCTCGTACCAAATGTTCTTAATCTATTCTGCAATTAGATAATAAGTGCTCCCCACCGTTGGGACTATTAGAGATATGACCACATCCATTCACTTCAAATAGCTCCATTCCCCTTCCACAATTGTTGTGATTCTTCTGTTGGTTTATTTCCTTTCCCCTTTATTGACACATAATAAATCCACCCCCAGAAGCAGACCCGTCTTGAGTGAGAAGCAATATGCTCAGGATGAGTTGTAAGCTGGAAGGCACTTTTGCGTGCTGATTCTCTGGTTGGTGGCACGTCCCCTCACAGCTGCTTCTCTTTTTCAGCCACGTCGTCCATACGGCACACTGACGCCAGCACGCCTACTAGACAATCGTTGCCAATGGGGCAGTCAGACAAGGCACCTCTAAGGCTTGCCTCAAGCAGCAGCACGCCGGTAAGTAGCGGCCATCTCCCGAAAAGCACCATGAGAAAGGGAAGCGGCGAAGGGATTCAGGTTTCGCTTTGCCATCTTGTTTTTATGATGCATGCGTGCAGTCAGCTGACTTCAGTTTTTAAATTACGAATTGTTTATTTTTAATATGCACGCTTATTGTTGTGCTCATTTAACTGATTATTTATTTTTAATTGTTCATGTTTTTAAACTGTGCTAATGTGTCCTGTTTGTTGCTGTATTTTAATCTGTTGTTCCCCACCTTCATCCGCAGGGAGAGAGGTGGATAAGAAACATCACCGTGTTTATCATTGCAGGTTGACCCTCTCCGAAATCCAAAACCAGAGACTTTTGGCTGCTGCCAGCTGCCCACTTCCGCCTTCAAGGCAGCAGTAGCGGCATCCCTGCTTGTTCATCTCTTAGATCTGAGGCATGCTGCAGCCACCACCTCAAGGGGAAGCGGGTGGCTGGCAGCAAAACGAGAGGGCCTGAGGGTCTGAAATATGAACAAGCAGGAGCGGTGAAGCCACCACCTTGAAGGCAAAAGCAAAAAGAGACTGAGGATCTGTGAAATGGCAGGAGGCATGGATTCGCACTGAGTACTGTGCTCGGAATTCTGCCGTTTCACAGATCCTCAGTCTCTCCCCAACCTCACATTTTATACACAATGTGATTAGCCAGGTAGTATTCTGAAATATTTTGCAAGCCAGGAAAAAATAACTCTTGCTCTGTCCCTGTGCATTTAGCAAATAGGGCATTTTGGAGAAATTCTGTGGATAGGTGTTGTCATCTGTCAGTGCTGGCTGATTAAGGCTGATTAAACTAAATACATTTAGCACTTTTTCATAAACATGCCATGTTTTTTGTAGCACGGAATTTTCCCCACCTACATTTACCCGCATTGTTTTCTGATTAGGTTATAGCAAGGTAAACGTAGCCTTAATCTGCAAGCATAATTGGTGAGACATATATCACTAAGGAAGTCCCAGGGAAACTGGGTTAATCAAAGGCAATAAGTACTCCTTTTAATATCTGGCTTGACCTGAAGTTGCTGTTACAAGCGCAGGAACTTCTATTTAAAAGGAAAAAGGAAAAGTTGGGAGCATTACAGAGCGATCTCATGTGGCAATAAAAGATGTATGTAGCATCCAGTGAGCTTGCATGCCCTAAGGTTGTCTGAACAAACTTATTGTTGTGAAATGATAACTCAGGAGGGAGCAAACCTAGATTACCTTGGCAGACACAAAGTTCCAGAGTCTGGGAGCAGCTACGTAGAGCATCCTCTCTTCTGTCCCCACCAAGGTAGTGTGGGGAGGTAGTGTGAGTGAGGGCAAAAGGGTTTTTCTTAAAATCCACTTAGGGTTGCATGGGACGATACAGCACACTCTTCCAAATAGCTTGGCAGGCAAACTGTGGATCGCAGTGGGGTTTCTGGGCATTTGTCCTGAGGTGGTTTGTGAAAAGCTGCCAGGCAAAAAGAGAGCTGTTGCACTGGTTCATACTGAGGAAGTTAAAGCTGTTTTACCCGGTCTCGACCTGAGGCCCTTTCTGCACTAGACTGTTACAGTGCTATTATTCCACTTCCAACATCCTACGGAATCCTGGGGTTTGCCTCAAAGGCCCCTCCCTAAACTGCAGACCCCAGGATTCCATAGGGTGTTGAAAGTGGAATAATAGGACTATAACAGTCTAATGTGGGAACAGCCTGAGTTTCCTAGGACTGAATACTCCTTCAGTTCCCTGAAGACAGAAAATTAACTTGCCAAAGAAAACCATTCTCCCTGAGGACATTCTTTTCTCATATGAGCCGCCCCCCCGCACCTATAGTCTGAATGAGCTTTTCCACCTCAGTAAGGACCAAGTCCCTGAAAACAAGGAAGTCTCCAAGCAGAGAAAATGTGACAATCATGTTCACCCTTGCTTTGGCTGTGTTACGAAATCGTCCTTTCTTTCCTTCACAGGGTATAACAACACCTCAAACACCCACTGAGCATCTCTCGCAGCATCATATGGCGCAACCCACAGTTCCTGCCCAACAGACAGTTATGGTATGTCAGCCATCATGCAAGCCAGTCCTGCCTCTGCACTGAATGGCTGCTGGGCAGAAAGGTGGCCAAGGGCTTGACTTGGCATTACGGGATTTCCTTCTTTAGGAGAATGGCTAGTTTGAACAAAGTGTGAGCCGACAGCTTGTTGCACTGGGTCTCTCTGTGCGTTTTTCCTTCAGTGACTTCTATCGAAAAAGAGGAATGGATGGTGTGACTTCAGGCACCCACTAAATTGGGATCTTAGCAGAAAAAGAGGGGAGCACGTCTATACAAGGGTGGTGGGCGTTAGAAATGTAATTTTTTTGACTACGGATTCCACAATCCCGGACAGCATGAGCAGTTGCCATGGTGGCTGGGAGATTCCAGGAGATGTAGAGCAAAAGAGTGACTTTTCTGGGTGGTGCTTCAGCTTATTTTATAGGGATCTTCTGCTATCTTATAGAAGCATCTTCGTGCGGTCGGTTTTAAGCATGATTGAGGGGCAAAGCCAGCCAAGGAAGAATTTTTGCCTGTGTTAAAGTTGGTCTTTGAGACAGATAAGAATTCTAGCTTTTGGGGGTAGGGAGGAGCAATTCTAGAATGATAAGGAAAAGCAAAGACTGTTGCTTAGGCCCTTTCTGCACGTGGAGGGGGAAACGGGGGAAACCGCACTGAAATGGAGCTTACCGGCAGCCGGGTAAGTCCGTCCACATGCGGAGCAGCGCGAGCTTGCTGTTCCGCAGTCCCTGGCGTCCAAAATGGCAGCTCCAGCATCCAGAATGGCGGCTTCCAGTTGGTGGAGGCTCTCCACCAACCGGAAAAACTCGTCAGCCGGAAATCCACTCCTGGCAGATCTACAGGCACGCACTGGTGCGCGCCTGCAAATCTGCACCGGAGTGCGGGAACGGAGTGGCACGGAGTGGCGTGTTCCGTGCTTTTGAAAAACCTGTAAAAATGGGATTTTAAAAAGCACGCTGCGAGGCCACTTCGGGTCGCTCCAGAGCGGACTGAGGTGCGGAACTGCGACAAGTAGTCCGACCCAGTCCGCTCCCACCACACCGTACTACTTACCCATGTGGAAAGGGCCTTAATATGCACCCAGCAATGATTTTTACCTTCCTAACACTGAGCAATGATTTTTACCATGCTAACTTATTATAATAATTTGAAGAAAGATTGTCTAATTAAGCCCATATTAATGAAGATGTTTCAGAGCATAGAAATTTACTTTTAAAAATAATTACCCTAAAGTTAAATGTGAAGCCCCGCCCAAGTATTTGATTACAATTATAGTTGCAGCTTTCAAAAGTAGCTCTTTTCTTCTTAATTTTTAAAAAGTAATTAGTTACTTTTAGATATGTCTGGCCTTAAGTAGTTTCACTTCACCCTCTGTAACTGTAAAACTAATACAAAAGAGGTGAAATCATGTTGTGTTACATTACAGTTGCACCGCAATGTAATTATGTCTTGGTTATTGCACAGAAGAATTAATTGCAAGCTACTCCTTATTTGTAACCAGTTACTTACATACTCTGGGGTTTCTTCTAAATGTGAGAGAAATCATTTGTTAGCCCACATCAGATTTATTCTGGCGTCTCTCCTTGGTGAGCATCTAAATGTATGAATAAAATCCAGCAGCCAAAGATACTCTAGCTTTCTTTAAAAACAAACTAAAGCATATTGCTATAGACCTTCTGATTATATAATGGGGCTTTTTGTTTATTGTGAATGGCAATGTCTTATGAAATAACTTGCGAAGTTATAATATATTATAATTATATAATATAATATATAATAGGTATAATATGTTGTAGAAAAAGGACAGAAAACAATGAGAGGGAACAGAATGGAATATCGCAATGAGGGATAGACCTCCTTTCTGCCTCGTCATGGACTAGAATGGCTGGGGATGTTGGGATTTGGATTTCAGGGACATCTAGAGACCTACAGGTTCCTCAGCCTTTCTCTAGCTCTGGATTTCCTGCATTGAGAAATGTTTTTGTTTTACTCATTGGTCTACAAGGCATCCCCAGCCCCGTGACTCAATGCAACAGCACAATACTTCTTTTAAAAACTAGGTATGAATAGACAGCTGTGTGCCATGTGCGAAAGAGTCATTTTCTTTGAAATCGGTGGTGGAAACGGCACGCCAAAAGGCCTGAGTCAGTAACACATCTGTCTCTTCCGTGCTTCCAGCCGGTGTATCACTTTCCAGCCCAGATGGGGATGATGCATCAGCTGAAGGAACAGCTGGAAGAGAGGACTCGCATTTTGCAGGCTGACATCAAGACACAACAAGAGGAACTGCACGTGATCAAGGAGCAACTCCAGCTGGTACAGGACTCCAATTTGCAGGTATCTCTGTGGGGCTGAGCCAACCTCCTACCATTAAACGAGATCTCATGCTCACTCTGCACTGCAGCTCAGGTCCAAACAAGACAGGAAAAAAAAACATCTCTTGATGATACCCGGTAGAGGGTTGGGAACCCAAATCAAGACCCCATGGGAGTCGGTGTTTCCACAGTGAAGATCACTCCCATCCCTCCTGAGGCTGCTGTCTTCCCTGTGAAGGAAGTTCCAAGTAGCATTGCCTCATCTAGTGTGGCTTTAAATTCAGACAAAGGGCCTTTCCGCACTACACTGTTATACTGCTGTTATTTCACTTTCAACGCTCTATGGGTTTGCAGTTTAGGGAGGGGCCTTTAGAATTTTCAGCCTCCCTACGCTCCAAACCCCAGGATTCCCTAGGATGTTGAAAGTGGAATAATAGCACTATAACAGTGTAGTGCGAAAAGGTGCAAAGTTACTAGTCCATCGGTATTTTCCTTCTCCACTCACCTCTAACTAATTCATGTGTCACTTGTAGTCTAAAAGTGAAGGAAATATCAACTATTTTTTCAACTAAAGCTCCCCAACCTGCTGAGAGTGATTATGACTCACTACATGCTCACCAAGGGGCCCTTTCACACTATGCAATTATCGTGCTACAGTCCACCTTAACTACCTTTTTTTCTATTTACACACTTTTATTTTTTTTCCCTTTTATTATGAATCACATGCTTAATATACATTGATATACTGTATTATAATGCAATTACAAGGGAATTTTTTTTTGACAGCAGTGTTTTTTTCAACCTATCCAATCCCCCCCCCAACAGTTAACAGAGGATCCAGACCCCATTTGTATCAAAAAGCTTTTTCAGAGATATGGGATATAATCTTAATCAAATTTATCATACTCCGATTTTACTTTTACTTTCTCAATCATTATTTTCCAGTTCTCACTCCATGATTCTTTACTACATTGTCCACTACACTTTAACCTTCTTTCCCTAAGAAAGTCAAATAATATAGCTTCTTTTATATATTTTATCAAATAAAACTCATTCCACTTCGATTTCTTTCTCCACCCTAAAGCAATAACAGCGTGAGCAGCTTTTAAAATTTGTTTCATTACATAACTTAAGCCTGTTATCCCTAAGTTGAGGGTTAAACAATTTTCTTTACTTAATTGAACCTCCCTCCCTGTTATTTTATTTATTTGTTTCTTAACCTTTTCCAAAATTCCTGTATAAATGGACACTGCCACCACATATGTATATAAATAACTTTAGCTCCACATCCATGCCAACATTTTGGTGAGAAAATGCCATTTATATATATCATTTGATGGGGTGTTCTGTACTATCTACCAATCATTTTCATTTGTTGTTCTTTTAGTTTTTTATTTTTAGCAATTTCTTGTAACCAAATTTAAACTTCTTTTCTATCTATCAATATATCCTTTTCAGTCCACTTTAACTATCGATGGCAAATCCTATGAGATCCTGGGACGGCCAGTCTAGAGAGGGGAATTTGGAATTCTCTGCCAGAGAGTGCCAACGCCTCCCCAGACGACAAACCCCAGGATTCCATAGGATGGAACCATAGCAGTTACAGTGGAATCTTAGTGGTATAATTGTGTAGTGTGAATGGGTGCCAGGTGAACTGCTATTGTCAAAAACCCCTTATATAGTGTTTTTTGTCCTAAGTTTAGGAAGCTTTCAGGTTCCTCTCTTTTTCAATAACTAGGAAGAAAAATCAAAAGATACCAAGCCAAACTATTTGTCTATCTAGTGCAATATTTTACTAATAGTAAATATTTTACCAGTAATATTTTACCAGGAGTGACTCAACAGCTGTCCCCACTGAGCTTTTTAAGAGGTGTATATGACTCAGTTATAAGACAGCTGCCTACATTCATATCAGTTGTGTTGGATGACAGCTTGGTTGCAGAACACATGTTTTGAAACACCCAGGAGTCCCCAAGTTCCTCTCTAGGAATAGCTGGGGAAAGATTCCTTGGCTGTTTGCACACTAGCCTGTTATAGTGCTATCATTCCACTTTCAACATCCTGTGGAATCCTGGGGTTTGCAGTTTAGGGAGGGGCCTCAAAGGCCAGCCTCAAAACTCTCTCCCCAAACTGCAAACCCCAGGATTCCACAGGATGTTGAAAGTGGAATGATAGCACTATAACAGGCTAGTGTGGAAACAGCCAAGGAATCTTTCCCCAGCTATTCCTAGAGAGGAACTTGGGGACTCCTGGGTGTTTCAAAACATGTGTTCTGCAGCCAAGATGTGACCCAACACAACTGATATGAATGTAGGCAGCTGTCTTATAACTGAGTCATACACACCTCTTAAAAAGCTCAGTAATGGATGTTCAAAGGCTGACATCTAGCGACTCCTCTGCTTATTGCACCATTTATGTACAGGCGTGCCTCAGTTAACCAAGCCGCTGACAAAGAAGTTCCCTTTGACAAAGGCCAGTTCTGCACTACGCTGTTATAGTGCTATCGTTCCACTTTCAACATCCTGTGGAATTCTGGGGTTTGTAGTTTTCTGAGGCAAAAGAGCTCCCTGGCTGAGAATTCTAAAGGCCTCTCCCCAAACTGCAAACCCCTGTCAGTTGGCCTTTTTTTTTTTTTTGCTGTTATTTTGGGGAAGCTGTTTGTTTCTGGATATAGCCATTTCTTCGGTCCTTGTTAGAAGATTGGTTTTTAAAGAAAAAAGAAACGGCGGGCAGTGCTGATATTGCTATGTCCTCCCATCTTTTTCAAGTGTATTTTTGTCTTCTTAGTCGTAGTACATTCATGTAATAGTGAAACAGCACTTCAGTGATGCACTATGATGCTATAACTCTGATTTTAAAAAAGGAGGATGAAATACTTGCTTTTATCTTTCCCACCATCCATCTTGAAATTATCTGAAATGCAGACTCTGCACCCTGCCTCACAATACACATCATTGTGGGAACTGTAAAAAAAAACCTCAGTGTGAACCATAGCAATAGATGGGCATGTGCCCCTCAGGATTTTTTTGAGCCAATAATTTTTTAGTCAATTTGATTGATTGATTGAATTTATATCCTACCTTTCTCTGGAAAGTGGATTCAAGACATCTTTATTTCTTGGAGTTTTAAAAAACAAACCAGCAGCTGGAGGGTGGGAAGAAAAACTTGCAGCTGTTGCCATGAATTGTCGCTAACTAGTTCAGTATAACCAAACCTTTGGATAGTTAACACCACCACTTCCTGCTAAAAATTGTGGCTGCAAATAGTACCGGTTGGCCCATCTGTTTTCTCCCCTTATGATGCTTGTTATCACAGCCTTTTTTTCTTGCTAGAAACTGATTTGTAGTTCAGCAAGATCCTTAGAATTCTCTGCTAAGGGCTGTTTAGTCTACTCTCTTGAAGTACAGCACTAAAGCTCTCCAGCCCAGATTCTGAGTACCTTTGTTATTGTTGTTGAGTGCCTTCAAGTTATTTCCCACCCCTATCACAGGGTTTTCTGGGGCTGAGAGTGTGTGACATGCCCAGGGTCACCTTTCCATGGCTGAGCAGGGATCAAACGCTGGTCTCCAGGATCCATAGTCCGACTCTCTAACCGTGCTGGCTCTCTACCTAACCACAAACCCCAACATTCTGGAGGATAGACCTATGGCAATTAAAGTGGTATCAAATTGTCGTAAGTGTGTAGTGTAGATGCACTCTAGATCTACCTGGATTTTAAAAATCAGCTTCTGCAAGCAGCGCATGCATGCAAATGTGCGTGTTGCTAAATGACAAACAGGATGAATTATTTGTTTGAAAGTAAATTGTACAAGCTTTGAGTAAAAACCCCTGTTGCCTTCCGTGCCCCTTTTATCTTTTTTTCTGACAGATGTTGATGCAACAGCCTATGCCAATGGTCTTCAATAGTGTACAACATCAGAGCCCAAGGAGGCCTCCCCAGCAGCAGGCGACAACCCCAGGGAACCGATCGGCCACTTCAAAGAAATCCCAGCAACAAGCCCTTATGGGTTCAAAGCAATTCTGTGGCCCACACTTGGCCTCACCTCAGCAATTCCTCAGGGAACCTTGTGTCACATCATCCCAGGTAGTGATGCGCTTTCTACAGCCCTACGTGCTTTGCTTAATTTTTTTTCTTCAGTAAGATAACCTTAAAGGCCAACAGCCACTTAGTTAAATGCACTTGAATAAGTAACTTCTCCTGGTCTGACCTCCCATGAATCCCCCATGCTGCAATCACCAGCAAAATGGACCTAATATTGTAGTTTGAGGAATGCCTGATATAAATCCAAGTGTTTGAGCCTCTGGCCGTTTCCGCATTAGCCTGTTATAGCGCTTCGATTCCACTTTCAACCTCCTGTGGAATCCTGGGGTTTGCAGTTTCGGGAGGGGCTGGCCGGCCCCTCCCGAAACTGCAAACCCCAGGATTCCACAGGAGGTTGAAAGTGGAATCGAAGCGCTATAACAGGCTAGTGCAGAAACGGCCTCTGTCTTGCGGGTTGGACCAGATTCTAGCAATAGTGGTACAACCATGACTAAGTAGTGATTGTGGATACAAGCTAGTTACTTAAATTAACTCATCTGTAACTGGTTTATATTCACCATTGCTACTTAGTCATGATTATCACACTATTGTCATGATCATAATTCCTCCTGCAATGGAAAAAAAAAACTATTTTACTGGGCATCAGCTGCATAGGGAGAAGGAGGTTCATTCTGCCAGCAAATGGAGGAAAGTTGAATGATGTTTCCATCGGGTTTAGGGGTATGGGCCAGGAGAGGTCGCTTAGCTAAGTGTACTTAACTGATTACTTGATGTAGGATTCTAGCCAGTATTTTCAGTTTGTGTTGAATAATTGTTATATCGCAAAATATAGTGCTTTAGGACCTCGAACACAGCGGTGGAGTGTAGGGGAACTAAGCCAGCCAGCCGGTCAGAAATGTCTTCTCTCGAGGTGCTCCATTCCATTCCCTTGAATCCTTGCTCAACAGAGAGTCAGCATTTAGTGCCCACTGAAGAGGTTCAGGATCGATTGGCTGAGGTTTTCTTCTCCTTCCCTGGAGAATTTGTCTACTTCTGCTAAGATTTCTCAGAAGCTGCTGGAGCATGTTTCCTCACTCTTCTAGGTGGAAAGTACTGTTTTGGCAATGAACAATTCATACTCAGAACATGCACGGTTGTTGGTCCACAGTAGTGGCAGGCAGCCATGGAGCATCTGGGGGTTGTTCCTGGGCCATTTCCCATCCACTCTGGCCTTCGTAGGCTAAACTTTTCCCTTTTTGGTGAAACTCAGGCCCTTTCCACACGGGGAGCGTGAAACGCGGGGAAACGGGGCGGTGCACGCGGGAACGGAGCTTACCTCGATCCGTCGCCACGGGGAGCAGTGCGCGTTTGCCGCTCTACATGGTGGCGGCGCCCGGCAGTGCCAAAATGGCAGCTGGCGGCTTCCGGCAGCTCTCCACCAATCGGAGAAGCGCGCCAGCTGGAAGCCCGCCCCCGGGCAGCTCTGCAGGGACGCGCTTGCGCACCTCTGCAATTCCCCATGGGGCGCTGCGACGGGCTAGCGCGCATGTGTTTCATAAAGACCACATGAAATGTGGTCTTTATAAAACACGTGGCGCCACCCCCGCGGCCGTGCGAGGGTGGCTTGAGGTGGGGAAACTCCACATTTCTAACCGCCCTAGCACACTCCACGGTGTAGACGATCTCCGGGTGAGGTCGTCCTACCCCGTGTTACCCCGTGTTTTCCCCCATGTGGAAAGGGCCTCAGAAGCAACCAAAGAGTGCCTTTCCCTGAAAGTGGGGTTTGAGCAATGTGATGGGCCATTGGGTGGCAGGTCCCCAAAGTGGGGACTAATATTAACACGAGCAGGTGATTCCTCAAGCACTGTGATGAGTACTAGGAATGAACTACTTCTAAAAAGCCACTTTCCAAACTCCGATGATATACATGTGCATATTTTTATGCCTATTTTGTGTCTATTTATGCAACATTTTAGGTGGGGCAGCAACAACAGCAACAGCAGCAGCAGCAAAAGCACATCATGAGAGGGAACCAGGTCCAGCAGGCTTGTTTACCCATGCAGATGAGCATTTCAATGCCCCTGTACAACAACCCTGTGGTGTTTTCTCAAACACATCCTATCACTGTGTCTGCTCCGATGCCGGCTGAAATGGGCGACAGGCAACAGCTGCCCGATTACAACCACGATCGGAGTTTAAGGTACGGCGAATGCACGGATGATCTGAGGAGTAGATGAAGGAGGACATTGTGGTGGTGGAGTGTTATTGCTACCGCTGTCCTTATTTTTAAATGATGAACAGATACCCTCCCTCCTCCTTCCTTTATCGTTGTGGTTCTTGGCCTTTTGTGGTTCACCATCCCATGCGAGAATCAAATGAAGCATATGTATATATACATACATACATACTCACGCAGTCGGCCTTCCACATTTGTGGGGTTAACATTCACGGGTTTGATTATTTGTGAGTTTCTTCAACTCCTGCTCCCCCACCCAAGTGCCTCTTTTCCAGGCAAAACTTCCCTCTCAGTGGCTCTGATCAGACTGATGTAAAAAAAAATTTAAACATTTTTTTAAAAAGCCCACCCACCCTCCTTGTCCTCCACCCACCACTGCCTGGCCAGCCAAGCACCCTGATTTCTCAGCACTACAAACCCTCTCCTGATACACCCCCACCTACCCAAAGATGGAGATGGGCAAGAGAGACACAGTGACGAGACACCATGCCAAACTACCTCCTTTCCCCAGCCTTTCCCTGATCTGGTTTAAACCTTGGGTGCCCACTCTCTCCACCATGCCTCTGCCCCCTTCCCAGATACATGCATTTTGATATTCGTATTTTCTCCACTTTTGTGAGGTTCCTGAGCCCCTAGCCCCAGCAAATGAGGAGGGTCAACTGTGTGTGTGTGTGTGTGTGTATGTATATATATCTCCACACATTTTTGCATGCATTGCATTAGAAATTGATTTCATTCACATAGAGTAGTCTGGAAAGGGGGAAAAAGTGCAACGAACACTTGAAAAGACTAATTTTTTTTTAACCTTAAAATTCATTGTGAGAGGAGAAATAAAATCAAAAGAACAGGGAGGATTCCAAAGGGGGACATTTTTTGCACCCAGTTCACTGACTCCTTTACTGCTCCGTTGGTTTAACCCCTCCCAGCTATTTTGTGTACTTTGGTTGGTGGTGTTTTACACAGTCCATAAGACATCATTAGTCTTCTAAGGCAAAGCTCATGGTGTCTGTCTGTGCCCAAACTTGACTTTTTTTTTTTTTTGGTAAAGTGCTTTGAGCTTATTTTATTGGGAAATGCAGGCTATATGATAAATATTTGCACTAATTTAATGCTACAGGCATCGAGGGATGAACCAGGTTTGGATTCCTCTACCATTTATCTCGTACAATTTTACTTGTAGCACAACCTGCGGGTGCTGAATGAGATCATCAGAGTGCAATTTTGGCTTGGGTTGTTTTTTTTTTGGACTCTTCCTTCTGGTTGTTCCAAGTTTCTACTTGAAGCAGTGCCTTTTTTTGG
Organism: Iguana delicatissima; assembly: GCA_948472985.1. Lineage (NCBI taxonomy): Eukaryota > Metazoa > Chordata > Lepidosauria > Squamata > Iguanidae > Iguana > Iguana delicatissima. The sequence continues at coordinate 809,247 of CAOKZL010000185.1, forward strand.
CTTTGAATGCAATGCAAAATTAAGGATGTATTCAAACGGGGCCACTAATGCACTTCTGTTGACTGTTTAATCCTCCACACACACACACACGCTTGGAAGATCTTTATGTTTAAAGGGTTTTGATCCTTCTGCCTTGCAGATTTGCTCAAGAGCAGCAGGGCCTGCCTCCTGTGGTCCAGATGCAGCCACTCACAGGCGCCACGATCCGTGCCCCTGCGCCGTCTCCTGTTTTACTCCCTCCGTGATGATTCCACACAGCAACGTTGCTGCCCAGCAAAGCCATCCTCCCAGCACCCTCCACCAGTGGCAGCCACAGCAGGTTCAACAGCATCACCTCTACCTTCAGGTAATAATGCTTCCCAGGGAGGTTGTTTAAGGCAACAGGCTCAGTGGAGGAAAAGGGGGTAGTTCCCTGCTTTCATCGTCCATCTGGTGGACTGTGTCTTCCCTATGAACTTGCTGGATCCTTGGGAACTTCCGGGAGGTGTTTTCTGATCTCTGTCTTACCACTCCGCATTTGGCAAGGGAAAGTCTTCTTGGTGGCCGCGCCCAGGCTATGGAATTCCCTCCCAAGGGAAGTCAGGGTGGCCCTCTCTGGCCTGTCCTTATTCCAGCCAATCTGTTAGCTAACACCTTTGCCAATATATTATATATAATCTTTTCTTTAAATCCTTTTATCATAAAATTAAAAATAAGTGCAAAAAAAGACAAATGAGACTGATGTAAATATAAATAATTGTAATATAACCAGTAATATATGTAGATATCATCTGTCTGTCTGTCTGTCTGTCTATCTATGTGTGTGTGTGTGTGTGTGTAAATACATATTAATTTATATAATTAATTGTATCTAGTCTCATGTAGTTAAATGTGTATTTCTTTTCCCCTTTATTTTGATGAACAACCCAGGGAAGTTAGGGTGCTATCTTATCTTTCCTTGCCAACATTTATCAAAAAAGAAAAAAAAACAATAAAGTTTGTCGATAGAACTCTACCCCTATGTTTGCAATCAGTAACAATAGCAAGTAGTTATATAATGTATTAAATGCACTTCGTTGTTTAATGCAAATTACCAATGTGTGAAATCATGGTTTTTCTCTTTAGAATCTTGTGATCCCTAGACTATATCTAATTGTTCATCCTATTCCACCTATTGGTTATTTTATAAAATAATATACATATATCTGTACTGATATATATTTCTATGGAAAATTATACCTGTGTCTGTATATAAGCTATAACAGATATTTTATTAGCTTGATTTCCTAATTTAATGGGGTGATATGACTCTGGGAACAGTTCCTCTTTACTAGGTGGGTCAGCCTAGCCAGTAATGAGTAAAAGGGTACGGAATACCCTTTAAATATAATGTTCTGAGCTGCTTGCACCTGGGTCTCTGAAGTCAACGCTTTGCTTCCTCTGCAGATGCACGGTGCAGCTGAGCAGGGGCAGAACCAGCGCCTCTTCCAGCAATCTCACCTCCCACAACAGAGTGCTGCCATGGGTTATTTCCACCACCCGCAGCAGCCCCAGAGCCGCCACCTGCAAGGCCAGCCCTGCGGCTTGCAAGACCTACCTGAAATGCAACTGCCTTGAGGCCGAAAGGGCTGGCGAGATGGTGGTGGAAACCGTGGGGCGTGCGTGCATGCAGCCGCTGTGCTTGAGCTGAGGTGAGAGACGGTGGGCAAGCACAGAATGGAGGGGAGTTCTGCCCTGTATGTCTAGAGGGGGCAAGGCTTCCCCCCAAGAAGAGCTGTGGCAGAACCAGGTAAGGAAGGGCACTCTCAAGATCCGAGAGAGAGAGAGAGAGAGAGAAATGGGCAGTTGGCGATTCTTGGAAGAACCCACCTGGGCAGCACTGCTTGAGTTGAACAGGATCAGGAAGCCACGTCCGGCTTTGTTAACCACGTCAGCTGCGTGCAGCTACAACATCTCATCTATATCCTGTGTTTAGGAACAGAGGAGAAGGCAGATACCGGCTCACTGGCAGATACAATTCCAAACTCACCTGATGTTTGAAAAAAAAAAGAAGAAGTAAGAAAAGAAAGATAAAGAAGAAACTCAGTTTAATCAAGTGGGGGGAAAATAACAATTTACAGGAAAGCAGAGTCCTTAACACAGTCACTTTTCCTTGCTGCAAAGCCATATATTGAATATGGTAGGTGGATTTCTAGCTTGCAGGCTATTTTCTTTTAATAGTCAAGTTTACACGCTGATGAGTTTTGGAACAGCGGCTGCACATGTGTGCAGGGGGCAGCCAAGACTTTTCCCCACAACTTTTTTTTTTCCTTAAAAAAAATCTTTGCGAAATTCACTGTGAACCACTCTGAACACAGACTGAGAGGTACAACCATCAGCAGGTTACCATTGAATTTTTTTTTTGCTATTGTGTGTTATGTATGTAGATTTTATTTTGGTATAGTAGTTCACATGTGGGTTACTGAACGTATTCCTTCCCCATTTCCCCATGCTCATGTTTTTTCCTACCTGTCAGTTCCCGTCATTTCTTTCTGGATAACTGGGGAATGCTGCTACTGTTTATCACACCACTCTTGCCTGAATTTCTTCTTTTTTGCACCAGCTCCTTTCACAGGTAGAATTATGATTCTGTACAAAGGTTTCCTCCTATTTTTGTTACAAAGTACAGATATAAATCTATCTATTTCTACTCCCCACTTAGCCAAATATACCTAGATAGGTTTTTAAAGAGGTTCAAGAACCTTTCCCCAACTTTTTGCCCCTAGCTCTGCCCAGTGAACCTCTCTGTGCAGAGTTTATCATGGCACCCAAAGACAAAAGCAAACTTTGTGGTTTTGCTGCTTGGCGTGTTAGAATTTGGCAATGTGGATATTTCTACTTAATGAGGACACCTGCAATGTTACAAGGCAGTAGTATTAGCAATAAATTGTATTTTTGTAAATTGTCACTGTAACTGTGTTTATATATTTAAGATTTTTTTTTTAAAAAAAGGTTTTATTCCTCAGTGGGTGTGTATACCAAAGCGTCCCCTACTGTTCTGTGTGTTTCCAAAGGAAAATGAATATTTACAATTGTTAGGGGCATTTTTGTATGTGTTATGTTCTTAAAACGTAACAGTGCTAGAATTGCACTTTAAAAAAACAAAAGTCCTAGGCTCAGAAAGCAATTTTCACCAATACTTCATCAGTGAGAATAAGTTTAAAAAAAAAGTGGGGGAGCCTGGGTTATGAAAAGACCATAGAAATCTGTTGCTGGTTGTTAGGAAGAAGTTCTTTTGTCCTAGCTTTGATAGTTTCCAGCCCAGTGCAGTTTAGTTTAGTAAAAATGCGGGACTTAAATTCAGTTTGATTGAAAAGTTAAAGAAAAAGCAATGTTCAAAAGTGATTGGGGAACAATGAGAATTCTCAGCCAGCAGGTTCATCAGTCTGTACAATGATCTGTTTTTCTCACTTACTTACCAGTGTTGTCAGTCCTTAGCTTCTGATGCACTTGCATGTAGAGAGCTGGCTGGGCACAATCAAATCTCCCTTGTTCTTCTCCCACCACTAAGAGAAAAGCTACAAATATACTTTCTTGGCTCCAAGACTGTAAGTAGTTGTCCATCACTGCAAAGAGCCTCAGGGGACTAGCAGCGTTCTTTGGTTTCCCTACTGTACGACAAAAGGCGAATGTAAACACTAGACGAGCTTGATATTATTTTCAGATGCAAGGCACAAATTCTGCACTAAGAAAGGAGGAGTGGGCAGTATAGGTTGAGGTGACCTGTCTCACACTTGTTTTACACATCAGTTGTAGGAATGGCAGTGTTGTAGTGGGAACCAAGTGGACTGGCTGTTAATCAGAAAGTCCTGCAAATGTGTATCTGCTTCTTGTCCTAGGGAAGGGCTGGGGTAACAATAAATCTGGGTCTCACAGCTCCATTTGGTGCTGGAAAGGGCCTCAAAGACCAAAATGCCACCTTCAAAAAAGGAAAAAAGGATTTCAAAGAATGTAGAATAGAACCTTGTTCTCAGCAAGCAGATAAAGATACTTGGAAGCACTGGGCACCTTATTGCAAAGCACTGCTACCTGTCTCCCTTGCCACACAAAAATTTGGAGAGGGACTTGTGGCCTCTTAAGAAGTGCAGTGGTAGAGCACTTGTTTCGTAGACCCAAAGGTGTGGTTTAGCTAAGGGAAGGCTAACAATTGACATTTTGTCAAGAGTTTTTGTTGATCATGGTTTGTTAATATACCCAGAACTTCACAAGAGATACCAAACAAACTATAACTTGTCCTTCCCATTTCTGGGTAGTTTCTCTTCTGTCCTTTTTTCACTCCCTATTTCAGGATGGGCTGCTGAGGAAACAAGCTAGAGACAAACCATAGTTGCACATTTGGACATCACAACAAGCCATGGTTTAAACAAGCCAGAATTTGTGAAGTCAAAAACAAACTGTGGGTTCATAGTGGCAGTTTACCGAACTGTCGTTTGTTACCGAGTTGGATTTAGATGTCAGCAAGCCAGATTTCAACAAGCCACACCAGACCTTGTTGGATAGTGTAAGCACAACCTATGTGATCTGTTAGAAAAGGACTATATCTATGCATAGCATTCCTGCTATTGCTTGTGAGTGCAACCTCTGTGGCCATGTTAGGTCTAGAGATGTGATGGAACTGAAGCATCCACTGGATGGTATAGTCAGAAGGCACTGGCATGTTTAATTAGGAAAAGAGGAAAATGCAGTTGAGCAGATATGTCTACTGCGGTGAATACATTTCATTTTGTTTGTTTGGTGCAAGGCAAGGATGAGAGTCACATGGCCCCCAGATATTGTTTGACTGCAGCTCCCAGTATTCCTCTCCACTGGGCAGGGCAGCTAGAAACTGCAGTCCAACATCATCTGGGAGGATACATGATTTCCATCCCTGAGGTAAAGGGATAGTTTATCATTTAGGAAAATGTTCAAGTTGTTGAGAAACAGAACGTATGGGCAGACACTTGACTTGACTTGCATTTTCAAAATGTACTTCAATTGTTATTCCTTTTGCAGTAGAGCTGTGCTCATCCCCAGTCTTGTCTCCAAAAGCACTTTTCCAAACAAAAAAAAGCTGAAGCATATTTCTGTGTTAGTGGCTTACCTGGCACACTGTGGCCTCAGTCCTGCATCCTTTCAGTGTAGCGTAAATATCCGCATACAGACTTACACAATGCTGAGCCGTGCATCTTCCCCCCGGCTTACTGATAAACCCCTGAAGCTGCCCTGCGTAGCCATTCTGTGCTTCACAGTGAGCAGGCATGCTCTGAGAAGCACCTGGCTCTGTCTCTATAGCCTGACATGACATGATCACAGAAGCCCTAAGACCCCTGGAGGGTCCCAGTGGATCTCAGTGCTGCTGTTATCCGTTTTGCAGCTTGCTATGGAGATGGAACCAGACCCTTCTCCAAGCCTGCTTGCTCACTGCAAAGCACAGGAAGGCCATGTGGGGTGGAGTCACGGGATTTTCAGTAAATCAAGGAGTGGCTTAGGGCACTGCACAGGGAGGAAAGGAGTGCCAACTGTGCAGCACTCAAAAATAGACATCCACCTGTGTAAGGGAAGCTTATGTGGGTGGATGTCCCTAACAGAATTCTGGCCATGGTGTCACTTGGCAAGCAGCCTTCTACATGTAGAACCTTGTGGGAGAGTGGACATGAAAAGGGAAAGAAGATGAGAAACTGGTCTATGCTGGCAAAATGTATTCTAACACAGAAAAGATGCAAGTTTTGCTGAACTCTTGTGGATTGTTTGAAAGTAAACTGTTTTAATGTCAGCCCCTGTTCTCTTGGCAGTATTGAAGTAACAGGTTTCAAAATGTGTGTGTGTAGCGGGGCTCAGGCTCTAAGGCTGGATCTAACCTTCTGGGTTGCCCAAAATGCCCACGGTTCTTCTATGAACTTTTGGACCAGTTTTTTTTCCCCTTTCAAAAAGGCTGAAACACATCTGCTAAAGCTTTGCACTAGTGGTGAGGGTATTAAATAAAATGTGCTGGCATTTTTTTGGTCCCCTTCTTTTGCATAGGAAGCCCTTTCTTGGTCCGACACTGGAATGAAGCCCCTGTGCCAAGAGCTCCACTAAAACTGGATTTGGGTTCCTGTAACTGTTGTTGTAGAAGAAATCCGGTCACAAATAGCCAACTTAGCTGGGCTTGGCTGAGAGGTTTCTCTCCCCATCCCTGTAAGCCCCCTCCCAAGCTGGAAAAGATGGACTTAGTGATGTACATAGCTGGCTTTTTCTTTTCCATAAGAAGGTCTCTTTCACACAACACAATTGTAGGACCTTGAGAACACATTAAGCTGCCCTGGGATCTTTTTTGGCTATAGGTTGACTACAAATACTGTAAATAAATAAACCATCTGCCATGGCTCCATCCTATGGAATCCTGACATTTGGAGTTTGTTGAGGCATTTAGAATTATCAACCAGAGCGCCGTTGTGCCTCACCACACTACAAACCCCAGATTCCTGGTACATTAATTGTGCTGTGTGAAAAAGGCCAAAGTGCCTTGGAAGCCCAAAGAGTAAGGCCATTTCCACACGAGACTGTTATAGCGCTTTGATTCCACTTTCAACATCCTATGGAATCCTGGGGTTTGCAGTTTCGGGAGGGGCCGGCTGGCCCCTCCCAAAACTGCAAACCCCAGGATTCCATAGGATGTTGAAAGTGGAATCAAAGCGTTATAACAGTCTCGTGCGGAAATGGCCTATGAAAGGAACAGGAAGATAAGCTGCAATGCCCTAGAAACAGGTTGTCGTTGTTATTGTTGCTGTGTGCCTTGAAGTCATTGCGACTTATTGTGAACCTAAAGTGACCCTATCATGGGGTATTCTGGGGCTGAGAGTGTGTGATGTGCGCAGTGGGTTTCCATGGTCCCCAGGTTCGTAAATTCCACTACATCACACTGGCCCTCCTAGAAACAGGTAGGGCAATCTAATTCCTTGCATATTCAAGTCTTCACAATCTGCTTAGTACACTTCAAAAACACAGGAATCACTTGGATCCGTGTTTGAACATGGCTTGCTGGTTGTGTAATAAACCTGAACCCCTTGCTATCCCATCCCCTTCCTGCCCTAACAAAACATGACTGCTACACCTGGATCAGGTGCAATATCTGCAGCATCTCACTTTCAGTGTGAGCCCAGAATATTCCCTCCCAGTATATGTATTCCACTTCATTCAACTGGAAAGTGGAAATGGGAGGCTGTGTAGATGCATCCTCTCCTGTAAGAAAGCAACTTTTCTCATTGTCTCCCCATAGTATTCTACATGCACTTTAAAGCTCCTGTGTGTCAACCTAAAAACATTTTGCAGCAAAGCATCACCAGCCATGTGCTATTGAATCCCATTTAACATCTTTCCCATTTAACTTTTTATGAAGGGGTGAAGTAGAGATGTGTGAGTGTGCAGACACACACAGACAGACAGATGGAATGGTTTCAGCCTCCCTTGTTGTGAAATCTAACCTGGATCCTCCCCTTTCTTTTTCTTCAATGCACCTGGAATTTGAGGAAGAGGAAGAGGAATTCTCCATGCAAAGTTGTCCCAATTCAGACAAGAGTTAGCATTACACATCGTAGAGTGCAGCTGCCTTCTTATTAAGCAGGATGGTGAACTTCGTCTAGAAGTTTAATCCACTGCTATTAAAATTTAAATAGATGGAGATATTGGTGAGCTGGGTTGCTAAATTAATTTTAAAAATGCCCCGCCTAAACATAACCATGGTGGTTGCCATCTTTTAGAGGGATAACTGGAAACTCCATCATGTCCTCGTACAGGGTTTTTTTGTGCTTTATGGTTCCCTTTCAAGTCTTGCTTGAGGCTGAGAGTTTACTAGCTGTTTCAGATGTGCTCCTCTCCTACCTCCTTCCCCAACGTATGTGCCGGATGGGGCTGATCCGTCAAGCCCTTACGATGGCAACTGTGTGTGCCTGGGGAAGAGGAATAAAGGAGAAATGTGTCCAAAGTGGCTTTGGAGTGGGAATTAATACGTTAAAAAGACCCTCCCTTTTAAAATGGCAGTAAGAATAATAAATATGTATATTTTTTGGCCTTTCTGAAATCATGCACTTTATTCATAAAGCACTATTTTCTCCATAAATTTATCACATTGGCTATGCCAGGCGCAGAGGGCCTTGGCTGATGCTGCTTCAGTCCCCACACTCTACATTGAAGGGAGAAAAACAATACATCACAATCTGTATTCCGTCTCACTGTGAAGTCTGAACTGCTTCTCTCTTCCTCCTGCCCAAGGCAATTTTGAGAAGGACCAGGTCTTGGCATCCTTCTCTCAAGTTTCTTTCTCAGGAACTTACTTAAGAGTTAGGCAGGGCCGGCACCAATGTCAGGAGTGAAGCAACCACCTCGGGTGGCAGATGGTGGGCTGGGGTCAGCGGGGGAGTGGAACCGCCCATAGGTGTCCTTCATGAACCCCCTTGGTCATTTGTCTTTTGGAGGACAGTGTCTTCATCTGGTCAAGAAGAATGCTTAATGTGTAATGGGGGATGCTCTCCATTAGTAGTGCTGAATTCAACATGTAGACCATTTCTGCACTAGATTGTTTTTGAGCCATTATTCGACTTTCAACATCCTATGGAATCCTGGGATTTGCAGTTGTTTTCGAGCTATTATTCGACTTTCAACATCCTATGGAATCCTGGGATTTGCAGTTTAGGGAGGGGCCTTTTGGCCCCTCCCTAAACTGAAAACCTCAGGATTCCATAGGACGTTGAGTCAAATAATAGCGGTATAACAGTCTAGTGCAGAAATGGCCCTAGTCTAGTCTGCTTCTGTTTGTGGAATGGTGGGGGGAGAGGGGATTGATAGGGTGCCCTTTTTTCTTTGCCTCAGGCAACTAAATGTCTTGGGCTGGCCCTGGCATTGGGACCCATTGGGAATTAGTATCATCTCCTCTCTGCGAAAATGGATCCTGTTTTTCCCACCTCCCATAAAGTATTTTTTTTTAAGGTAATTCTGTTCAGGTGAATTGAGCTTTGTCTGGATGTAAGTTATCCTTGATGTTTAGGAGGCAAAGTTTTTGGAATTGCATAGAGTTATTAGCCTGGACAACCTGAGGGAATGTCTGTTAGAAACAGATCTATGTTAAAGGTATTAATCCCATGTATTTTGTTTTCATATACAATTCTCTGTGACAGAGATAGGATTCATGTGGCCTTCCAGATGTTGTTGGACTGCAACTCCCAGCACTCTTCATCATTGGCTAGAAGTGAGGAGAGGTTCAGTTGGGGAACATCTGGAGGGCCAGATGGCTCCCATCCCTGAAGTTCAGGAAACGCGGGCGTGTTGTCAGAAACTGTTGGTCACAAATTCTGGGCTTCAAGAAATACAGGCACCTTTGTAAAGTCTTTGCACTTTTAGTGGGTTTTTTGTAACATATATAAGCTAAAGGCTGGTTGATCTAGCCGGGCTGGATTGACAGATAACAGAGTCTAATCTAAGTTGTATATATTGTGACATATGAGCTATGTACAAAGGAAAAGAGAGGACCGAAAAGAAAAGAAAAGGCAACAAAGGCTTACAGCTGAATATTTAGTTTATTTTATATGATGTCAAATATAGATAACTTTATAAATGTTCCTACTGAAAAGAAGTATTTTGTAAAATGGGCAGGGAGGGGCGAGGAAGTGTCTTATGGGGACAAAAATGAAAAAAAATATCTTGCCTAGAGTACCCTTGTGAAGAAGGATCACTGGGCAAGAACCAGCATGTCCCCATGTGCTTTAAAGATTTGTACATAGTATTTTGAAAGAAAAAAGAAATAAAATTGTACTTTTAACAACTCTTAGTTGATGGCTGCCGTTATTTATTCGTTTGGTGTTTTAAAAGACTTGGTTGTGTGCACACAAGTTCTTAAGAGTTGCTAGCACTGCATCCAGTTATTTATGGCAAGGTTGGCTTGTTTTAAAACCCTCTTAGGCTGGTGGGTCTAGAGCCAGATTCCCAGCAGTTTTCCAGCATGCTGGACAACGGGGCGGAGGCCATTCTAAGCTATCAATTTTCCCAGCTGACCAGCTTCCTTTTTAAAAAGATAGCCAGTCTCTTGTTCTTCCTGCAACCTAAGCAGACACTGACACACACAAAAACGGTGTTAAAAGTGATTGGGAAAACCTGGGGCGCTGCAGATGGAGCTCCCAATTAAAGCTTTGGAAAGTTTCTTTTTGGGACTGCTACTACCCAAATTCCCCAGGGCTGTGAGATTCTAGGCTTTGTAGTTAAATCTTTCCTTTTCCCAAATGCTGCTCCACTCCTACCACATATAGGCTGTGCTGGTTAGGGTTGTTAGGAATCGGAGTCCCTAAGTTGCGCTCCCCACCCCAATACTGGCAATTCCAGCAGCTGCTCATGGAGGGCACGAAGACGACCACTGGACCCACCCACCTGCCAGAAGTCATCTCTCAATTCCCCCCGCACTCTCTGCACACAACCATCACAGCCATATTTTTGGCCTTTTTTTTTTTTGACAATATTACATGCTGAAATCCAGATTTCCTCTTTTTCCCCCCATAAATGAAACACTCTCTTGTGATCACTTGTCACAAACAACAGCATGCAGATGCTGCATCCAACACGTCGCTATTAAAAAGACAAAATAGAGCGGCGAGTAAACATATTTTACTTCCTTGGTAGCAAAAACAAGAAAATAATCCTGTTCCTCTGGAAAATATACCATAATAATCTTTGATTATTAATCATGATTTATGAAATATTCTTAAAACAATGACAAACATATACAAACTGGTTTTGTAAGATAATTTTTTAGAAGTCAATTATAATTTAATATGCTTAGATATCGTTGATAAGGTACTTTAAAGATCTCTATCTTTTCGTTTGTCTTCATTAAGCTGTTAACAGTTGCTCTAATAGCAAGCTGTATTGTACAAATCAAACCTTTTGAGGCATTAGCGTGGCTTTATGCAACAGCAATGAACAATCAGTGCAGTCATTACGATAAATACATTTTTGATGATGGTGGTGGTAATAATAATAATAATAATACCCCCCTTGGTGTCCTGTAATCTCAGTATAATCACATTTTATAAAGGATCTCCCAAGACCATTTGCCTCTTCTTCCAACACAATGGGCAAACTTGTTGTCTGGAGGTGGAAAATATATTTCAAAGCAGGAGAAAAGGTGCCACACAGATATTCAGCCAGAGATATCCTGATTATTATTTTCCTTACAATATTTTCCTAAATTTTATGAAAACATTTTCAAACTGTGTGAAAACTCTCCTATATGACATCTATGCATCCAGTAAAATTCTTCAGACTATCTTGAATCCAGTACAATCGCCCCAAATAGAGAAGACCTACTGAATCAATTGTTGCATGGTAAGGCAAGAACATAAGTCAACATTCTTTTGTTACATAAGTGTCCTCTAATAAAGAAATAACAAATAGGATTCTAGCTGCTCAGTTCTCTTGCCCTTTGGCTACCAGTGTCCTATTCCCAGCTGCAAAAATTCCAAAGACAGACACACAAACACACACAGAGAGACAGAGAATAGATGTGGGAGACATGGGGGGGGTCTCTTTTACACAGCATAATTGCAGCAGTTTGATACCATTTTAACTGCCTCCTGGTGCATTCCACAGAATCCAGAATAAATCAAATAAAATAAAACTGGCATTTGTTCTTTGGCAAGGAACTAGAGGAAAAGAAGTAGCTGGAACATGTCCAGAGGAGGGTGACCAAAGTGGTAAAAGGCCTGGAAACCATGCCGTAAGGGGAGTGGCTTAGGGAGCTGGGTATGTTTAGCCTGGAGAAAAGAAGGTTAAGAAGTGGCATGATAGCCATGTTTAAATATTTGAAGAGATGTCATATGGAAGATGGTGTAAGCTTGTTTTCTGCTTCTGCAGAGACTAGGGCATGGAGAAATGGCTTCAAACTTCAGGGAAAGAAACTCCACCTAGACATAAGGAAGAATTTTCTGATGGTAAGAGCAGTTCAACAGTGACTACGTTGCCTGGGAGTGTGGTGGAGTCTCCTTCTTTGGAGGTTTTTAAACAGAGGTTGGATGGCCATCTGTCGGGAATGTTTTGATGGTATATTCCTGCATGGCAAGGGGTTGGACTTGATGGCCCTTGTGGCCTCTTCCAACTCTATGATTCTAGAGCTCTTTAACAGAGAATTCAGAAAATTATGAATTCCAGAATCACAGAAAGGAACCATGCAAGTTAAAGTGGTTTCAAATTAGTACAACTGTGTAGTGCGAAAGAGACCTGGGTAAAAATACTCTTGTAACCCCCGGAAAGAAAAAGTTCAGCAATCAGCAATCACATTGGAGACATGATGCAATTGAGTCAGAAGCCACAGGAAGGTGCAGGGTGGATTTCGGGCGGCGGGGGGAGAGACAGGCAAGAAGGCATGCATAAGCAACCTAATCCACCTTCATCCCATCTTTTGAAGCAGAGAAGCAATAAATAAATAAATAAATCTCAAAATGAATGCCAACAAATTTAAAAGCAAGTGAGAAGAAAACCTTTACCACAGAAAATGTTGGTGTTTCCAACATTTATCCTACCAACCCATGGTACCGGGCATATCAAATGCTCTAGTTTAGATGTGGAAGAGGGGGTACCCACATCGGCCCCATCATCAAATGCACATTTAAATTAATACATTGTTTTTATTCAGAATAAGGAATCAAAGGCTCAGGTTAAAAAAAAAATCTCTGAGGCTTAGTGTAGAATGAAATAGTACCTGATAGGAAAAAAGACTGTTGCCGGTTTCAGAAAAAGTAGTTCTCCTAAATAAAAAGAAATCCTGAAAGTAGAAAACTTTCACATAAGGGAGAACAGCTAGGCTAGAATCTTTTCCCAACTATGCTCTAAATGCATGAAGAATCTGAAGCAGTAAAAATCCAGCCCACCACATCATGCCACTTGCATGGGCGAAAAAAGCCACCCCGAATGCTTCTTGCCAAGGAAAAATGGAAAACATCTGTTGTAAGTGTGCATGCAGTTCCTTGGTCAACCTTGGTATGGTTTCCTGGAATACTGTACCTTCCAAGCAGTCAAAAGGAAAACAACTGGACTGAAGTAAATTAACACAGTTTGCAGAAGGTCATTATCACACTACCCTTAGGACAAGTGGAATTCAAGACAGGTGCATTTTTAAAGCCTGGGTTTAGTGCATGGCTTGACTCATCTTGAAGTGAGCCAAGTGACTGGGAGGGGAAAGCTCCACAAAGATATTAAGGCAGAAGGACGGTCTCACCACTGAGGACTGGGGAAAACTGACCCCACCATAAGGATGGGAGAAGAGAGAAGACAAAGAGACACACGTGACCATGACCATCATATGAATTTATCCATTTATGAACTGCAGGCACACCCAATATTGACATTTTGTGTGGGCTGTAATTCCAATGCCCACTTTCCCTTGCAAGAGAAACCTGTTTTACCCACTTTAAAGGGCTACTTTATTTGCATAGAATTTAGCCTGATAGTTCTTCCAACAAAGGCCTTTTGTAGCATGAAGTGGCACACCCAGTTTGCAATATAGTCCTAGAACAACTACCAAGTTAAATTTAAACCCTGTGCAGGATCCTGATTTATGGGTCAAGAAAACTGGGTCCTTTTACTTTTTCTTTCTTGGTCCTTTCTGCAAACTTACAGCAATGGTTAACTTTTCTCTTCATTCTTGGCTTGACCCAATAGCAAATGTTTGCTTTGTACGGATCATCACTTGCTACAACAACCAGACTGTGCACAACCACAGTGTATTTCCAATGGTTTAAAAACTATCTATGCTAAAGATAAACAACAGCAAACCTCAGTGCCCCTGTAAATGATGATCAAAAGCTGGTGTATAACCAGCAAAACATTGCATACCTATGTTGGTCATTCTGCACATGTAACAATTCCTACAAGAGGCCAGCATAAAATTTCCATGGAATAGACAACTGGGTCTTGCCTGGAAAATATGCATAGAAAAACCAAGGCATTTTTGCCCGTGAGCCACTTCAGTGACATAGAGGGTATTGGATTCAGCAAGTTTCCTGAGCACTCAAAGGCTAAAATCCAGACAGCAGCATATGCTGTCATAACCTTCTCTTAGATCAGCATGTGTACATTTGGGGGATGTGGCAGAAGGAGAAACCCAGCATCCCTTTTTGCAACCCCCTCTAACCTGGCTGTGCAACAGCAGCTGAGAGGTGGTTGGTACAGCAATGTCCTCACCCTGACCAGCAGTGTCCAACTGCAGAGAGGGGCCCAGGTGAGTCTCAGCTGTCCTAGAGAACCTGGATGAAAAAAATAACAGTTTTATGCTGGGGGCAGGAGCTGCCTTTTCTCCTCTGGATGCACAAGGGCATTTGGCACCCCCCCCCCAGGGGATCAGGGAGAGCCAGCAGAGTGCTGTGCACTGGACTATGACTCTGGGAAACCAGGGTTAGCATCTCTACTTGGCCACGCCAATCCACTGGATGACCTTGGGCAAGTCATACTGTTTCAGCCTCAGAGGAAAGCAAAGGCAAATCCCTTCTGAACAAATCTTGCCAAGAAGACCACATGCTAGATTTGACTCAGGACCACCATAAGTCAAAAAATGACCTGAAGGCACACAACAGCGGATTAGTAGCCAGGGACGGAGCTATTCTGGATAACCTCCTGGCATCCAGCTGCTGTTGTGCACCCGAGGAAGCAGGAGGCAAGCAAAAAGAGCCTGCATCCACTGGATGACTGGTGTATGTATAATGGTGGACACTTCACTCTCCAACTTGTTAATCTTGGCCAAACACTCTTGTTTCATACACTATCAACTAGTTTGGAGTTAGATCTGTGTTCCTTATAAGCCAATTCATCACCAATACACTGGAATAACGTTTTCAATTAAATGACTCTAATAGCTCCACTGGGGTGGAAAAATCCTGCAGGAATATCTGTGACTTTCAAAAAGGAGGGGAAGCAAAGTGAATTTAGTACCATCTATAAGCATGGTAAGATTTCATTAGCAGTGTCACTGATAAGGGAATGAGAAGAAGAAGAACAACATAGTTTCCACAAAGCTCTGGGGGGCATTCAATTAAATAAAAGTAGAAGGAACTGGCTTATGCTTTTGTTGTAAGAATCCGTGAAAAGTCTGTGAACACCAGAAGGAAACAAGTTTACATGAGTGCTCAACTTTGTCTACAATAATCTTCAAAATATTATTCAAACTTGCTTAAAAAACAACAATATTATGTGTCACCATCGTATGCAAGGCTGGTTTCTACTTTGGAAAGGCAGCTGCTCACCCAAACTCAATTTACACACTACCACAGCATCAAGAGCAGCTCTTCTCAGTCTGGTCCAGTGATGTCCATATGCAGGACTAGAAAGCAGATTGACTGCTGGGGTTCCTTCTCATTTCACTGCTGGGTCCCCTAAATGATGTCCACATGAAAAGGAACCCTGAAGTTATGCTACTTTGTCCACACTTCGCCTGCATGGATTTTGGAAGGAAGCCACTACACGTCTTCCATGCCACTGAGGTACTGTGTGAATTGCATCAAATTAAGGCAGCAGGATAGAGAAATCAAACAATTGAGCAAAACAATTGCACAAAAAATACAGCCCAAACTCTAACCAGCAATCTAGGAATTTGTTGTTCAAGACAAGACGCTTATGGGGTAGAGCCTGGGAAAATTACTTTTGTGAACTACACCTCCTGGAGTTGCACAGACCAGGGGAACTCCAGGGGCTGTAGCTCAAAGAGGTAACTTTCTCAAGCTCCAGTTAGACACAACGCCAATAGGAAAGTAACTAGGATTCCAAGAAGGAATACGGAACTCTTCCAAATCTATCTCCAAGAGCTTCAGTTTAAAGTATAATAATAACAACACCCATCTACATAACTTAGCAGCCTCACTCAACTGACCACTCAAAGCATCAAGCTGATCTACATTCAAAGTGTAAGAAGTGATTCTTTGGAAAATTCAACCAGGCTTACATTTGAACAAGTGGACATCTACACCACTTTTAAGGAAATGTGGCAGACATTACATTCAGGGGGAGAAACACAGAACTGTAGCTTGGTAATGCAACAACCTGCAACTGCGCCCTTAGCAGGGCAGGTTTAAAACTCCTGTCCAAGCTAGCATGTGTTGACTGGCATGCTTTAAGTCTCCAAGTGTACTAAAATGCAAAGATTAGGTGCAACTGTGCTTCAAGCTATATTTTACTTCGCTGCAAAAAACATAAACAACCCATTTGAGCTAAATCCTCAACCCCAACTTCCCAACAGAAATTCAATATACATCAAGCATACAAATGTCTCTTGGGTCTGGGCACCTGCATACAGAACAAAGAAGGAAAGGGGAAAAGAAAACCACAGGTAAAGAAGTGCTATACCTGGGGCCTTGCTTTTAACTGAGAAGCTTTAGCAACCTCTAACTTGGCTTTGACATCTACAGGCTTCTCAAAAAACCTCACCAAAGCAGGCTCATTCATTAAAGAAGCCAAAATTTGCTCGAAAGCAAAGGACCATTCATTGCCAACTTTGCTCGTGCTCTGGAACGCCATGCCATCAGTCTGTGGGGTGGGATGAGCTTCCTGGAGTTTGCTTCCATCTATTGTACTATCATCAGCCACTGGTGGAGACGTGCTTTTGACTGGTGAAGTGGGGCTCTGGAGTTTTCGGCCAACCTCCTCCATCCTCAGCAAGAGGCTGGTAACAGTGGCAATGGCACGATAAAGCAGCTCCTCCTCTGGGTCCCCATGGAACAAGTTATACAAAGTCTTTGAAAACTGGATGAACTGGGACTGGAGAGGGGAGAAAGCAGAAGCAGTATTTGAAAGAAAAAGATCTGGGTTTCTAATGTGGCATCTTACTGATGTTGAAATAATGCATCTTAATATAATTAAAAATAATACCTGCACAGCATTTGTTTTTAAAAGTGATCTGCTTGTCCCAGTAGGGCACCATTCTCTCAGCTGGTGCCCCCTAGGGATGTGTCAGAACCTCAAACCTATTACCCACAGCCAGCATGACCACTGACCCAACATATCAGGAAGACACCAGAGGGAGGAAAGATTGTACTGAGATACATCAGGGGCATTATCACCCCCTCCTCCTTTTATAGTCACAGACACATTGAAACACACAGAGGAATAAAAACTTGGGCCATTTCAAAGGCCCCTCCCTAAACTGCAAACCCCAGGATTCCATAGGATGTTGAAAGTGGAATAATAGCACTATAACAGTCCAGTGTGGAAATGGCCACAGCAATTAAAAATTCAGGCTCACATCTTGCAACACAGTTATAGATCTGTATCTCAGAGTTATAGATCCATAAGTGCTCTATATTTACCCCATGCTCCTATACTACAATTGCCATGATTGCAAATATCCCCTGAAACCCACCTTAAACTCAAGGCAGCTGTCCCATGCAATGGAGGCTTGCTGCACGGGCAAGTGGGGCACTTCAGAAAGGCAGAGTTAGCTCTCTCCTGTCCTCAAGCCACAGTGAGAAGTGGAAGCCTTTGGCTTTGCACACCACGGCTCAGGGACACAAAGGTGTTTCTCGCACCATGGCCTGGGAGTGGGAATGAGCTAGCCATATCATTGCCAAATGCCCACTTGCCTGCACAGCAAATCTCCAGCTCACAGAGCTGAGTTTAAGGTGAATTTGGTTCTGGGACTTGATTCTTTGGTCATTTATAACTACATTTGCACAGTCATGAATGTAATACACAATCTCAGTTGTAATCATTAAAACACAAACATATTTAAAACATGCACGTATATTTAAAACACTATTATTGCTTGTTTTAGGAGCATACTGTTCTCATTACAGAACCTAAAAGGAAGCAAGAAAATGTTCAGGTTCTACAGTATCAAAATCTCACCTGGCCCATTCGGGGCAGATCCTTAATGCTTTCTTCCTTCTTAACCAGTTCATCTTGCCACTGCTTCAAATATGCCTGGATATCAACTTTTCCTCTCCCTGTTTGAGAGGCGACAAATTAACTTCCAAGAAAATGGATGATCCCAGTCTCCCTGAAATGTGAACCATCTGTTTTCTTTCTTTCTTTCTTTCTTTCTTTCTTTCTTTCTTTCTTTCTTTCTTTCTTTCTTTCTTTCTTTCTTTCTCTCTCTCTCTCTCTCTCTCCTCTCTCTCCTTCCTTCCTCCCTCCCTCCCTCCCTCCCTCCCTCCCTCCCTTCCTTCCTTCCTTCCTTCCCTCCTTCCTTCCTTCCCTTTCCTTTCTCATCCCACCTCCAACACATGACCCAAAGAAGTTTACAGGAGAAAACACTACATAAGCAATTCTAATAAAAAACTAATTTAAACCACTTTACCAGAGATTTAAAACAGAGCACACCTCTACTAAAACATAACAAAAAAAGATAGAATGTCCAGCACACTCCATAATAAGAGTTTTCTGTCACAATCAGTTAACCATCAAAAGCATTTTTAAATGAATACGCCTAATCACATTGAACCTTTATAGACTCCAGTCAAAATAGAAAATTTACAGAAATCTAATTCCTGCAAAATAAGGATCAGACAGGCCAACACCTGTTTCTGGAAACCAACAAGGAAAAAGTTGTGAAGCTGGCACGATGCTTGAACTCTTCCTATATCCTTGCAGTCCTAAAAAAATAGAATGCAACAACTTCTCTTGATGCTAATCTGAATTAGTTACCTTTTTCTGGACTCAACTTCAATGCATCTGCATCCACACTGTCCCCAGGAGAAGAAACTGGGATGGAAAAGGATAAAAATAAGTGGTACACATGAACAAACAGTACACAGAGTCAGTGGGGCTGTTCAAGTGTTGGACTAGTGCACTAGTACACCAGGGCAGAAATCCCAGCTCAGCTGTGGCAAACCTTGGGGAAGTCACCCTTTCTCACCTTCAGAGGAAGGCCACAGCAAACCTTTTTTGAAAAAACCCTGTGAAGAAAACTTTGTGATACATTTACCTTAGGGTTGCCATAAGTCATAAACAACCTGAAGGTACACAACAACAACATGAAGCTACCTTATGGTGTGTACACTGTTTGTTCATCTTGCCCAGGGTTGTACAGTTGCAACTTGCCATGGCTCTCTGAGGTCTTTCACCCTCCTCTGATACTCAAAAGCCTTTACCTGGAGATGCCACAGATTAAACCTAGGACATTCTGCATACAAAACATAGGCTCCAGCCATTGAGAGATGGGAAAGTTAATTTGTGGGTGACTATTCCCCAAATTCCCCAGCTAGCACAGCCAGTGTAGCCCCCAAAACAGCTCTGAGCTACAGCCCTTCTATGCGACACCTGATCCAACCTTGAATTATAAGAGCACATGCTATAAAAAAACATGGAACATTCTGATTTTCCTGAAAGTTCTCTGCGGAAAAAGAACTGAGGCTGTCTACTCTGTTGAGCCAGAGAAAAAGGCTCACTACAGACCACCACTTTTAAAGATATAGGACAGCCTTTCAAAACTTTTTAAAAAACATGCCCATAAGTGGTTAATGACTGCAATTTATTTACCTATTATTCAAAGCGATTTGCTTAAATTCTTTTCAATATACCAGCGGTTCTTAATCTGGGGTCCATGGACCTCTCAGGAGGCCACTGTTCTCCCAGAGGGTCTGTGAAGGCTTGAAGAAATGTTATGAACTTTTATAGTTAAAATAAAAGGAAGGGAGGGAGGGAGGGAAGGAAGACAACGAACAGGGATAGTCATATATTGATTTCAAAGACCAAGATTCTTTTGCTGGTGGCAGACATTATTTGCATAAAGTTTAATTACACTATCTAAAACCATACAAAGGTTATGAAACTGTTGGATAGCAAAAAATGTACTCAGCACTTGGTACTGCTGCCTGCGGTGAGAACATGAAGGATGCCAAACAGCTGAGCAAAAGCACATGATATTTCTTGCTACCACATATAAAACTAGAAGCCTCTTTGAGTCCACGGCAACAAAATTTTTTTGAAGGGAATCCACAGTTCAAAAAAAGGGTTAAGGATCATTGCAATATTCAGTTTATTAGTGGTCACGAAACATAACAAACGTTTGTTAACACCTAGTCTATTAGGGCCACCCTCTGGTCCCTAGGCCCTTCTCGTTCTCTTTTCCTCCCACTACTGCCCCACTCCTCAGTTCCCACTTTATTAAAGCAAGACGGGATGCAAAGTGAGAAAGAGTGAAACGCTTCAGTTCTCTGCATTTAGAAGTGCTCAGTTACAATTAACAAAACTGAAGCACACCAAAAACAGAGAAGGGAGGATCTCTTTCTGAGGCGGAGGGATGGGACAATGTTTCACTGCCTTCTCTTTTACAAGATGAGCGAAGAAATCATGGTTTGTTGTGTTCTATAAACAGAACCTGCTAAAGCTTACTGTTTAATTGGCTCAAGTGGATCAACTCTTCTTTAGACAGTTGAGCACCTTTAGAAGGGCTCAGGGATTCCACTTCGGTGAAAGCTGCCGAAAGAAAATAGAACTGAGGTTAGTTGAGAACTGCTATTATCAGAACCCTTTTAAACATTTGCATTTGCATAAGCATTGCATACCCCTAATGTTCTGGTGCATACCCTGCAGGATATGTGTAACTCAGGCTGGGAATCACTGTCCTTTTTCTTGTTTTCCTTTCCTCTCTCCCTCCCCATTTCTTTCAGTGGCATGTCTTTTTCAAATATAAACCTGAGGGCAAGGACTTTGATGGAAGTGTTGGGTAAACTGTTTTGAAAGCCTTCCCAGCGACAGAGCAGGATATAAATGCAACAGATAAAACAAATAAATCTGACTTACCTGGAGGTACGTGCAGTTTGAAAAGTAGCTTCAGCTTATGGGTAAAACTTCCATGATACATGATATCTAACAAATGGAGAGGGAGAAAAAAAGAGGAAGACTATTCAAGATGTTTCAAAAGCAACTGACTCTTGTCAGTGTCATTTTTGTCAGGATTTGAAACCGCAGCAGCTCTTGATCCTCAGATTTGAGAGGTATCAGGCAAAGGGTTTAATCTGTCTGCCTCTGCTAGGAAATGGAAGTTACTACTGGGAAGCCAGGTGGATAAGGACAGAAGTTTCATAGTGTCAATTGGACAGAGCAGCTCAAGTATACTTAGTTGGTCAAAACCGAAGAGGTCAGGGTGTCTCAGTGGCTCTGTGCAACCACAAGAATCAATTCCCTGCTTAGCTGTACAAACCCTCTGGATGACTTTGGGGGCATCACATACTCTCTGTCCCAGAAAACCCCATGATGGGTTCACCTGAGGGTTAACATAAGTTGGAAACAACCTGAAATGTGTGGAAAGCCACCTGCCCCAGAATCTCCAGTATATAAGAAGATAAGAGCCACACTGCATAAGATCGAAGTCCTATCTCATCCAACTTCCTGCTCATATGATGGCCAGTCAGTTGCCCCTGGGAAGCAGGTAAACCCAAAGCAAAGAGGGAAGTCACGGATTACCAAAATAAAACCAAGGAGAAACCAATGTCAGTGTCTGTGCACTGAGTCCAATGCATTTTGGAATTTAGAATGGCTTCCTTGGGATCTGTACCTCCCACAAATCTATGGTGATTTTTCCATTATAACAATAGGATTGGTGAGGGTTTTTACCATTACTAAAGGTCCTTCTCCATCCTGGAGAGCTGCCTGAGTAGACAACACCACACTAGACAGACCAACAGAATGATCTGATTTAAGGTCATTTCTTGCCTTACTCTCCACAAGTGAACAGGAAATACGTCTGGTAAAGAATCCAGTGTGAGATCAACAAGCACACAATCCCTCCCTTCGTAGTTTTTAAATACTGTACCAAGTGCACTGACAAATTCTTTGAAGTTGATAAGGCCATCTAAATTTTCATCCAGCAACCTGAACGTCCACAATGCAAGGGAGTCCCTGTTTGCACAACTTGCCCAAGGGCTCAGGAGGTGATAGAGGACCCGGAACTGCTGGCAGTCAATGCGGTATTGCTCCAGGTAAGGCAGGCTGGGGTCATGGTGCTTCAGGGCTGGACTGTTGACAGTCCAGTAACAAGAGAGAAAGTGTTCTTTCTGGAAACAAACACACACATAGGCAATAAAGGTAGAGACTTGGGTGCTGGAGCAGGAAACCTAGGTTAGTTCCATGTTGTTGCACCAAGTTAATGATGTCAACTACTCTCCTTAAAATCAAAAGGTTCATAGTTTGAGAATGCTCCCAATCCTTTGAGCTTGCATGTTCAGACTTGTGCACTGTCTCCACTTAGGACCAACCTAGAAGGTGTGCTCCATATATTACCCTGTCTTCACCAACCCCCTGAGTTTCCTTAGTGGTACGTGCCTCTGGAATCAGAACTGCAAATTAAATCTGTGTTTATCTTTTAATGATCAAGCCCAAAACAAAGAACATTAAATGCAAGGTATGTTAGTGAAGAAAATCAGGTGTTATGATAAACTGAGGTCTTTCAACAGTTCGTGAAGTCTTTTTGGAGAAAAAAAAAGTGCAAAATGTATGATCTAGCTCTGTCCTCCTATTCACGGTGAAAGCATGATGACAATATAGACATATCTGCCCTTTTCAAAAATGAGCATAGCTGCCACTTTTTGAGTTTTCAGATTCTGTTCAAAATCATTAACCTTTTAAAATATCACCTAGTATTGCTAAAATAACCATAGCAAGTTAACATAATGAGAAATGTTGAAATAGTGTCAGTTAGCATTTTAACAATTTAAATATTTAAATTCATTGCTTGAATTTTTAAAAGACTACAAATAATTATTTAACATTCCTTCCAAGCTTTGTTTTAAGCAAGCACACTGAACACCTTGCTTAAATATTCACTAATATTCAAGTTACTTCTCCTTGACCTGGGAATGGCTTCTTAGGGTACCGGTCAGAACTAGCTGACAGAAACAGAAGATTCCCAGTTGTTGTTCTTTGTTTTGTTTTTTAAAGTTATCAGAAGAATTAGCCAGAGTTGTTAAGACCTAGTGAAATTTCCTCAGCTAGAAGCACAACACAGTATGATACTCAGCTCAAAACCAAGCATTGCTTACAAGGACATTAAATTTAACCAACCTATTACCTTGAATATTTCATAAAGCTCCTCCAGGTTGCTGGGACTGATTTTCACATCCTGCGACACAACACGCAGCTGTTAACAGTTGACAGAAGGAAAGCAATCAAGTTACAATCATGCCTTCTCATTTTTCCACAGGATTACCTTTTCCTGCTTTAAATTTCACTGATTTGCATCAAATGAAGAGACTTTTCCCACAATACAGAAAATACACAAATTGAAGGCATACCTCATTAACAAATCTCTAATAAAGAAGCTCTTTTTTACAAAATCTTTTTTTACAGGAGTCCAGCCTAACCTCCCCTCTTTTCTTATCTTCTGTCTAGCTGGACCCCTGACTCCCCCGGCACTGGCATTGAGAAGATGGTGAATCAGAAACGACAAAAAGACAGACTTTCAGTGGTGGGCTGCAGCAGGGTGTCTGCAGTAAACAGTAGAATGAAGCTTGACCTAGGAAATAATGAAATTCTACTTTGGGTGATCCCACTGTAGCTGTGTGTGCTTACGTAAAACAGGCAAGGCAAACAGCAGCTGCCTCACTTACTGAACATGTGTGAAGAGTAAAACACACAAAAAAATAAAATAGGAAAGCAGATTAATCTGCTTCATCCACTACGCTAGCATGTGGATAGAACATAGATCTCCAAGTTTTGCAATCAAAATGAAAATTTAGACGCTATTGAAAGAAAAAAGCATCATTCCAGAACACATTATGGAAGAAGTTTTCAAGCAGTCTCTAGATCCAAAATATTTTGTTTGCTTATGCACAGCTTACCTGACCTCGTTGTTTTGTTTCACAAGTGCGTAACATTACTTTTTGAATAAAAAATCTGAATAAAAATCGTTGAACTGCTCTTCTTTTTTTGTAGTGTACAAACCCATCACTGTATTTTCCATTTTATTTCTACCTCTGGTGCCAAAATTTCTGTTAGAGAATCAAAGTCCAGAAAGGCATCTACTTGGTTAACCAGTTAACTTTAATTTGGTTAACTTTAGAACTCGCTTGGCCTTTCCAATCTACAGGGCGAGACCATGTCACTTTTCCCTACCTGAACTCTTCCCTTTTAGCTTTTCTTCCCCCTGAATGTTATTCTTCCCCCTTGTTCCAATGCTCAGACTGTGAGTGCTTTGGTTTAGGTATCACCTGGTGATGAGCAGACATTTGTGAAGTACACACACAAAATCTTTTGGGAAAACATACTCCTAGGGGATAAATGTAAAAAGCAGTTCCATAAATACAGAGATTACTCAGTGGTTATGAAATGCTGGCGGGGGGGCTTCTCTATATACAAAAATGCTTGATCATAAGCAGTGATTCAACTGATAAACAACATTTAATACCATGACAAAAGGTTAGTCTATGTCCACGTCCTTAACTCACCACATTTTGCTTCGTTGTGACTTCCAGGGTCTGGATGACATACAGCCGGTTACGGCGGCGCATGCACTCAACTTCCTCAAATCGGATTTCACCATATTTCTAAGAGAAGAGGAGGAAGCTGTCAGGCAATTTCCTCTAGAGGCAGAGCCAGCTGGCTTGAGCAAGATGTTTTAAGCTGTGGCTAGCTAGTCAAAGATCATGACAAGAACCAAAATGAGGCAGGGAGAAGCACAAGCAGTTACTAATCTGGGGGTGAGAGGAGGACCCCCAACACTCCGTTCTGAACAATTTTTATGATTAATTGTCTGTGTTCCTTGAAAAATCAAGTTACCCTGTTAAAAGGGCTAAGATGCGGGAGAGACTTAGGAACTACAGTGGTCAGAGTGCTGGATTTGCAAAATGTGTGTTTTTGACTCACAGGATAACGTTGGGACAGTTTCTCTTTCTCTCTCTCTCTCTCTCAACCTGACCTATTCTGCAGGGTTGTGGTGAAGATAAAGTGGGAAAGAGGAGAGCCATGAAAATTGCCTCGAGCTTACAGAAGGGCCATAGGGATAAATATGCCTTTAATAAATAAGCAGTCCATTTCTTAACAGGCAAAAAATTATACACACCTCATTTGACTCTCGAATCAAATCTGTGATATCCACTTTGGGGTACTGGCTTTTGGTTTCATTCACACCAGAAGCCTGCTGCACTGTTGGAGGCAGAGGACTGTCCTTGTTGGTGACACTGTCAAAAAACCTGGATTTAAATAATAATAATAAAAAAATGCATTAAACATGGACTGAAAGAGAATATCTAGCTATCTTTTTTTAAAAAAAGATAAAGAAAATGGAATTAGCACAAGAAATGCAAAGTACGAGATGCTACTATTTATTCAAACAAAGCAATCAGTTCTCACAGTGCATAGCAGAATATATACCTGAAATCCTAGGAGTCCCTGTTCCCAAGGAACTTGCAAAAGACACCAAGAAGCAGCCGAAAGAGGGGGAATAGTGGCAAGGGGCGAACACGTGCAGTTAGAGAATGCTTAAGGATGGAGACACACAATATCCAAGAGAATTTATCCATGCACCATTGGCTCATATTGCACAAAATCCTTCCCACTTGTGGCTTGAATCACTTGCTTCCTCATCCATCTTCTTGACAAAGGTTTCCTTCCTTGCCAGTCTTCTAAATCAAAATGGTTGGGAACTTTTGGCCCTCCAGATGTTGAGGAGCTACTACTTCCATCATGTTCAGCCACTGAGGGGGTTGGCTAGGTCTGGTGGAAACTGGAGTTCAGCAATGTACAGAAATCTCCCAGCCCTGCTCTAAATCAAGCCTCATTTGGCCTGCCAATGAGTTCACAGTTAAGAAACCAATGGCTATCATATCATATCCAGAGCAAAAAAAGCTGCCATCAGAGCTCAGAGGAGTTACGGTTTTAGACTACAGCTCCCAGAATCCTCTAGCCAGCCAATCACTGTAATCGCTGGAAGATTTTGGAAGCTGTAGTACAAACAATCAACTTCTCCAAGATCTGAGCATCACTGCTAAGTGAAGCCTAGCAGATTATCTACTAGATGCAGAGCCCTTTTAGTTGCCAGACCTTGTGAAATGCCCTACCCAGAAAGCTCTACCAAGCAGCATTTGAACACCTCAGCTCTGTTCTTGACCTGACGAGATTAGTATTAACCAATATTGTTGTTAAATTCTTCTTTGTTTCCTTCCTTCTTTTGCTAAGAAGGCTATTCTGAATGCTATTTGTGTTCTATTTTTAATGTACTTTGCAATATTTTCATAATTTTTTCCTGTTTTTACGCATAAGCTGCTTTGTATTCATCACAGGTTATTTAAAAAGAAACACAAAAAACCATATTACAAATAAAACAAATATAAATGTTCATCAGTCTCATCTGCATTAGCGTTCTTTGCCTCATTAGATTTCTAAGGGCTAAATGTAGTGTTCTGTCCTTTTATTTTGCCTTCTCAGCTTCCTGTTCACTGCGATCTCTGATCTTTTTAAAAGTCAGGAAGATGGAGTCACTAACAGGCTTGTGAGCTGCATTGATTTTAACCGTTACGCAAAGGTTAAAGGAGTGCTATATTTTGGCCTCAAAGTGGTATGGCTACCTAAAATATCCAGAAAAGAATCATAGGAAGGGAGAACACATTCTCCTAAAGACAGAAGACTTCTAGTGAAACTAAGGACTGCTTGAAGTGGTATGGATTCCCTAGACTGAGAATACTTAGTTATAGCAAAAAATATGGGACCTGTGTGGCCAGGATTAGTTCCACTGAAGGACCTGCTTCCATCAGAAAAAAAATGAGGCTTCCCAGGAACCTCTTTTGAGCTTTCAAAACCTGCTTTGAAGGACTGGGAACTGTCTGGGGCACATTTGCAGGTGCTTGCATGAAGTTCAATTAAGGCCTACACCCAAATTGTTGTTGCTGTTGCTGCTTGCCTCCAAATGATTTCTAGCTTATGGAAACCCTACAGTGAACCTATCATGGAGTTTTCTTGGCAAGATTTGTTGAGAGGGGGTTTGCCTTTGCCATCCTCTACACCCAAATTGCTCCAGCTATATTAAGGCTCTAGTACCTGTTGAGAACTGTCACGGCTTCCGCATCATCCTTACAGGTCAGCAGTCTGTCCATGTTGTAGTCCAGCACTGCCAGGCCCAGCTGCAAAATGGCCTTTATCCCATCGTAGAAGAAACAGTCCACTACATTGACAGCACACTCGATGGGTAGCACGCTGATGAACAGTGTAAGGAACCAGGAGAGGGAGACAGAGGAGAAGAATGTCATGTCGGTCATGTGCTCCGTCAGCTGTGGCAGGTGGTCCCGGATAAGGTCCTCAAACACTGCTTGGTCTACCAAGGCACCTGAGAGAGAGGAGGAATAGCTTAAATAGTAATGCACTCAAATGTCTGCTTTTGAAATAGTGTTTTCCACAGACTAGCACCACATCTAATGACAGCCCAAAGATGCATTGGTGTTCAAAGATGAGCAACCAAAACAGTAGTTTTTGGCCTTCTGGGTGCTTTGGACTCCAACTTCCATAAATCTCAGTCTGCAGAGATAACAGTCAGGGGCAAAAGAGGCAGTCTAAAACATCTGAAGGACCAAAGGTTCTTCACAGTTGGAGTAGGACAAAAAAATTGGCTGTTTGGGTTTTTTTCTCTCAAAATGATTTTTAAAAAGTCTGATTTTTCCAACAAAGATGATGATCACAATGATGGTAGTGAAGTATATCTCTCCAGAAATAAGATTGTTTCTGACACAGCAGGGACAGCTAAGAGTTATGTGGCACCATAAAGACTAACAACTTATTATTCCATAAGCTTTTGTGAACTAGAACCCACTGCATTAGTTTCATGAAGGGTTACCCTTTGAAGACAGATATATATACATATTATATCATAGCAGGTTTTACTTTTAACTCGAAACAAGCCAGCCAGAATACCATGTTTAAAGTTTTGCTGGTTTATTTCACAAACAGAGCTTGTTTCAGCCGATAGGCTGCAGTCCAAATGCAACAAGAAGCCAGCTTTCCTGGAAAGTGAAACCCAGGCATCTTATTCCTAGCTCAGGCGGAAGAGGAAAAGAGAGTGGGGACTATGTATGCCCATAGCTTCATTTGAGCTCATGTGCATAATGCAAAACCCTGGTTCCAGATTATGTATGAGCACTCTTTCACTAATTATATCACCTGAGATTCATGGTCCAAGATACGGAGAGCAGCTTGCCTACCATGTCTATGGGTCTTCTACCAGATGGGGAACCTGAAGCCTGCCAGAGATTGTTGTGCTTCAATTCCCATCAGGCTCAGCCATCCTGGCTAAAGGTGAGGGATGACGGGAACAGTAGTTCACAGTTCTTCACAAGTATCTGGAAGCTCCCTTACCCTAGTGTAGTCTGAAGAGGCAAAACGGCACTTTCAAGAGTAATTGTTGCACAACTGAATTTGGGGAGTCAAAGACTGATGCCTGCCCTTGCTGCCCAGTAGGCTTTTGCCTATTGCTTTCATTCACAAATGTGATTGTTACACCCAGCCACATCATAATTAATCCACAGGAATGGTCTGTCGTTATAAACAACTACTATGCCTCAAAAGAGTTCAACTTTTGGAAAGCATGTGATCAGCAATCCCCCAGGAACCCCAATATGTCTCACCAATGATCCGCCGATTGAAATAATCAGGTAACATCCTTTCACACACAGCAACTAAGAGCCAGAAAGCTTCTTCCTCTTTGGCATAGAGCAGCAGCACCGACGTCAAGATATTCATTGCCTAGCAATGATCAAACACACAAGCTGGTATTACTAGAGAGAAGACATTTCAACAGAATGAGAGCTAGTGTTGTTAGCTGAGAGCTAGGCCTCAGACTGAGAGCTAGGACTGCTTCACATATGCATGTGGACTGACAGATTGGGAGACAGGTAGGACAAACCTAGTAAGGAAAAATGGATTATCTTGGAAAAGGACATAACTAATTGTCTGGCTGGGTTCAATCCTGAACAAAATCACTCTAGACGGCAACAGCTTCAGATCTCACTTGACACTATAATTAGAAAGCAGGGCACAAAACAGTTCACGCATTCTGTGAGAAAAGCAAGAGCACACAGGCACTGCCCACCTGGCAATATCCAATCTTGGGGTTCCTGTAGGCATATGCAGTGAGCACCCTCCGGAGGGCAGAGATGCCTGTGTCGCTCTGGAACGCTGGGTGTTCGGGCAAAGAGCGGCGTAGATCCCTTTCAATTTCATCTGTTGCCAAAGTGCACGTCCCCAAAGACCGCTCCACCAACTCCGTGTAATAACCAGGGTGGGTAGCCATGTCATTCACAGCGCCTGCCAACGTGTTTATTGCACACTGTTATAGAACAACAGGTGTAAGGAAATTGGTATGGTTTCCTTGTAGTGCACACAAAAACCCACACATTGAGAGTGTGTGTTCATAGAAGGGTGGCTGAGTTAGGCCCAATCAATATTCTGTATGAACATGAGGCTGATTTGCACGTCTGAGACTGCCAGAGCTTGGAAAAAATTACCTTTTCTGGGCTGCAACTCCTAGAATTCTCCAGTGCAAGCTAGGAGATTGTGTCAAAGTTCTGGTCCAAAAAAAAACCTTTTTACAAGCTCTAGTTTCACCCCACAGGTTGCCCTGATGTATTCCTGTATGGGCTGCAAAATGAAGGCCCTTTTCTCCCACCATTGAGATATCAGCAAATCATTATCATTGTGTGGCCCCTTTAAGAGACTGACTCTATTCCTCTTCCTTGGCTCTTAATCTTGCATGCTCAAAAAAGCATGCCTAATTAATCAATTGATTTATACCCTGCCTTTCTTCCAGTACTGAATGCAAGCTTGCTTCCACAAGAATTATAAAGAAGTTTCAGTAAAAAGACAGCAAGGTGTGCATATTAAAATACAAATCAAATAAGACACACTATCACAAATTGAGTGGAAACAATTTGAAACTCTTTACTACTAATAAGGAAAAATTAACATATTTACAAGTCCCAGAACCATTTAAACCTCTGACTATAACAAGCAGTTCCTAAAGTTTTGCCTAAATAGACAAGTGTTTGCCTGCTGGTAGACGCACAACAAGGAAGGGATTGCAACAGAGTTCCACAATCTGGGAGCAGACACTGAGAAGGCCCTACCTCTGCACCAAATGTGTCCCTGGAAGTCATGAGAATGAGAGAAAGGCCTCTCCTGCAGAGCCCAGGCAAGCTTATATAGATGCCTACAGTCTTTCAGATAGTCTGGAACCAAATTGTACAAAACTTAACAAGTCATAACCAGTTCTTTGAACTATGACTGGAAACAATCTGATATCCAATGGAGCTGTGGCACTGAGTTCCAATGCCACCGGACCACTCTCCTAACTTGTGTTGTTGTGTGCAAGTTATTTCAAACTTATGGTGAACCTAAGGTGAACCTATCATGCAATTTTCCAGGGTTGAGAGTGTGTGATGGGCCCAAGGTCAACCAGTAGGCTTCCAAGGCCAAGAGAAGAACTGAACCCTGCTCCCTAGGTTGCAGTCAACACTCAAACCACTATACCACGCTGAGCCTCACTATCCCATCACCACCTATAAAATACTCAATGGTGATGGGAGCTGTAGCCCAGCTTCTGGGGACTAATGCCTATAGCATCCTTAAAGTATGTGTTTAAAATACACATAACCACACATGTGTATTATTTTAATGTCTTGTGTTTCTGTATTATTTGTTAGTAATTTAACACATTTTTAATGGGAGAGTGAGGCACGTACAGCCAAATGCTTGGGAAGATGGAAGCTGTAATCTAGAATTCTCTTATGGTGCTGTAGGTTTCCTGCACCTGCGGTAAATCTTTAATCTTTCATGTACATAGTTCTTCTTCTATCACTGTTCTCCCTTTCCTATTTTTGACTCCCTGCTCTAAGATGTTAATTAAATTGGAAAGGCAATGCATAAACATGACAAAGAAAATAAAACATCCTGATTATCATCATGAGAACAGATTATACCTGAGAAGAGAAGCCACAGTTCTCCTCTTAACACCTCAGGGATTCCTCGGACGATCAGGTCTCGGGTTTTCCTTGTCCGAAACATACTTACTCCACGACCGCATTCAATGAAAAGGATGTTCCAGGATTGCTCTTTCATTTTTTCTTTTAACTAGAAAAACAAAGCTATTAAGAGGCCCCTTAAGCATAACTGCATAGCTTATCAGGATATACAAAGGTTGCTTATGCAAGCCAAATGTGGTGGTGAAAGCAATCAAATCATGAGGAAGGATACAGAACTGGAGGCAGCCCTCTGTGGTTTGAAGAAATAAGAAACTGTAGCCTTTTTGACCACATAAAAATGCAGACAGCATTTGCCTCTATGGTTCCAGAACAGAAAAGCAAAATCACTACCCATAATGTGAGTGCTGCCACAGTAGAATGACTCAAGAGGCCAAGATCCTTTCACAGGATCTGAACATTCCTGGTTTGAATCTTTTGCCTCAAAATTTATGCGGGTAAGAGGAAGGTCACTTTCTCACTCCAGAGACCAAATGACAGTACAGGAAGCCTTCACCTTTTGACACCCCATTATCTGACAACTTGGCTCTTTCGACACTTCCAAATTAAAGACTAGCTCCATTAAGCTGACGAGTTCTGCTCTTTCATCAGTTCTTTTTGCCTGTGGAGGTTCACTTGGAACCACTCACATACATATGCTGCTTGCAAAGCTGGGAGAGTGAAGGTACCAAGTTAGCTGAGACACTCTGCAAGCAGAGTATTGTTGGTTGAGTCTCTGTAAGTCCTTCATACTCCCTACCGTACAATAGATGAGTTCCACTTTTCAACTAATTCTGTTTTCTAACAGTGCTCCCATCCCTAACCTGTCAGATAAGTCGGGAAAGCCTGCATCTTTGACCCACCTTCCAACATTAATTTATAATTTCATCTACATGTAGCTTTACAGCATTAAAAAAGACTCCCGTACGGTTTGCAGTAAGACAATTTAAATATAACAAAAATCAATTCTACTGCTATTAAATAAACAAGGATAAACAAAGCACATGAGACACACATTTCAAATCAAACTAAGCTAGTGCAAATAAAACAATCTTAGCAGCTTAAAAGGAAGAGGGAATCAAACAAATCTCTCTCAGGAAGCACAACTTGGGTGCCACAAAAAGACAGGCCCTGTCTTGCATTGCCGCTAAAAGGGAGGAAAGTTCAGGTAGAAAAGAGCTAATGCCGTGCAACAGCAAATTGGTGGAGGGTAGAGAAAAAAAGAATATGCCCTAAATCCAACTGTTAGTCCTACTGAAATAATGAAACTTACGTAAATGCTGGCAAACCAAGTTCTCATAGGCCTACTCTAACTGAGATTAACAACCCTAGCTGGGATTTAAGCCTGTATTCCCCCTGGCAATAAGTGACATTTTCTTCTTACCATTTTAGCATCCAGATTCTCAGCATCCTGAGGGTGAAAGACAGTCATGAGGGCTTCCGTGCTAACCATCTTGCTGTTGCCCTTGTGGCTTGCCATCGGTTGTCCCTCATAATCATCCAAGACAGGCTCAGGGTTTGGTATGATGGAGACCTGCAAGAGGCAGTTGCAATAAGAGCGGGACAAGAACATGTGCACAATGGTGGAGGGAGAAAAATGTGTCCCTACTTCATGTTCGGCAAAGCAAAAGCAAACAGCAGGAATGTCCCCAAGTCACTCACAGTCTCTGGATCAGGTGAGCAAACAATTCACCAGATCTCAGAAAACCTTTTGGGCTACAACTCTCACAATCCTCCAGCAAGAATGGCCAGTAAATTAGGGCTAAAGCAAGGGCAGTTATTTCATTCACTCATCTATAAGATGCCCAAAATCAGAGACTTCCTGGTCACCCAAGTTTGCTTGGTTTGGATTTATCTATATTCACATGCAATAAGCCACTAGATTTGGGAATCTGGTGTGGCTGAAAGCAGATTTGGGAAGAGTTACCTTTTTGGACTACAATTCCCAGAATCCCCCATCCAGCATGGGGTGTGGGGAGTGGCAGTGACAAGTCAACTGCCTTCTGAAGTGGGCATATCAAAAGGCCTGCCTTTCAAGCAGTCTGAGCCAGTCAACACTGCCACATCTTCAGGTAGGGAATTTCACTGCTCTGCAAAGTAGACCTCTCTGACATTCTGAGACACACAAAAAGCTCTCCTGAACCTCTATAAACCCCCTTCTCAAAGATGTACATTCAGAACAGGAGGAAAGTCAAGCAATCTAAAACTTTACCTCTGCACTCCCACTATGCTGAGGGCTCAGCGCTGCCTCACATCTGCTTCTCAACTTTGGCACAAGGTGCTCTAAATCCCTCAGTTCAGAGAAACGGAAGGCTCTTTTTCCTCTGGTAGCGATACTGATGGCTTTGCCTGTGGGGTCAGCCACCTCGACTGCTACAACCTGCAGGTGGCAGAGGCACAAAGATTCCATTCATCCTATTCATAAGCATGTAAGCATCTCCTAAATTAGATCAAATGAAGACATAAAATGTCCAAGTCACTGTGTGCATGACTCGGAGTTACACTGCAGATAAGGCTAGGATGCCACAGCTACTCCAGTGGCAGATGGTGGCTTTGATATCAGTGGAGAAGCAAATCTGCCTTGGCTCTCATTCTGAACTCTAAGGGCGTTAGAGCATCCAAGGTGCTGAACCTGTTTTGGGGATAGCGCTCAGCAGAGTTTTAAAATCTGGGCTAAAACCTGGACCAGATTCATCACCCCACTGACATCAGAGTCACTAGAAATCAATGAGCACAGGTACTGCTCCAGTTTTCACATATGCTTTGGAACATCTCCACTCTGAACCTTCAACCATTTCAAGTCGTTTTCCAGTGAAATTCCCCACAAAACCACAACTCAGATAAAACCAATACAGTGAAGACAGCATGCAGTATGATGCAGTTAATGAGTCTCTTGTCTTGAACTGTTCACTAAACCTCCTTGTGACTTTTAATTCCCAAAGAAAATACAGACTTCTGAAAACTGCCACCTGGTTGCACCCATCCAGCTTACCTCTCTCAGTGGAAGGATGACACAGCACAAGGAGCCATCCTGGCTGGCAAAGCAGATGTAATTTTCAGAAACACACATTTTCCCCAGAGTGTTATAGTGACTGAAAGGAACCCATAAGAAACACTCATGCACTTCCCGCAAAGACTCCTCCCTGGGCAACCTGAAGAAGGCGTTGAATTGCTCACTGTGCGCTCTGCTCTCAAGGCCCCTGAGCAGTAAAAAAGGGAAGATCTGAATTAGGGACCTTCAAAGCAACAACAACAGAATTATATGTACACAGTTGAACACATAAACAATAAGTACTTATCAGATCCAAAGAATACAACTGTAAACAGAACATAATAATTGTACACTAATATTTAAACAATAAAGGAAATTTCATTTTTAGGATAACTGAAAATCTTACAACAGATTCTAAAGACAAGAACATCCTGAAGGAGACCAAAAATACATTGCAATTTTGAATCACTGATAGGTGATCACTGATCTATCCAAACAATTACAATATTTCAGGGAAATATATAAAGCAAAGGAAATTCCAGATATAAGGAAACTATTTCCAAATGTATCATGGTTTCCTCTCTACAGAACTAAAGACTTGCTCTTCATACTTGCGGTGAACAGAAATGTGCTGTCTGTAAATATCTCAGGACCATCTAATGGTATCTGATACCATTAGCTTGAGCATAAGTCATCTGAACTTAGCCAAGCAATCAAGAAATAAGTTCCTTTTTTTTCCTCCCCCACCCCCCAACGCTGAGGCCAGAGGCAAAGGAATGGGAGGAGGGAGCTCTGGGGAGAATTGAGGGGCTAGGAGTTATTCATGATTTTTCCATTTTCGCAAGAGTTCTGTGCCCCTAACCCTTGTGGATGTGGAGGGGCTACTGGACATCTGGAGGGGCAAAAGCTCTCCATTCTGATCTATAGAAACTGGCAGCATCTCTCTGGGGTTTTAGGTAAGGGTCTTTCCCAGCCCTACTTGGGAATACCAGGAAATGAACGTGTGACATCTACATAGAAATCATGCGCTGTCCCACATAGCTGCAGACCCTTCATAACAAACCTTCTCATCAAATTCAGGTTTAAAATTGAGCAAAGGCCCTTCTCTTATGCCCCACATTGAGTAGCTACTACTTCTCGTTTTACAAAAGTCATTACCTCTTGGTGATTTGCAAGGGATCGTGGAGGACAGGGTCGCCTTCAAAGCTCTCCTTGTCGAAGAGTCTGCGCATAGCATACAGTGCCAGCTGCTCCATGAGAAGGAACGTTTCACTGATGTGTAGAAACATTGAAAAGTAGTGATCCTCCCCACGGGAACAGACATGGATGCTCTCAGTTAGGATCACATTCGATGTCTTTTCAAGTTTTGAGATTTCATCCCAGGATATTACAAGTTTTACTGTGGAACAGATTAAAATAGGGGGAAAATATATTTGTGCCCCTTTCCTTGTTGACTGGCTATTTCAAATCTAAAAGTAATTTCCAATAAATCTTTGCTGGCTTTCTCTTTTCCTCACCAAGCTCATTTGATCTCACAGGGCTTGGAAACTTACTTTTAAACGTAATGTGTTACATTACAAGCCATTTGAAGTAATTAAGTTACCATTAGTTAGAATTTTTAGAAGCAACTATTTTCCTGTTACTCAAAATTAACCAATATCATTACTTTTGCTTACTTTTTTAAAACCCATGAGATTTGTACAAGCTATTGGCCTAAGACACAAGTAGTGAGGCTAGCACACTCTTCCAACAATAAAAAGAGACAAGTTATCCTTTTGTTATATTACAAGTATAACTGAACTTAGTTATGCCTTACTATGAAGGAAACAGACAAGATCATGAACTGTAAGATACTTCATTGACTACTAAAGTTAGGATTGTCCATCCCACTGTACTTCCCATCTCTATGTACAGTTGTGGAAGTTGGACAGTGAAGAAAGCTGAGAAGGACAAAATACATTCATTCAAAATATTGTGCTGGAGACAAGTTATATGGATACTCTGGACTGCTAAAAAGACAAATGAATGGGTCGTAGAGCAAATCAAGCCTAAATTCTCTCTAGAAGCCAAGATGAGTAAACCATGACTGGTCTACTTTGGACATATCATGAGAAGACATGCCTCACTACAAAAGACAACAATGCTTAGTAAGGTGGAGGGCAGTGGGGAAAAGAGAAAGACCACACTACAGGTAGACTCAATCAAGGAACATGCATCCCTGCAAGACCTGAGCAGGAAGACTGATGATAGAGTGGTCTGGAGGTATCTTATCCATGGGGTCGCCATAGGTTGAGGTTGATCTGCTGGCACTTAACAGTGACTTACTTACTGATAAAAGGAATAACAGTAATTTGTTATTTTCTAATAAGATACATCCAAGCTACAAAACTTAATACTACCAATCTACATTTATATTACACATTAAGTGTCCACTCAAAGAATGTTACACTAGCCTTGTATTTAAAAGCCTAGCCAAAGGTGACAAGGAACTCTATGTAAGTGAGCAAGTGTGTGGGAAAAAGAGCAGCAGAGCATTCCATCCCTCTTTGAAATCTAATATAAAAACTCTCTCTTGGCCTAGCCTATTTCACAAGGTTGATGAGAATTTAAAAAATAGGAAGTATGGCGAGAGAATGTATTTTCTTTGGGTTTAATGAAGGAGGATAGGGTTTTTTAAAAAAATAAGAAATGCAGTAATACATACAATAAAAATTGTTGCTGTGTGCCTTCAAGTCATTTTCAACTTATAGCAACCCTAAGGTGAACCTAAGGGGCTGAGAATATATGGCACACCTAAGGTCACCCAATGGATTTTCCATGGCTGAGCAGGGAATCAAACCCTGGTCTCCAAGGTTGTAGTACAGTGCTTAAACTACTACACCACACTGCCTCTCAGAATAAAAACAGATGTGTGTAAAATGGAGACGGGTGAAAAAACACTGTTATTTTTGGCATACAAGAAATGCAGTGCATTTTGAAACGTACAATCATGTAAAGTGAAGAGAAGAATGTAAATGAATGATTCAGCCCAACTTACTTTCCGCTCCCAGAAGAAAAGAATAAAAGCTAAGGAAGTTGGTGCTTAGGTAGAGCCATCCTTGGTAGGGCACTCGGCCTCTCCAATAGCTACATGAGTAGTATGTCACCAGCTTCTCCTGCTCAGCTAGCCCAAAACACTTTTCAAATTTCATATGTGCCTCACGGAATCTTTCTGGATCCTCTTCTCTTATTAAAGATCCCTTAGCTTCCTCAGCAATCAAGCCCTAGAACAAGGAGACAAACATGTGGATAAATACCAGACAATCCAACATCTGAGGCCATGGTGAGCACAGATCCTTATCCCTGATGTAGTATTAGGATAGCCTGTTACAATCAGGTCCATGCAGAGGTTAGGCCCCTGGCAACAAGGAAAGTCACTAGACTGTACAGAATAGACACAACCGGACTTCACTCGCCACCCCCTACAGAAAGCACAGAATATTTAGCAGAGATGACTCACTCAGATAAATAAATCTTGGGCTTCAATCCTGGACTCATTTAACTGGGATGAGGCAACAATTAACCTATTAGGAATTACTTCTGAGTTGACATGCACAGAGCGACACTGTCGGCCGATCAATTCATCCACCAATTAATGGTGCAATCTTATACACTGTTACCTGAGGATAAGCTCTGTTGAAAATATTGGGATTTAGATTGTTAGCAGACATGCGCATGAGTGAACTATCCATTTGCATACTTCTGCATTTGAATACAATAATACTGCTGAAGAAAAATGTGTACTTTACTAGTTCTTAGTCTGAGATGGACAAATGTGGCCCTCTAGAAGTTGTTGGACTTCAGCTCCCAGCAGCCTTACCCAACATAGCCAATGATGAAGAATCTTGGGAGTTGCAATCCAACAGCCTCTGGAAGACCACAGCTGCTCATCTCTGTTTTTGATGATACATACTCATCTCAGTTGTGTCTCTCTCTCTCTAAGAGATACTTCATACTCTCCTCTTCACTCACAAGGGATTTACTTATTTAATTATCGGCTTTATACTCCACTTTTTGTCACACATAGAGCAATGCCTTCCCATGCCAGCAGCA
Source organism: Iguana delicatissima (assembly GCA_948472985.1). Lineage (NCBI taxonomy): Eukaryota > Metazoa > Chordata > Lepidosauria > Squamata > Iguanidae > Iguana > Iguana delicatissima. The sequence goes on from CAOKZL010000185.1 coordinate 847,269, forward strand.
GGCCTCTGAGGGGAAAAATATGTCCTGGGCAAAGGAAAAAGCTTTCAAGTTGCTTACAACAGATTCTACATACTCTGATCTTCCCATGCACAAAGCTAGTGATGTCCTCGTTGGAATCAAACACAGACAGGGTCTTCATGACATTATGCTCTAGCCACTCCCAGTGATCTGTTATTTCTTCTCGGCTGGACCCTAACAGAAAAAAAGAAAAAAAGAAAAAGAACTAAGTTTCACCTAAATTAAAGACACACAAGAAATCTCTCTCCGAACATGTGAGCTAGGCAAAGAAGGAGAAAAACAGATCCCCAAAAGTGGGAACGCAATGCTGTGGGGGTAGATAAATGGATGAGCAACTTGAAGTGCAATGCTGTGGCATATTTATTTATCGCAATTCTGCATTTAGAACAGCTTACATATCAATATAAACAAGGCAAGACAGCTCCTGTTCTTGGGCATATCGTTTAAACAGACACAATATAAAAGGAAAGGGGGATGAGAAGGGAAAAGGAGAACACAAATCAGGGCCATACTTTCATTAAAACCAAGATGTTGAACACTGAAGAAAGAAATCTTTCTTATGCCACCAGCGTAACACAAGAATCCCAGTGCCCAAGATGCTTTAATACTAGAAGCAAAATGCTCCACTCTCACACCCCATACAGAAGCACAATGGACTAGCAGTTGAATATCACTTTAAGATTGAAAACAAGGTAGTTTCCTCCATGAGCTCTGAAGGCAGCTGGCTAGCTCAGGGTGTGCTAGACAGGATGAGTGGCAAACACAATTCTGTGGTCCTGCAGAAGGGAATGGCCAGATATCTCAGATGGAATAGCCAGGGACTGATGTCGCCCCTCTTTACCTTCTGGCTGGGAAATCTGCCTCAGTCTACTCAACAGCAGAGCGGGTTCTGCAAGAGCTATGTCAGAGGAGATTCTGCTGTGACTCTTCCCATGACAGTTTGGCTCTTCTCAGGTGACAGTGAAGTGATGAGAGACCTCAACATAGTATGGGGTTTCTCTCTCCAATGACACTGGAATTCCATTTTGTGTTCTACACATCACAAAGCATGGTGTACATTTACAAATAGAAAAGGATGCAGGAAGAAGAACAACTGAAATGATTAATCTACAAGGCAAGTCATATGATGAGAACGGGCCAAGAGAACATGGCTACACGTATATTGTAACTGTATGAAAATTGACGCCCGCAAGCAAGTTAGTATCCTAAGCAAGTTTTAGTCATTATGGCTGATGACATGGACCTGAAATTGCAGGGTCTTTCCCATAGTCTGAAAAACTGAGTAAAATCAACCTTCAAGGGGAGCCCATAGAAAAGCTACTAGCAATTTGAAATGGGATATATCATTCTTTTGCTCCTGTGGGCACTGAATATCTTTGCTGCTTGTGAAGAACAAACCTTCCCTCCTCTGGCAGCCCAAATGATTTCTAAGCTGGCTGCAAAACAGAACTTGGAAAATTTACTTTTTTGAACTACAGCTCCCAAAGTTCTTCAGTGGTCAAACTGACTAGGTGACTGCATTCTTAAAAGTAACTTTTTGAGACAGAGAAGGGCATGGAGTACTCTTTCCCTTCTTCTGCTAATCTTCTCACTCACCTGCATGCAATTCTACACACTCAACTGCACACAATCTCTTTCCATCTGTGGGCTGCAGACTAATGCTGAGTTAAACAGGGGGAAGTGTTAGGCTACACCATTGATCATTCTAATTAACTTCTGCAATTTGCAAAAGCAACCCACAAGCCTATAAATCAGGGGTAGGAAAGGTTTGGCTGTCCAAATGTTGAAAGACTTTACACCCACCCGTTCTGGCCAGCACAGCCCATAATGACAGAGGAGAGTAGATGCAGTTATGCAAAAAACATTTAGAGGGCCACACACTTTAAATATTCCTATGTGAGCAAAGAAAGAAGAAAGGATCTTATTGTGTTTAGGAATTCATTTTGACAGCTAGCCAGCTCTCTTCTGAAATTATTTCCCATCAAGTGTCAGGGTGGCAACTCCTTTGGCAAATGACTCACTAAGACCAACATGCATCCTGGTCATGCCTTTGAACATAAACAATATAAATGCAAATATTTGCATCTTTTCTCTGTGTTTCCAGGGAGCCACTGTACATCCATCCACGTGTGGTTTCAGAAGAGGATGACTGAACTCAAGGCAAGCAGAAGACCCAGCAGATGGGTATATCCAGAAGGATAAATTGGCAGGGGTGGGGGTGGGGGTGGGGGGGTCAGCTTAAATATACTCAGTTTAAACTGAACTGGGGAAGCCATGTGGAAGGATCTCCAAAGGAATCACAGGAAGCTGCATCAGATCAGAGGGCTTCTCTGACTAGTTCATTATCTATACTAGGGTGGGAACGGGACAACCTTTCAGATATTGTTGGAACTGAAACGCTGAACTTCCCCCAGCACTGGCAAAGCTGGCTAGGGCTTTTGGGAGTTGCAGCATAGCAACATCTGGAAGGCTGCAACCCCTCATCAGCACTGACTGGCAATGGCCCTCCAGGGGTCTCAAGCAAGCAGGAAGTCTTCCAAATACTAGATTTTTAGAGCTGTCAGAGACTGAACTTGACCGAACCTTCAGAAAGCCAAATATGTGCCCCACCACTAAGCCATGCTGCTTCAAAAGGGCCAGGTGAAAATCCTAATCTGCCTTGACGTTTTCTTATCCTAAGTGTGGGATGAGACAAGATAACACGTTTGCACTACAACTTCCAACCACATCTAGCGAGAATTCTGGCAGGGATATTCTGAGAGCTGTAGTCCAAAAACGTAACATTTCCAGTTCTATCTTGGAAGGGTAGACTCATCTTTCATTCAAACACCTACAAGGTGCCCATAATTACAGACTCACCATCCATCCAAGTCTGTTCAGTTTGTACCTACCACATGCAATGGTCCAGTAGACTTGGGAATCTGGCGTCTGGTGCAGGATGCGAAAAGGGGCGACTTTTGATGTAGAGTCCAGGACAGCATCCAGGGTCCCCACCAGGAGGCCTGTGAGATTTAGAACAAACACCTTGAGACCACAGTAACAAAGATGGTCTCTGAAACATCCATATACAAGGAATGGATTTTGCTTTCTGTATGGTCTGGGAAAAGCCACATGTTCTGAATAAGAAAGTCAAGCAAGAGGTGATTAAGGCTGGTGAGCACAAGCAAGGAAAGAGGATAAAGCAATGCTCATATCACACTGCCAGGCACATACAGTAAAAAGAATTGGGAGCACCTGCACTTTTGTATCATCCTGTTTTGAAGGGACTGGAATAGCTAACTTTGGATGTATAATATTTATATGTGTACCTCTGTGTGTATGTGTGCACAAACATATGCACATGCAAGTTGGATACCAACAACCATAATTAAGTATCCGGTCTGAAACGCCACTGACACTGCCATGTGCAAATCAGCGCTGACCCTACCTATAGGCAGAGCGAGGCGACAGATGCTACCGGTGTCAGAGTCCAATATTCTTGGTCAGGTGGCTGCCCCAATTAGATCCCTCACAAGCCTTGGCAGAGTGGGATGGGACATTAAGAAATGGGATAAAAATGGAGTAAAAATGATTTAAAGAGAGCAAAATATGAGAGGGTACCACTAAAGAGTATTTTGGGAAACTAAGGAGACAGCGTGGTGTTTGAGCATTGGACTATGACCCTAGAGAGCAGGGTTTGATTCCCTGCTTGGCCATGGAAACCCACTGGGGGATCTTAGATGCATCGCATAGCCCAGGAAAGACCGTGATAGATTTGCCTTAGAGTCACCATAAGTCAGAATCAACCTGAAGGCACACAACAATGCTCTGCTATACCAGCCCTCCAGCACTACTTAGAACATTAAGCTTGACTTCTCTTTTCTTTTCTCAATGAGAAATGCAGGGAAGTCATCAGCAAGGTAGGCAACACAGGATTCTGCCCAAGAACACTGGCTGTTGGAGGCAGCCCTGATAAATGAGTTAGTTTTAACGGGTTGGCCATATGACTCCCCCCCTTCTCCTCCCTTTTTTTTATTCTGATAACATTTGTTACCTTGGGCTTGTTGCCCAAGAGGCAGCATGTAAGCCCAAGGGCATACCAACAGAGGAAAGGGTCCAGAGAGCACTTTGTCTGGTCCCCATCTCCCCCTGCAAGCCTGTAACCAGCCCAGCCTTAGATACCATTTCACACAGATTGCGTCTAAGCCAAAGCACAATTGAATCTCCTGCACTTGTAATCTAATCTTTCCCTTTGCCCTAAGAGCCCGTAACTGCTACATTAAGGATTACATCTATTTTCGTTGGAAGAACACTTCCTTACTGAATTATTCATCACACTGAGCACATTTTGCAGCTGGCTTCATCTCTGCACAGATAACTTTACCCCAATACCTTTCATTTTATTTAGTTCTCTCTCTCTCCCTGAACTGATCATACAGAGCCACATGGATCCTAGTCGTCATTTCCAGATGGCAGGCCTCACAAGTACAGCCTTCTTGTAACAGACGGCAACCCTACAAAGGCTCTAAAGGCACCCAAATGTGCTCAATGGCAATGAATCAAGGGTGACAACATTTTATCAGGTTTAACAGGCAGCCTCAGGAAACAAGCCTACAAAACTGGGTGGAGTGGCTTATCAGGAGCCTGGAGGAATAAAGAGAAGAGAACCTAATTTATCATGTTTATCCAGAACAAAAATATTATTTCCCCTGAGGCTGAATAATAAAACTTATACTCTATTTGCTGGCATATAGGACTCACTTTCCCCCCGAAAAATACTGTTTGAAAACAGGGTGCATCTTATATGCCAGTATCTTATACACCAGCAAATAGTATTTGCTGACATATAAATGGAGTGCGTCTTATACACCACCGTGTCTTATAAGCTGTCAAATACAGTACTTGCTCCTTGACAGGACATTACATAGACTGCCATGGCCAGGTGGGACTGAAAGCTGTGAATATCCCAATGGCCAGAAGTTCCCCATCTCTGAATTACAGCTATAAAGAGTGATGTAGAGTAGAGTCAAGGTTCACAAGGTAAAAGCGTTTGGAACTTTTCTATAGGAAGGACAATGACATCATCTGGCATCTCTGCCTCACACCTTCCTGTTCCCTTTGACCTTGGTTAAGAATACTTACAATAACTTGGGGTGGGATGAATTTTGCAGAGCGTTATTATATTGTTTGGGGCTACCTGTAAAGCATTTCTGAACAGTTTGATTTTGAACAAGTGATTAAGGTCCGTTACAAAAGACCTGCTCCTAACAGAGATGAAAACTGCTAGAACAAATATGGATCAATACAACTGATGGCACCTTGGGACTCTCCTTTGGCTCCTGGTTATGGGAATTGTCACGATAAGCTGCTGTAGTTCAAAACACTGGCATTGCTGTTGTGTGCTTTCAAGTCATTTCTGAGTTATGGAGACCCTAAGGTGAACCAATCACAGGGTTGGCTGGGGCTGAGAGTGTGTGAAACACACAAGATCACCCAATGGGTTTCCACAGCCAAGTGGTGAACTGAATCCTAGTCTCCAGGGTTGTAGTCGAATGCCCAACCTTCACGCTGGTTCTCTTCAAAACGTACAGTCTCTAAATTTGAAGTATTACTCATGCACAAAATCTGTCTGTGGTTAAAAGCTAGCTCCTTCCAAGTAAATTATTTTTCTACATTCTCTTTGGCATGGTTTAGTGCAAAATGGCCTTCCATCAAAGCAGAAACTTCTCAGAACATCAGCAGGTATGTGATGAAGGTGCTGTAATAGAAACAAGCTGCAGAGAAGAGTTCCTTTGCAATTTTGGCCCAAGCCAGGTATGGAGAACCTGTAGCTCTCTAGATACCGCCCAACTCTCATAATGCCTCACCACTGACTACGCTGGTTAGGCCTGACATTAGTTGAAGGCCAAGAACATCTGGAAGGCCAGAGGCTTACCACCAATAGCCTAAATACTCTCACACAGTAATGTTTTCAAAGGAAAAGAGTGGTGGTAGTGGGAATGAAAGACATGCTTTTAAAAGACCCAGTAATTAATATCCTACAGTTTAGAGGACGAATGTTGTGTACAAAAGCATTTCCTCAGAAATACTATTTTTCCTGACTTTCACTGGATAAAGAGACAGTTTGTAAATCTGCAGTATTAGTCATACAAAAATCTTCCTGTGACTCAAAGCTAGGTACTTCCAGCTAAATTATCTCGCTACATCCCCTTTGGCAAGCTTCAGTGTAAAACAACTTGCAAGCTCCCAGTTCCTGGCCTCAGACCAACAGGCAAGTTCATTAATATTTTATAAGCCAAAAGGAAAAAAGATTATAGTGATGTATTCTACAAAAGCAAAAAAAGCAACGGAAGGGAATGTACATGTATATACATACAAGACAAATTGAATTTAATGAGTGAAATCCATCCTTAACTTCTCTGTCATGTTTCTGTTACGTTGGATAATAAATTAATTATGATTCATACTCTGTGGGTGGTTCTGAGTGACCCACTTCACTCTCAGGCTTGCCAACATTCTGTGCCTAGCAAAGCCTGCAACAGGTACAAATTGCTTCCAGACAGGGTAGAATTTGTCAACTGGAAGATTACAGTTTTGTGCCCCTCCAAAAACAAATTTCAAGCCAACAGTATGCTTAACTTGGTGATATTGTAAAATGGGCAGAAAATGTATTTATTTCCAAATATTTATATACCAGTTTTCAATTTTTTCAGTTTATATACCAGTTTCCAGTTTTTTAGAAAAAAATCCTAAAGTAGTTCACGGTTAAAAACAGATGCAGCCAAAAGCATAAAATTATTAAAACAATAAAAGCAGCAAAATCCATAAAACAATTCATGCAAAAACAAGGAGCAACTGACTGAATCAATAATTAGGAAAATGGATAGAAAAAAATGCCTTGGTAATCAGCTCTTCAGTTGATGGCAGAAACACCCAACATTGAGACCCCATCTAATTTCAATGGGGAGGATATCTATTTTTACTGCCATGGATGGGGAGAGTGTTTATGGGATTTTCCACTTTCTTTTTCCAAGTAACTTCACTGGCTTTGGGTACTTTGTACCTTAACATGGCTGTCTGGGGAGTACTACATGGTGTTCTGCCACAGGCACCAAAATATCTGTGGCCAACCCTGCAAATAACAGAGATGTAAAAGGTTTGGAAGCAAGTGGATTAATAACATCAGGAGGTACTGATTTCTAAAGATGTCCTGATATACTATGCAGGGCTGGGGGACACTGTGAAAATGCTGTCTGCTGCTTAGAAGAATTAAGACACAGAAAAATTACTTTTTGGTCCACAACTCTTAAGTCCTCTGCCTACCCTGAGAATTCTGGGAACTATCATTCCCAAAAATTCTCTGGGAATTTGCAAGCTCTGGGAAGACTAGCAAGATACATAAGCAAGACAAATAAAAACACGTGGCCCAATTCAGTCCCCTTCTGGGAATTGCATCAGTGAGAGCAACCTTTCCTGCAGTGCGAAATGCCTTGGCCTCATTTAGCCACAATCTGCTTCAGAAGCCTGCACAGAGCAGCAGACAAGGATGCAAGATACAAGCCAGGTAACTTCAGTTTCAAATTCTGTCCCCAGCTGTGGAGGTTAGCAGGTGGAAGATAAGCCTCAGGCCTCCCTCATAGCAATATGGGGATTGTAACAACAATAAATTACAGCAGAGTGTGAGGAACATTTTCTTCAGCCAGGGGGCTGGATCCAACTTAGAAACCCTCTTGGGAGCTACATCCCAGTAGTGGGCAGAGCTAAGAACAGAATAGCCAGGGAGCAAACAAAGTACGCAACCGTTACACCTTCTCAGCCTCCTCCCCACTGATTATACAAAGCAGGTTTGTTTTACGCACATCTTTTCTGGAGAAAGTCTCAGTGCCACACTGTCAGGTATGCAAAGCACAGTTCAACCCCAAACGTACGTGTACTCAGAAGTGAGCTCCATGGCAGTGGCTCCCCAACACAAAGCAGAGCTCAGTTCCATGTAACAGTTTCCCGGCCTTTATGGACTCCCTTATCACTGACCACTGATTTGAAAAAAACACGGAAAAAAAGCTTGCTGGTCAGAATCGCCACTGGGTGGATTCCCCAACTCTGGCTTGCAAAAAGATGGGGAGCTGCCTTATAATAGGTCAGACTATTTGTCCATTGAGCCCGACAGCCTCTGTGCGGACTGGCAGGAGGTCTACATGATGTCTTTGCCTAGAGGGTCAACTGCCACATGCTAGAAGTCACAAAACCACGTGACAGCTTGCCTGTCAATATGGGCAAAGAAGAAAAAGCAGGAACAGTGTGAAATTTATGTAATGTCATTATCTAATACAAGTTTCTCAGTAGAGAGATCTCTCATAGTGAATGCCGAATTAATTATAATGTAAAGAAACCCAGTTGGTTTATTCCTTGGATGAGCACATGGAACTGGTACTGTATCACTTCTTAAAAAATCCTATCTTCTACTTGCTGTTACATGGTCCTTTCAACTGGTTGTGTGAAGGACTGAACCTGGGACTTCCCAACATTAATCTAAGCTACCTCCTCCTAACAAGAGGACTGACTTACGGCCCTTCCCATAAGCAAAGGCCAACTAAAATGCAGCTTCTTTCGGTGTGTCTGCCTTTGTTGGGCAGGCAGCTAACAAGGAGATAAAGGATCTTTCTGGAGGTGGCCGCAGTATGGCAAATGCCTCTTCGAGCCTGGCTTATCTGGCATGCCATTTGTATGCCTTTCTATAACAGATGGAGATCTTGGTCATGGCACACGACTTTTTAAAATTTAGGACATACTGACTGCTTTGGTTTTAATACTATTCCTGAGAGTGGGTTTAAAAAAAAACCCTGCTGGTTTAAGATGCACTGAAGGACAAGGTACAAAGCACTCTAGAAAAAATACAACCTATTCCGCAACTATGTAAAGTTTGGAATTTGTTTTTGTTCCAAACTGCAATGTTAAAGCCTGAGCTTTGAGGGACTGTCTTTTGTACTTAACAAACTGGAGATCCCAAAGTCAGCATGCCAAAAGAGGTGAGCTGGTAGTTACAACAGAGCAAACTTTTTCATTGGTGGCAGTTGGGGTGGGGAAGTGGGTGTTTTAAGTAATGAAATATTTATTCTCTATTCCACGTTTTATATATTTTTTTATGTTCTGCTTCTTTACTCACTGTTATTGTTTTGACTGTGTATTTCTGTATGGCAGGGGTTGGACTGGATGGCCCTTGTGGTCTCTTCCAGCTTTATGATTCTATGTTACTTTTTAAAAATATTTTAAATTTTTAAACAGACTGTTTAAAAGAGAAATTTGGTTAGTGGGTACTCAGAGTCTCCTGAAGCCTGCATCCTTAACACAGGAGGCTTTATTTAATAAAGAGACCAAGAATCCATTTAGCTTTGCATTGTGTACAAGTTCACTGGAAACTACTTCCTAAGGTTTCAGATTCTAAGCCCTACTTGGCCACACCAGGAACTAAAGTTGAGACATGTAGCATACAAACATGTGCTCTCCATGACTAAGCTATGGCCCTTCCTATAAGACTGTACAAAAAGTAATTTCTGCCGCAGAAGTTTCCAAATTCTGTCTCTCTTCTGCATAACAATCTGCTGCAGCAGCTGACCAAACTGGTCCGTACAACAAAGCCAACTGGCAGTAGGTAGAGAGCCCGGGAGGCTGACAAAAGAAACACATTTCTTCACACAATGCATAATTTTTTTATTGAGATTCACCACCACAAGATGTGGTAATAGTTGCCAGCTAAGCTGGCTTTTTGAAAACAAGAAGAATTCGAACCTGTCATATTCATGGAGGTTGGGCGTATCCAAGGATTTCAGGTATGACCGCTAATCCGACTTGCCATATTCAATGGCAATATTGCCCTTAATTTTAGGCCCTGGAGAAGGTAAATAATTCCTGGCCTGATTACAGGTTTCCAGAGATACCCGGCTGGATGCTAACAACAGGAGACCACTGGCTGAGACGCCTTTCAGTTCCTCTTTCAAACTGCTTTTTATCATTTTAATGTTATGCTTTAAATTGTGTTTAAAATGTTGTTGGTAGATTAAATCCATTTTAATGTTTTGTATTTAATTTGTAAGCTGCCTTGCATTTCAGTGTTGGGAACAGGGTATTGTTTGTTGTTGCTGTTATTTATAGAAGGGTGGAAATGTCAGAGAACTCCTTTTTTTCTTTTCCTATATGAACTTTAACACCTCTGTCTGATAAAGAAGCCAGTGGAGCTTTGAAAACTTGCATGATGTATTTTGTGCATTTTTAATTGTGAATTTTGGCTATTGTATTTTGCTGTACGACCAACACATTTACCCCTCGATAAGACTGTGATAATGGGGCTTCCCATTATCTAGGCTTATCAAAGGGAGATACTTCCCTCTTCAGGTAAACCAAGGGTTAATGAGGTGTTGGGATTACATCAAAGGTCACAGGGTGAGAGTTGACCAACCAAAAGGAAAGGGTCAGCATCACAGGTCACAAGGTGAGAATTGACCAACCAAAAGGAAAAGAGGTGGGCATCTTGGAGAGGCTTCCAGATCCTTCCAAGGAGGAAAATATAAAACTTCTGAGAGGCCATGTGGCCAGAGACAGAGAGAGAGACACACACAAAGACAAGAGAAAGAGAGGAGAACTGGGCTTGGCAGGCATGCCGTGTCTCCTGGACCCCCCCTTCTCCTTTAGACCATCTACGCCTATAACCTAATTGTGAGTAACTAGAAATAAGTAGTTAGTCGCGTTAGGGATGTTATTTTGGGAACTGGCTGATCTTAAGAATGTATCTGTGCTGTTATATCTGTTTTGTAAATTCTTGTAACTAACTGTACCTGGGAGAGGGGAGTCTCCCAAGTGTGATATTGTTTATTTTCATGCCTTGATTAAAACACTTCTATAAACCTCCGTTTCTCTCCATTTCCATGCCAGGGTTGGCACACGCTACATAGGACCTCTCACTCTGGGGAAGGGGGAGGTGGAAGTTCCTTACGCTTAGAGATTGGGCAGGGTCCCTCCTGTGCTGTCCAAATGATTCTTAATTCAGGGGGGTGGTGGCAGCATACTTGATAGAGCTGGGAGATTGCCAGGCGTTCCATGCGTGGAAGTCAGCTTTGGAAGGCCGGCAAGAACCCCAGTAGAACGCTGGGAGGGAATTTCCAGTCTTGCAAGGCTGGAAGTCAACTTAAGAGACTGGAAATAAACCTACAGTGTCACAAAGACGTCCTTGGGGGCCTGTTTTCCAGTGGGGCATGAGACCAAAGGTAAAAAGGTAAAAAATCAAGCTTAAATCTCTCTGTCAGTAACTAAGCCTTGGGAGAGGCATTTTAACCTTTCAGAATGAGGGGAAAACCTGTTATAAAAGCTGGGGAATCACAAAATTACATTCAAGCCAGGGGGTGGCCATTTGGGGAACTCCAGAGACCCAAGCTGGGACATTTGAGGGCCCAGTTTGGCCTTAGGTCCCTCACCTCTGCCACAGTACTCAAACCATATTGCAACCAACTCTCTAAAATAAACACATATTCTGTCCCTCTTTCTCCTGCCTCCATTTCCCTTCACTCCCTATGTTGTCGCCCTTGTGCTGAATTTTAGATTGCAAGCTCTGAGGGGCAGAGACCTATCCTTTTATACAGCGTGGGCACATTATTAATACTGAGCAAGGGAGGGCAAAATGCCACATTCCAGATGTTAAAATTTCCTTCTGTCCTAGCCAACACAGTGCTGGGAGATGCAGTCTGACAGCTCAAGGACCCCACTTTGTCCACCCTGATATTAAAAATATTGAGAATGTGGTTTTAAATGTTGATTATAAATTGCATTGAATTCTGTTGGAAAAGTGGACTTAACCTTTTAAAAAAAATAAGTAAATAGCATGATACAGCAAGGTTGCCTTGTGCTTTCAAACGTACAGGAACTCTGGATCTCCTTTGAATTCTGGTCACCAAGGGTTACCATTTTTCCCACTGCCTTTAGGAGTGACGTGCAAGGAAAAATGAAAAGAACGGACCTGTTTCTAGCATAGAGGTGAAGCCATGAGGGAAAACATATAAGCCTAGCCTTTACAAAAAAAAAAAAGGACAAAGTGGCAACCTCTTGATCACCTGAGTAGACAACACTAAAGAAACACACACACAGACGGGCAGTTTAAAATTATGACAAGGGTGTTATTCCTAGATCAGTCCCAGGGCCGAAAAGAGTTTGTTGACACACAAGCTCCCCTGCTGTTTATCTGTGGCCATCTTAATATACAACTACAAACTAGGATTCTAGAGAATGCTGGCTTGTCAGGAATGAGATTTTTGCTGTTCATTTTGTTTCCACCATGTAAGCTGTTAAAGTTCAGCTGCTTAACATGCCAGAAACTGTTGGAGTATGTTGTCCAAATCTGGGATCCCAGCCAGTTGCTCTCAAACAAACAAGTGCTTCTAAATCCAGAGTGTTTCACCCAAGTTTCTAAAGAGATATCAGACCGGAATCCCCATTCAGGATAACTCGTGAAACAAAACATTTCTGGTTTATTTAGCCACTTGTAGTAGAAGGAGACTATGCTCACTGCAAGTGGCACAGACTCGGTGTACAGTTCTCTGTGGTAAACCAATGCGACCAGTCTCTGCTTCTGTGTTTTTAACAGAAGCTCAATCTGGAAATATTAGCTAGTAATTGCACTTTTATCTCCACACTACAAAAAAAGCATCACCTGTTGCTATCTTCAAAAGCAACAACAGAACCTGGCTCAGATATATATATATATAAAAAAGGCGATGCACTGTGTCACACAAAGCTAATTAACCTGTGGAATTCACTGCCAACGGATATGACAGAAAAAGCTCCTACACCAGACAGCTTTTCAATAAAAGGATTATCTGTCCAAAACCTAGTGTCATCCAGATGTGTTGTTCCACCACTCCTATAGTCCCAACAGCAGCTGGGGAGACTGGATTAGATAAATTCACAGGTACAAACTAATTTCATTTGATGATACTGAAATGGAACCTCTGCATCCAGTGGTGTGAAGTGAAATGAGACTGGCCCCCTCTCTTTGCTGAATGTCCTCTGGAAAGTTCAAACCTGAACATCAGTGTGGCTACTTCAGCTTTAAAATTTATCCTTTAAAATATTTTATTATTAAAGTATTAAAAATTATTCTGCATGGTGAGAAAGAAAGTTAAAGAAATACTTTTGAACAGCAATAGTAGTAGCTGTTCAGTCACGGTAACAATGTTAAGCCACATCATCTCACACCTAATGGCACACCCGGTTATTCTCATACACTACTAGTAAGCCTCCTACAAATATCTGGATACGTTTAGCTGGGGAAAAAAGCTCTCCGTGTTTGGAAACACTGGCCAGAACTCTGCATCAACTACTTAGTTAAGTATGCTGGCAGTACAGACCTCCTTTTCCCCACGCAGCAGCTGTCCAGTAAAGTAGGTTGGAGAGTGTGTGTTTTACAATTGTGGCAATGGTGTCAAAATTATGACTAAGTAGTAATTGTGTTTACAAAACAGTTACAGATGAGCACATTTAGGTAACTCTTCCGTACTCATGTACACAACTAAGTCATGATTTTGACATTACTGCCAGGATCATAATACTACCCCGCTTTAATCAGATATCAGCTGCATAGGAAGAAAGCAATCCATTCTGCCGAAGATTGGAGCCTGAATGAATTACATTTCTATCATGTTTGGGGGTGTGTGTCAGAGGTTATTTAGTTAGGTATACTTAACTATGCAGCCAATGCAGAATTCCAGCCAATTTATAACTAATTATGTAGTGACAACATAATAAGAGACTTGCTGCCTTTTCATTCTACTGTATTTGCTGGCATATAAGACACACTTCCCCCCAAAAAAAATATTGTCTGAAAGTGGGGTGTCATATATGGCAGTGTGTCTTATACACCGGAAAATACGGTATTTTCTGCCACTTGTTTACATCACTTTTATTATATAATTTAATTAGACCACTGATTTCAGACATTTGTGGCTTTAAATTTGTGCTTTCATAGGAACTGTTAACCATCAGCCAAACTCCTATAAGGAAGGGCAAAGTATCCAACAACTCCCATTAGGGACAAGATGCTGGGCTAGAGATCCAACTCTCCCGGAGTGGCCGTCTCCAGTAGGACAGGATGGAAACTCCTCTCATCAATGACCACCTGATTTATCGGCTATGACTGATGGGAGGTACACTCCAAAACATCTGGACAGCCTCAGGTTGGGGAACTTCTTTGTTACATCAGTGATAGGGATTATGCAAACCTCCAGATGTTCCTGGATTCAGTCCCCAACATCCCTGATCCCTGGCTATGCCAGCTAGGGCATGACGGCAGATGCAGTTCAAGAACTTCTAGAGCAGTGGTTCTCAACCTGTGGGTCCCCAATGTTCGTGGACTTCAGCTCCCAGAAGCCCCAGCCACTATGGTCAATGCTCAGGGCTTCTGGGAGCTGAAGTCCACGAACATCTGGGGGCCCACAGGTTGAGAACCACTGATCTAGAGGAATACACGCTGGGGAAATTCTGTTGGTAGACACATCACTGGTTTTGTAATGACTCCAGCAGGGCTCTTTTATTGGTTAAGATTTATCCAAAAATAATAATAACTACGACCTCTAAACAGAGACTGCATGTTCAGACAACAGTATACCTGCAACTGCTGAAAGCAGCTGGCTGAGCACTGCTGCAAATAAGATGACGAACACAGGAACGATCACAAATCCAGGACTGAATCAACAGAGCTCTCCTTATTTTACTTTTTCCACTCTTATTTATTCTCATTGTTTACCCCCTAAACAAATTAAACAGCTTTTGCTTTTCTGGGCTGCTGACAACCTCACCCAGGTGAGATTCAAAAGAAGTCCTGTAGCCCTTAAGAGCATCAAAGGACGAACAGGGGAGAGAAAGCCCAGAGTTCAAAATCCCACTCGGCTCCTGCTCGTCCTTGGCCCGGCTTGCTGTTTCGCAGCTGGTCAGAATTAGAAAAAGGGGCGATGAAAGACACCCAGATTCAAGGGTAGCTGACCTTGACTATTTCCACACCGGGCTGCTATAGTGCTATTATTCCACTTTCAACACCGTGGGGTCTGCAGTTGATGGAGGGGCCTTTGGGAATCCTCAGGATTCCACAGGGTGTTGAAAGCGGAATAATAGCGCTCTAACAGCCTAGTGCGGAAACCTATGCTTGTCTCCCAGCCTAACCTAACCTCCCTCCCTCCCTCCCTCCACTGCTGTGAAAACCGAACCACACAACTCCACAGTCCCAACCTACCCACGGGGGCAGATGGTTCTCCCTCAGGCCATTTCCGCACGAGCCTGTTATCGCGCTACCGTTCCCCTTTCGACATCCTATGGAATCCTGGGGTTTGCAGTTTAGGGAGGGGGAGGGGGAGGGGGATTCCACCGGAAACCCCTGGATTCCACAGGATGTTGAAAGCGGAACGAGAGCGCGATAACAGGCTCGTGCGGAAACGGCCTCAGCCTCCCGCGCAGGGCGGTTGGGAGGAGAGGAAGCGGGGGCCCCAGGGCCCTCTCCGTCCGGAAAGACGGGTCTCTCACTGCCTCCGGAGGGGAAGGGGAGGCCCCCTCTGCGCCGCCTTACCCGCGAGCCCGCCGCCCTCCTCCGCGTAGCCTCGCCTCCGCTGCAGGACGAAGTAGCGGTTGGAGCGCTCCAGCACCCACAGCTTGAGCGCGTTCTTGAGCAGCACCTCCTCCGGCTTCAGCCACATGGCGGGGCGGAGAGCGGCTCCCTCAGCGCGCCCCAACGCCCCGCTCGCCCGCCCGCTCGCGGCGGCGCCTCCTGAGGGCTCCCACGTACGCAAGCCCTCCGCCAGGGCGCCCGCGGGCGAGGGGCGGAGCCGCGCTCTCACCGACCCCCCTCTCCGCGGGGCCCTCTGGGGGCCGTAGTCCCCAAGGCGGCCCCTCCCACCGCCGTGCGCCACGGGCACGCACTGACACGCCCCGGCAAGCTTTGCGCGGCCTGGCTCCTCCCCTCCCTGGCAGGCTGGCAACGCGCGGGAGGGGACAGGTCTCTGGGCTTCGTTTCAGTGGCTCCTGTTCCCCGTTGTTTTCATTGCTTTCCCTGGCAGTTGTTCGACGTGGAAAACCGCCTCTGAGTCTTGGCTGGCAGTGGGGTGGGCCCGTCGCTTATTTTACCTGTCATTTTAGGATATTTTTATACAGCTTCTTTTTTGGCTTCCTTTTTTTTACATTTATTTTGTCATATATACAGGTAGAACAAAACCTTAGTGGGGGGAAGACTAGATCAAGACCAA
This sequence comes from Iguana delicatissima, assembly GCA_948472985.1. NCBI lineage: Eukaryota > Metazoa > Chordata > Lepidosauria > Squamata > Iguanidae > Iguana > Iguana delicatissima. Next base: position 863,537 of record CAOKZL010000185.1, read on the forward strand.
ACAGAACCTATATAGAGCAAATCTAAACCTACAGGTACTAACAAAGGACAATACTACATAGTACATAATATTAATACATAATGTAATATATAATATACACAGGTCACAATATTAATACATAATACAATGTATAATGCAATAGCACCTATAAATACAACCATAAGTATGCAAATTTAATTAGGAAGGTAAAAGAAAAAGACTTCCCTCTTTGATGAGGGGCCTTTCCACACTACACTGTTAATAATAATAATACTAATAATAAAAAAAATTATTTCTATCCCACCTCTCCACATGGATCGAGGCGCGAACAACATGAAATACATTATACATTAAAAGACCCTAAAAGACATTAAAAACATACCCAATCCTCCCCACCCACCAACCCACCTAAACCAACCCCTTAAAACACACAGCAATTAACAGTCCATCAATTACTGTTAGCAAAGCAGCAAGACAATTGATGGGAGGCAATGGATATACATATATATGGATATATATATTATAGTGATATTATTCCACTTTCAACATCCTATAGAATTCTGGGGTTTGTAGTTTAGTGAGGCCCAAGAGCTCTCTGGCCAAGAATTCTAAAGGCCCCTCCCTAAACTGCAAACCTCAGGATTCCACAGGATGTTGAAAGTGGGATAACGGCACTATAACAGTGTAGTGCGGACAGGCATGAGGTTTCAGCCTTACTCAGTTGTTATAAAAAAAAAATATCCTTCCCATGGTTCGTAGTGAGTAGTGAGTAGTAGCGAACTGCTGCAGGGGCAATCGAATGAATGTTTTCCCCCTAAGGTTTTGTTCTATATGTATATATGAAAAAATATTTTTTTTAAAAAAAAAGGAAGCAAAAAAAGCTGTATGAAGTTTTGTACCATTCTCTAATCCATGGGGGGTGGGGTGGGGTGGGTGGGTGGAAATGCCCCCAAAAAAGAAGAAAGAAAGAAATTAAAAAGGCCAATAGTGCAAGAAATAGCACGATGTATTATTTGGTTCCATCTTTGCAAGGGGCCACTTTTTAAAACCAGTAGTGGGTAACTGAACAAATTATTGTTAAAGAATAGCTTTTCATACTGGGAGAGAATGCCAAGATAAAACAGATGTTAGACTTTAAGTGGCCAGGGAAAGATGCAGCATTGGAAGCCCTATGAATCTCGGTGGGGAAACTGTTCTACACAATAGAAGCCACAATAGAAAAGACAAAGAAGTCTGCCTCTAACAGCAAGTTCTGGGTGTCCTAGAAGGGCAGAAAATGGCAATTTTCTTACTTTCTCAGGTATGAGAAGCTTAAGGGAGAGATTTTCTGTGTCAAAAGAACTTGGCTACCTTAGGATACCATTATCTGGCTTGGATTTGGGATAGCCATGAAGCTATTTGCTGCTTTGCTTCCGGCAGTGAAATGTCTTTGGCCTTTTTTGAAAGACCTAACAAAATTTTAACTGCCATAAACTTTTTGTGGACTGCCTACCACTTATCAGCGTGCTCCCATCCACGAAACATTATTATGTATATATAATGTGTTATGGCTTTGAAGGTGCAACAAGACATTGATTTTTGCTCAAATTGTCATGTCTATACATCAGAGCTTTCCAAACTTTTCATGTTGGTGATACACTTTTTAGACGTGCATCATTTCATGACACAGTAATTTCAGTTTTACTAGCAAACCAGAGGTTAAATTAACCTCTTATAGGAGATCCAGGCACATACAAAAATTGTAATAACAAAATGCATGGGGACACAACATGTTGTATGAAAACCCTTCATATATTTTTAAAAATATATGATTTATAAATAACATATATTTCCAAGATTATAGGCGACACACCTACACACTTCTGGTGACACACTAACGTGTCACGGCACACCATTTGGAAAACCCTGCTATATAGACATCTTACATACACCTTTGCCAGAAAATGACTTTCCATGCTTCCCTTCTGTACAGGATAATGTATATTTTTAGAACAGAAATTCAACAAATGTGGCTTTCCCGGTAAGCGCTGGGAAAGCTTCAGCTGTTGCTTTGTTGCTTCTGCTGCAGATTTTCAAGGCATAGGTGCCCTACTAGAAAAGAAGTTGATCATAATATTTATTCATTAACCTTGGGGGTTTGAGAAACCAAAGTTCAAAATCAGCTCCCTCCACTCACAAATAATTCCTTCAGCGTAACCTACCCCCAGTGGATCAGTTTTAATAAAATAATACAAACCCTATTCTGAAGGTTTATGGTAGAAGAGTGGTAGGATGCAAGTGAAAGGAACAGCAGATTTTCATAGCAGGGTAATAGCCAAAAAGATTATCTTCAGTAACCTGAGAATCTAGTGGGGAATTAATGCAGAAAAGTCAGCACCTCGATACGAGTAATACATATTTTATTAACGTTAATCATGTTAATTTTGCATCTTTTTTTAAATAAGACCCAAGGATTTGTGACTTGCCTTTATTCTTATTGATGTGTGCCTTCATTTTTGACCCCATCCGGGGCTTTTCTTGGCCTTTGCCTTCTGAGGCTGAGAGAATGTGACTTGCCCAAGGTCAGCCAGTGGCTATGGCTGAGAAGGGATTTGAACCTTGGTCTCCCAGTGTTCTAGTCCAACACTCAAATTACTACACCATGATGGCTTTTCATCTTCATCCTTGCTGGCCAAAAGGACAGGAAGATCAGATCAGCTTTTTCAGTGAATTAGTGAGACTTCCGTTTTACTCTTCCTTACCTGTTATGAATTTGATGAAATAGTCTGGTGTCTACAAAAGTATACACCAAATAAAATTTGTTAGTCTTTAAAAGTGTCTCAACACTCTTGATGGTCTTGCTTAAAAATTCAAGGAATGGTTCTGGAATATCTCTTACCCTAACAGCTCCTTTATAGCCTTATATTTTATCTTCAAAGTTGCAGGGCTACCACCATCATATCTAATGGCATTTGAACAAGAAATAATGCTGCCAAGTTTTATTAACTTTTGCAATGTTTACCCCCAGCTTCAGTGTTTAAACACTGATAAACAGTGTTTAAGTCTTATGGGTCCTCAGCAACAAATTGTATTTACAGGGGGTCCCCAGTAAAGAAAAGGTTAAGAACCACTCCACTATAGTGTACTTTTATGTGTTCTCTTTCATTCTTCTCACTTAACATCTAGGTGTTTGCCTTACAAAACTGCTGTTTTTGAGATTTTCATTTAATACTTCTTTAACGGCACCTGCATTCAGCTTCTAGAGACACCATCTACAAGAAAATCATCACCTCAACCCTTCTTAAAACATACGCCATTCTGCTCTCTGCTGATGGCATCTAGTGCAGCAAAAACCATAAATTGTAGAGCAAGAGCAAAGCTACTGATCTTCTAGCAGAAGCAAGAAGCTGTGTACACTCCTCTGCCAGTGAATCTCTTTTGCAATACATTGCAGGTAAAAAATAGCAGCATTCTTTTTTTTTTTTTACACACACAGTCACACATAATACAATTGTTTTTTTTAAATGGCCAGAGCTAATTTTGTCCCTGGCTTCACCCAAATACATGTTTAAACCTAAAGGCTGTTCAGGGTGGAGGAGGTGGGAAACAGAGGACAACTTCAGTTATTCAGTTTGTGAATAGGTTGGATTGGAGCACTGAACAGGCAAGAAACTGTGCATATTGCCCTTGCCTTCTTCTGAGGCTGAGAGAGTGTGTGACTTGCCCAAGGTCACACAGTGATATATAAAAATAGTAATCAACAAGCAACGAAGCTTACTACATTCAGCAAGATCAACCCGAGTTTAAGGACTGCACTATTCTTTCTTACAGCCTAAGTTATGCATTTGTATATCAGAAGCCCATTTTTATACATATAAATTAATATATATAAATTTCTTCTGATATCTTATGCACCAGACTGAGAAGACTCCACTGTAGGAAATGAGGACTGGCAGCTGCCTGCCTCTCAAGAGCGGATACACAGAGCTCGTGCTGTGAAGTCTGGGAATTTTATTCCTGACACTTCCTGGTGTTCAAGGCCAGCAACTACAGTAAAGATCAAGTTAATCAGTTCACAGAGACATAGTCAACAGAAAGAACAAATCCAATGTACATACAGAATTTTAATTCAGCTTGTTATGTTTATAATCTGTCCTTTTCTGAACATTCATGGTACAGAATACAAACATGAAATCCTCAGCAAAGAGATCACATGCCCATCAAACAAAGTGTTTCTGTGTTTGTTTTTTTAAATGAGTGCTTTTCAGGTCTTAGACTTATCAAGGAAGTCTTACCATGACTGGGATAACGTAAGACAAAATGTCACGTTTCAGACAACATACCTCTAAGGTATGGATTCTCCTTTTCCTCAGCATGCTCTCACCTTTCCTTTACAAAAATCTACCTTAGCCATGCAATCTATGCGTGAAAGCAGTTTCCTCTTATCAGTGGGGATATTTCACTTCTTATCTTCATTTATTATGGGTGGATGATACCCAGTATATAGTAGAAATGGCATTTATACTCCTTATGAGCACTATGCTCTACCTTTACAACAGAATGCCAAGTGTTCCTCCAGTGCCCTGTGTACAACAGCTAGTTAAACAAAGCCTTTCTTATTCCACCTAGTCGCTTTAAAATAAATACTCACACATAAAATCAATGGTGAGGAATGATGGAACCTACAGTTGGACAACATTGTGAGAACTGAGGAAAGAGCAGTCCAAGAGGTACACTGGGCCATTGAAAGTCCTCAAAGGTTACAGATTTTAGGAAGACAAAAGTCCCCCACTCCTCTTATAACTGGTTCCCAGTAAGCCTCTCTTCACTGCTAAAGAAACTGGCAGGCAGACATAAATACTATATTTATAATCTTACGTACCATACTTATAATTTACATAGCTTCAGCTAAGATGGACATCTTCTGAGTTCCATACAATCACAGTGTTGTTTGACAAGAGCTAGATTGCCAACACAGTCTAGTTTATACATAACTGCTTTTATTATAAAAAAAATAAGTAAACGTCTTTAACAGACATTAGAATAGCTTTATTTACATTTTGTATTCAATGGAATTTAATAGAAATCAAAATTATTTACAACTTTTATCAAACACTATGCAAAAATGGGAGGAAAGTAGTACTGCTGTTTCCTGTCAGAATCAACTGGAGAATTAAAAAGACATTATCACCATTCTTCAGTCCAAACTTACACTAGAATTGCAATTGGAAACAGCCACAGAAAATGCAAAATAAAGTGCATTATTAGATAGAGTAGTTCACTTGGGTGGATGAGGTTCCAGGCTCCATGCTAAGGCACCCTGTGTTCCTCTCTTATGTTCCAATTCATATTCCTGTTTCTTGCATTAGAAAATTAATTTTGGAAGAAGTTCACCCACTCATCAACTGCCACTTTACTCATGTTCTCACACTACCAGCTCTGAATATCAACAGAACTCTTTACATATCTTTATTCAACAATTTCTTCAGAGCAGCAGCAACAAAAATTCCCTCTGAGTGACAGATACTCAGCCGCTAACAAAGCTGAGAGCAGCATTTAAAAAATGGACACATTCCAGGACTATGTGACAGGATGCATCATTTAAAACCTAGAGCAGTTCACAGTAAACATGAGTAAAGTGTATGTCTTTAATCATATCCCCACTCCCACCTCCAGCAAAATGTACACATTCAAAATGGCTAACCATTTGTTCAAATAATGGAATGTGCACTTTGTTTAACAAGTTTTTAACTTGCTCGAATCCAGTGAACTTGGTGCTCAGAATCCCCAAAGTATTTAAAGTATTTTGAGAAGTGACTTGTTTGGTTTGGTTTAGTAGCCAAATGTAGCAAGAACCTAACTCCAGAGCTTAAGGTGTGAATATAAGGCTGCTCTGTAGTTATATAAATACACAATAATCCAGGCTGATCCTGAAAAGCAGTATGTTCTAGTGGGGACATAAACCCAAAGCTCAAAAAAACCTAACTCAATTAAGACAGTTAAATTAAAACCAGCAGACCCTTAAAAAAAAGAGTACAATTCTTAAGGTTGAATAAATTAAGTTCTATTGCATGAAAAAGTGTTTGTGCTCAGATGACTCGGTCGTAAGACTTTATCTTCCTTGGTCATAACTGAAAGAAAAATATGTACTGAAAAGTGCCAAAATTAATTCCACAAGGAAATAAGTTAACGGGAAGTCAATCCATAGAAATGCAATCTTAAATTGTGTATTTTATCTCATTATCAAGGCAACATTGTTGCTACATCAGTCTTATTGGATTTGTCATTAGTTGATGCTGGTTCATCAAGCGGGTAGGGCAGTTTTGTCACGACAGTCATCTTAAGACTTTGCTTCCTGGACTTGTACTTCATCTGCCTCAAAAGCTGGATTGTCAAGATGTGGAAGCACATCTACAGGTGGAGGCTGCAGTGTGTTGTTCACAAGATGGAGGTTGTCATCTTTTAGAAAAAGAAAAGCAATGATAATCAAGCTTAGAAAGAACAGTCACAAAAAGAGCAGTATAAATTTTATTTTAACTGCATCTCAATTTCAGCATTGAGAGGACATCAACTACCAAGCCCCTTTGATTCACAACTCGATCTGCTAGCAGCACGTACATTTGGAACAGAGGTAGAACATTGTGGGCTCAAAGGCTTTGGCCCAAAATCTTATCTCAAGCCTTTGGAAACACCAATTTCACTCAGTCCCTAACATCAGTAATCTTTGATATCAGAAGAAACTAAGGACCACTAAGAAGCTGTGCAAATTTTAAAATACGACAAAATAATAATTTGTGAATAAAAAATCAATGTTTAACATGCTGTTAGTATAATCTTGAATAACTCAGAACAATGAGTGCAAAAGTTACAAATTGACTAATAAAAGTTTACGGCAAAGGAAGGGAAATACCTACTAAAACCTTGCTTTGCACCCCAATAAACCATTACCTTTCCATTTTAACTCAAATCTATTTGCAGGGTTTATTCCAGTATTCAGAATGAATACAGCAGGTGACCTTTGTTCATATCAGCTAGGTCCCCTAGTTTAAACTTAAGATTTTTCCAAATACACTATTTCACTTCCTGCTATCTTGCTTCAAGCTTTGCCACTATGATTGTATGGAACAGAAAGACTCCAGTTTTTAGTGAATGTTCTTCTAAAAACTTTGGTAGTTTCTTTATCATGTGAAATATTTTGAATTCCAAAAGTATCTAGCATTCTGGTAAAACCACTACTCATTAGCAACAGTTAATTTTAATTTTAATCAGGCGCCAGGCAGGAAAGGAGTGAGGAGGGCTGGATCACACTCCTCGCTGCTTCTTGCCCCGGGCCTGATCGTGGCAGGCGGGAGAGGAGGGCCAGATCGCACTCCTCACCGCCTCCTGCCCCTCGCTCCTGGCCCGATTGTGGTGGCGGTGGGCAGGAGAGGAGTGAGGAGGACTGGATCGTGATCCTTGCCACCTCCTGCCCCTTGCCTGATCGCAGTGGCGGCAGGTGGGAGAGGAGTGAGGAGGGCTGGATTGTGCTCCTCACTGCCTCCTGCCCCTCGCTCCTGGCCCGACTGCGCTGGTGGTGGGCAGGAGAGGAGTGAGGAGAGCTGGATCACGCTCCTTACCGCCTCCTTCTCCTAGCCCGATTGCAGTGGTGGCGGGTGGGAGAGGAGTGAGGAGGGCGCTCCTTGCTACCTCCTGCCGCCAGCCCCGGCCCGATCTCGATTGGCCCGGGGCAGGTGGGGGATAGGGCATTCACTTGTATCCATGGATTTCAGTATCCACGGGAGGCCCCAGAACCAATCCCCTGCAGATAAGGGGGTCCTACTGTACTGTCTTGTCTAATGAGTCATATTTTCTCATGCTATAGCCAAAGCAGGATAACCTAAGTTTAATCATCCTGGCTTCCAGTGAGAGTTCAGGCTTGATTTATTTTAATACCCATTTATTTGCCTTTTAGCAGTCCACGGTGTATGCAGAACTCTTCTCCACCACTACATTTCAAATGACAAATGGTGAGAAAGAAAAGAATTAGCAGGGCTATGTCTTTTAACTGATTTCAAATCAGTTGACTTTAGTCCTGTCAGCCTTCTTCACTGCTCAACTTTCGCAATCATACACAGAAATTGGAAGTACTATGGCTTGGGTTATTCTGACTTTGGTATTTAATGATTTGTCTTTACACTTGAGGATTTTGTATAGCTCCTTCATAGTTGCCCATCCAAGTCCTGGTCTTTTTCTGTTTTCTTGACTACAATCTCCATTTTAATTAATGACTGAAACAAGGTACAGAAAATCTGTATCTATTTTTATATCATCATCACCAACCTTAAAGTTATGTGAATCATCTGTGATCATTATTTTTGTTTCTGTAGTATTGAACTACTTTTACAGTTTCTTCCTCACTTACATCAGTAGTTGTTCCTAGTTTTTACTATTTTCTGCAACTAATATATAGTGAGCCCTCCACTTTTGCAAAGGTTAGTGGCACAACACCCCTGAGAAAGTAGAAAAACATGAATAAAAATAAAAATCATGAACACTATTTTTTAAAAAGCATGAGAATGCTTCTCTAGGAACTTCTAGGTCCTCCAGTACAATTTTATGGTCTTCTTCTAGCAGAAGTGGACCACAGTCTCATGAAGGACCTAGGAATGCCTAGAGAAGTATTCTCTTTAGGAGTCTATAGGTCTTCCATCGTGACTCTATGGTTTACTTCCAGTGGAACTGGACCACAGAATTGCACTGGAGGATATACATATTCCTAGAGAGAACATATTTTTTCCATGGCAGGGGCAAATGGAGTAAGAATTTTTTTAATAAATAAATAAAACAACCTATGAATAATCAAATCCACAAGCGCTGAACCTGTGAAACTGGAGAGCCAACTATAATTTCATCTTAACACACTTCAAATTGTTGAAGTTCCTTCTCTCAAATTTCACATTTCATTCTTTTAAGAATAAACCCACTTTCTGCTTAATATGTTCTGAGTACAAATTAAACAGATAGGGTGCTAGAATGTGTGCCTGTCTGACACTCTTTCCAATGGGAAACTATCTTGTTTCTCCATACTGCATTCTGAAAATGGTCTCTCTTCCAGAGTACAGGTTACACATTAGGGCAATCAGGTGCTATGGTACACCTATTTCTTTTAGAAAGAAACATAATTTATCATGATCTACATAATCAAAGGCTTTTTATATCTATAAAGCACAGGTAGATTTTTTTCTGAAATTCTTTGGTGCATTACATTATCCCACATATATTTGCAATATGATCCCTAATGCCTCTACCTTTCCCGAATCCACCTTGGACATCTGATATTTCTCACTCCATATGCAGTAAGAGTCTTTGCTGTAAAATTTTGAGCATCACTGTGCTTGTGTGGAACAGTCCAGTAGTTCGTGAAATCCTAGATGTCTCTTTTTTTGGGGAATGGGTTTATCAAATATTTCCAGTCTGTGGACAATTGTTTTGCTTTCCAGACTTTTTATTAGAATGTGAATTACCTTCCTGTCTCTACAGCTTGAAACAGTTCAATTAGTATGACATCTGATCCTTGTAATTTGTTTCTCACAAGTCCTTTGAGAAGCTTTTCCATTTCACTTTCTAAAATTGTGGGCTCATCATCAAGAAGTTCTTGCTTGAAAGAATCTGTCATCCACTCATGTCTTTGACATAGGTATCAGTGTATTGTCATCTCTTTATTTTTCCCGGATTGTATAAACGTGTTCCTCTGTCAGTCATATAGCTCTGAGTCTACTCTGAGTCTACTCTGAGTCTGATTTTTCTCTCATATTCTGTGGAAAAGGTCTTGCTTTACCTTTTGACGTATTTCTTTATATTGATTATAATAATTGTCTCTATGCACACGTCACTGAACAGTTGCATTCAGAATTCCGACCCTATTTCTGTCACTTTTCAATTCTGCTTCCTGACTGTACTTTAACTGTTTGAGATGTTGTATCTGTTATCCAGTATGTTTTTCTTTCCTTTTGTCTACAGATAGTATCAGTTTGCATTCTTCCCTGCCAATGTCCCTAGTTTCAGTCCAGAGTTCTTCTGGTTCTCTGTAAATTGGTAGGACAAATCTGTTCTACAGAGATTTAAATTCTTCAGGGATGTTTTTTAGACTGTACTATGATTGATTCAGTGTACTGTACTCCTTTAGCTTAACTCTAATTTTTGACCTGAATCACAGTCTGTTCCTGGTCTTGTTTTTCAGACAGAATGGAACTTTTCCATCTTCTGCTTCCAATTATATAGCCTACATACTTTCTGTATTGGCCATCCAATGATATGCATGTATATAATTATCCATTCAGTTCCCTGAGAACTACTATAAATAATTAAATGATCATATATGCTACTACTGCACTATAAAATAGCAATATATATCATTAAACAATTATTTATAGTAGTTCTCTTAAAAATGCATGCATACACTCTATACCAGTCTGTTCCTGCACTTCCATATTTCTGATTTGGAATCAGCATTACAGCTTCTTTCTCAGATATTTATTTCCAAGATATACATAACTGTAGGCAGAGGTTCTGTTTTGTTTTCTGAAAACTCTGAGTATACATATCTCTACATATGCAGTCTATCATGTTTCTCCTTCATACCACTGATTTTTCCCCCCAGCTCCATTAACACAAGTCCCAAAAATTAGCACAATATGTAGAAAAATGGGGGAGGGGGTAGCCAATGCAAAAGCAGAGTATTATGGCATGAAAGATTACACTAGATAAAATTTGTTAGTTTTTCAGGTACCAGAAGACTTCTTGCTGTTTTTACAATATGTGAAGTAGCAGCCTCTTGGTTAAAGGGGCAAAGTTTGAGAATTCATGTTAGACATAACACTTGAGCATTATGTTAGAAGAGGCAGGGAGGACGGAAGAATTATTACTACCGGAGTTGATTAGATATCAGCACCCAGCAGGTGGCAGCAAATACCAGTAATTTTTCAATTTCTAATGTTAAACATGGTAAATTTAGACTTCATTCCAAATGCCAAATGGGTGATGGTGGTGGTAATCTAATACATAAAAGTCAAAGTTTGTTTGTCTGTGTCACACGAGGACCTCATATGATTGGCTGCCTAAGAAGAGTCTATGGAATCCTGGGATTTGTAGTTAGAATCATAGAGTTGGAGGAGACCCCAGGGGCCATTGAGTCCAACCCCCTGCTATGCAGGAACACGCATCAAAGCACTCCTGACAGATGGCCATCCAGCCTCTGCTTAAAAACCTCCAAAGAAGGAGGAGACTCCATCACACTCCATTAAGGCAGCAGCAGATTCCACTGCTGGACAGCTCTGACTGTCAGGAAGTTCTTCCCAAGGTTCAGGTGGAATATCCTTTCCTGCAGCTTGAACTGAGTTTAGGGGAAGCCTTTGGAATTCTCAGCCAGAGAGCTCTTGCGCCTCAGTCAACCGTGTTTGAATAGGCCAGTTGCTATGGAGATGAGGCCTAGCAGCAAGAAGGAGGAGGGCAGTGGATTCCCTCACAAACCCAGCCTCTGTATGTTATTACCTCTTAGGGAATATGGGGAAAAGTGACAGATACTGAACAAGACAGTCTGGGGAATTAGAGACCCAGGATCTCAAATCAGAAACAGGTTATTACCTATGAGAAAATAAAATTCCAGGCATCGCCATGTATATACGCTAGTAGTAGTAGTAGTAGTAGTATAGTAGTATTAGTAATAATAATACACTCTGACATTTACTAATGAAAAACAGGAAAAACAAGAAAATACCAGTACAATCTGCATGAGCAATGGTCTACTTACTCTCTGAAGGGGCAGGCTCTTCTGGAACAGACTCATCTGTTCCCTGAACAGAAGCGTAGCCAGATGATGCTGTCTCACTATGATTATCTTCTTCAGTAGGTGAAGGGATGTCAGAGGCTTCAATGGGCACAGTGGGCTGATTGGACTCTGCTCTGTCTTCAATATCCACCTGCATCAAGGTTATTTGATCTCAAGTAACTGATTTCATTTGTAATTAAGTTTATCTTCAATTTTATGTCACATAAGCATTTTACACAGATGTTAAACCAATGCAACCAAACTTTTAGCACTGAAAGTTGTTCAGCGCAGGGGATGTAATGTGAAAAATAGGTAATGAGAAAAAGACAAAAAAAAATGAGCATAGTTTGTCTTCTAATTAGCAGTGGAATCACTTTCCTGCCTAGTTGGCCTAAATGTCTTATCAAACTTAGTGACACAATCAAGCTTTCAACTCATTTATCACCTTAGTTCTAGAACTGGCAGGAAGTCAGATGATTACTAATGGAAGCAGAATCTACAGGCTTTACCTCGATGCCAAGAGCCTTGAGTATGTCACATTTACACATGGGACATGTTCTATGCTCGAGCAGCCATGGGTCAATGCAGTTCTTGTGGAAGAGATGACTGGAAAGAAAGATAAATAAAGTGGAATATGAGCAAGCAGGCTAGAAAAAAAAATTGCTTTCTGAATGTTAAAGCAAGTGGCATTGTTTAGAAATTCCTCAAATTTCTAAACAACACAAACACAGGATAATTACATGTTTGTTTTTGTCAAACCAGCATATTGTTACAAGAAATAAACCACATTAGCTTTGTAAAATTTGAGGAGAATATGGATCCAATGGAGAAAACAAGCAAATAATATAGAATGAAAAGGGGAAACAACTTGTGTATTTGGGGAAGAAAATGCATGTGGAGAACATGTGTGTGTTACACATAACTGTGTGTTTTTGTTCACCTAGTATCCCATATTTGCTGTTAACTGCTGTCAAGTCGGCTTTGATTTATGGTGACCCTATGGATGACAGACCTTTAAATCACCCTATCATCAACATCTCTAACTCAGGTTTTCAAATATCTTCTCAATATTCCTCACGTCAGAACTAGAACCAGCACAGAGTGAAGTAGACCAATGCCCATCCAAGAAACTGCAAAGAACCACTTTTGACATTGGGGTGGGGAATTTGTAGTCTTGCAGATGTTTTTTGATTGCATCTCCCATTAACCCTTGCCAACACAAAAAATAACAAGGGAGCTACAGTCTAACAATACCCAAAAGAGCACAGGCTTTTCATCCATTTCCTACCGTCTGCTTCTCTATTCATTTTTCTTATTCCTATAGTCTCTTTCAGGTACCACCTCTGAGCAAAATTATTCTCTTCCACAGGCTTTTTGTCTTCCTTCTGTTCTGCCTTTGGAAGTTAGCCTTAAGTTTGCAGCTTTTGTTTGTATTTTAGTTTTGATATTAACATTTATGTAAATGTAGTGTATTTAATCTTCCCTTTGTATACTACTATTAATAACAAGTTGGATAAGAGTTTAGAAATCCCATCAATAAATAAAGCAGTACATGCACAATATGTGTTAAGCAAGGGTTTAAGGCAGACAAGAGTGTGAATTCTGTTGCTAGTTCTACCTAAAGTAAACCCATTAATCAATGGGACTTACTTATGTGTTGTTGTTTTATCACTCAACAATTCACTGAATGGGTCTTAGTTGAAACTAACCAACAGGATTCCAGTCTTCAGTAATATATAAGTGGCCAGATTTCAGTCCAGAATTTGCATGTAGCGAATTGATCAATTTGTCATCGTTCAGAGGTTCCTATCCAGTCACCCACACTTTGGGCACAGCCAAGCTCTAAACATGGCAGATAAGAAGCCTCAATATCTAGCAAACTTGTAGAAAATACTATAACCCATATGAACTATCTTGTTGGGAAAACAGTTCCCCTTCCCTGTGTTCATGAGCACTCACTACTTAGCAGATTAAGAGGAGTTTCTAGTCATGATGGATTTATTTAAGGCGTGTAGAATAAATCATATATTTTGCCTCAGGCCATGGTTTGCTGAAAAAGTTTGACTAAAAAGTAATATGGCATTTCCTGAGCTTATGGTACCCAAGGCACACTTACACCCAGAATGGTTTACTTCTGCAATGTGTTAGGGGATGAATAACCTGTTCATGGTAAAGTTCAGTCACTGTGTGTGTGCATGAGTAATTTTCTAGCCTTGCCTCCTCCCCAAATGAGGCAAAAATACCACACTTCACTGGGAGCAATGGAATGAGTGGACCACACCCATCCAGTGCAGACAGAGAGCAGAATTAACATACCTAACTGGAAGGACACCAAGATGATCTCAAAAAGATTATGGAGACACACAAGGGGGGCTCCTGTGTGGGTGAACACTTTGGACTCACAAAGAAGACTTTTAAATGTTATATTTCATTTATTTCTTGTGGCTCACTAATGTGCTCAAGCACAAAATTTGGAGGATACTGGGTTAGCAAGTGGCAGGTTCTAGAAAACATGAGGAAGTGAGTCATCATGTCCATGTCATTGTCCATCCTAAAGCTTCTTTTTATAGTTTATAATTTACTTATTGAGTCTTTTTTTAATGTTAAAGATTAGCCTAGAGTACACTGACAACTGAGCATAATTTGAGTTTTATTTTATAAGTTTGAAACTAAAATATTTATCATTCACAGCCTATTAAAGATCAATTTCGTCTTCTGGTATAAGAAAGAAAGTCCTCCCACAACCCTCATAATCATGAACTAAGTAACCAATCCCTATTTGCATAAACATGTCCAAGATCATTCCACCTAGGCAATGTGTTCTATAACTGCTGCTTCTAATTGTTGCTACGACATAGGAGAGATGCAAAATCACTGGTAGAAGGCAAGTGTAAATATAATTCTCAGTTTTCTTTTAAAAACCTAATATTTTGAAGGGCATGCCTGTAATATATTAGACTTTAAAATTAAAAGTATGTAAATTAGATCTTGCCTTAAACCAAGTCTAAAAGCTTAAGAAAAAGTTTAAACCTGAACTACTGAATGTTCAATTACACTTGAAGACAAGTCAACTTCCTTGCCAGAAACTAAATATCGTGTATAAAGTGTAGTAAAAGTTACCCTAATTTTTTAGTTCTCCCCCCACTTTGCCAACAGCAACCAGTGATAGAGGATGTAAAAGAGCTGATGATATCTGGACATGTGGTAAATTTTACTAAGGAGGAAAACCTACGAAACCTGCCTCTGTGTCACCAGCTCTACTTCATTCATAATGAACAATTCTGAGTTGTGAGGTAACCAGGTGATAATGAACCCCTCTGGGGGCCAAGTCACCTAGTATGCCTGAGTAAGACATGGCACTGCAAGATTTCACCTTAATATTTAGAAGCTAGATTTCAATAGAATGCAGGTAAAAAGACCTGACTTACTTACTGGCATACATCCATCTGCTGGAATTTCTTTTTTGAACAGAGAACAAGTGAGCATGCCAAGAGATAACTGGAATCTGTGTTGCATCTTCTATTTCAGTGCTGGAGATATATGGAATAAGAAGCATCCCCAAAAAATCTGCCTTTTTGAGTGGACTTGTTTGACTCCCCTTGCTCAAGAATATGATTTAAACTGTTGAAACCCAAGTTAAACAAGCTAACCTGGATTTTAAAAACTACCACAAAGTAAATAAACAAGCTAACTGGATTTTAAAAACTATCACAAAGTAAATAACTATTAAATTAGGCTTTGCAGTTTGAACCTATAAGAGTAATATAAAAGGAGAAGCAAGCTGGTACAAGGAATGGGAGAAAATTACCAATCCTTTAGTACAAGAATATAACAGGGGGAGGGGAAGGATCAACCTACTTGCAGGTTAAAATTCGCACAACATCATTTGGCTTGTATACTTCAATACACACAGCACAGTTATCTCCATCAGGACCAGTTTCCTAAAGAAAAAAAAATCAAGAGATCTTGTTTGTATAAAGATGGTAGTACGCAGCACACGAGGACTACAATTCAGGTAATAATTAGACAGCTTTCCACCATATTCAAGTGCTTCTCTGGTGATATGTAGCTGATAAGGAGATGGACACAAAAGATATTCTTGATAATGATCTGAAGACACTGTGAGATTGAGAAATATCTACATAGGGTTGTGTAGACAGCAAGCCAGAAAGATCTATAGCACAGTATACAGCCACTGATTAAGCCTCCACAGAGAAGGAATTCTTCAGCCACTCTTTCACTGTCAAAAAGACCCTTGTGCTCATTCACCCAACAAGCCAAGATGCTGGCAAAAGAGCAAGGCTTCTGAAGCTGATAAGCTGGTAAGATTCAGACAGGTTTGTACTGAAAAGAACCCTCTTCAAAGTGATCAGGTCTTAAACTGGGGTGAGAATCATTTTCCTCCACAGATTCTGTTGGACTGCAACTTTCACCAACCCTAGCCAACATATTCAATGGTAAGGAATGATAGGAGTTACAATCCAACAACTTTTGAAGGGCTGAAGATTCCCATCCTTGCCCTAGACCATTTAGAAGTCAGTACTTTAACTCAAGCCCTGAAACAAAAGCCAACAAAAGAAACTGATACAGAATTGTTTGTATGATCCAACTATAAAGTGCTACACAAAGGGCTAGCCAATACATTTCAGCCCAAATTCATTTCCCGAGTCTTCTTTAAAGACAAGAACTCAGAACAGAACTTGGGAAGATTATCTTCTGGACTATAAAGCACAGGCTTGGGAATTTCAATTGGTCATGCTGGCCACAGGACACTGGAGGATTCTCAGAATTACAGTACAAATATTTAATTTTTTCCAAATGCTGGAAATGAAGACAGCAGTGCTCTTGTCCAGGAAAAAAAAATATAACAGTCATAAAGCAGGATAATTTGGTCTGTTTCCTAGAGCACTACAGGTTCCAGCTACCACAACAGGAATTTGTTAAAGGAAGCTCTGGCTACAGATAACGCTTCAAAGCACAAGGAAAAGTGTACCGTCTCCTTCTCCCAGGTCTTGTTTACAATACCTTGTCTCCTTGTTTCAGTGTGCGCAACTGCAGCCGGCTGATAGCTTTTTTGGCATCTGCTTTCAGACGTCTCTGTAACACACAAGCACTAGATCAATACAGAACTTGTTCTTCCATTAGGAACTACAGACAACAAGCGCTACACAATTCATTAAAACTGAGAGGAGTGCTTCTTTAGAATCAAAACAGAGACAGATAGAACTGTCTTTTAACAGAATTAACCAGAAGATTTACAAGAAAAGTGTAACTGAAATGTTCAATTATTATTTATAACAAACACTACGAAGTTCATTTAACAGTTAGTGCTATTTACCACAAAAAGCACACTGCAGTGAAAGTTCCCAAACACTCAAATGGAATATTTTCAAGGAAAAAAAAATATTAAGGTTTAAAAAAAGTTCGCCAGTAACTAGCTTGCATCAGTTAGGATGAAGGCAATATTATCCCAATGAGTTTCAGTCACTATTTTGCATTTACACTCTGGCATGCTTCTACTTGTAATTGCAGTCAAATCTGTACCTCAATTAAATCAAAATCACCTACTGCTCTGAACTGGTGTGAATTAATTTTTAATGGGAAAGGGGGGAAAACGTGTTTGATCTAATCTGAAAAGCTGCCGGAACTTATGTACAGTGACTTTCAAGAATCTTGGTAACTGCTTGGAAAATGTTCTTACATTTCAAACCAAGCAAATGGAAAAGTGCCAACCCTGCTGAAAAAGAATTGCAAATGTCATAGTGTCAAAGTCAGATGGACAGCATTCCCTTGTTTAGCCAGAGCAGACTAGCAGAAGAGCATAAGTGATCTTATCAAAGCAGCTTCTGACCTTGACCTACTAAAGCAACTGTAGGCAGCTCTGATCAGCCTAAGGAAGAACTTCTCTATTTCACTGCCAAGAATGTTACTTCATTTCAAGAGTGTACTACAAACGCCCACACTAACCATTTTATTAGGGTCAGGTTCCTGCACTGCTGTGCATTGATCAAATCAATTTACTAAAACTTCTAAGAGAAAGAAGTACTACCAGAATGGTTTAAAGGTAATTTCTCTAATGTCAAGTAACTTGCACTTAATTTTTAAAAACACACCAACCAAATGATAACACATCAGTTAATCTTCTTCGCTCCATTTTCTATATGGCAAACTCTTCTAAGATACTACTCTTCAGTTACAAACATAATGGCCACTTCAGGGATGCTGAGGATTACTTCTTTTAGAATATGTGAGAGAGAGAGACAGACAGACAGACAGACAGACAGAGTAAGTTTGAGAGAGCCCATCACAGGCATAGTATGCACCAGGAATGACAGGTCAAAAGTGCTACAGAATTTTGAAGCACTACAAAAAATCTCCAAACCTATTTGATCAGAAATGACAGCAGGACAAAAGAAGACTATGAACACCATGGGCATGTGTAACTATATCATACAACTTTCCCCTCTCTGGAAAAGCTCCATTCTCCCTCCCATCACTGCTGCATCTCTCCATGCAAAAGAAACTATGAAATCTGCTACTACTTCAGGATGGTCCAATGCTTTTGTTATTGTACTTGGGCAATAACAGTTATAAAAAATGTATACAGGTTACTAAGTGTTTGTGTATACACAGAAGAAATGCCACAAGAAGGAGAATATTAATTATTTTACCTTTCTTCTAAGGCAGTGGTTCTCAACCTGTGGGTCCCCAGATGTTTGTGGACTTCAGCTTCCAGAAGCCCCAACCACTATGGTCAATGCTCAGGGTTTCTGGAAGCTGAAGTCCAAAAACATCTGGGGACCCACAGGTTGAGAACCACTGTTCTAAGGCAATCTTGCCAGCAAATTGTTTGCCAGTTTCTGGCATATATTAAATCCAAAAATGCCTAACTTGCATGGTTGCAGCCTTAAATCTCCTATACTCTCAATGTTTCAATTAACTGCTCCACTTAGGCTTGCTTCTGGCTGTTATATAAGAGGTTTTTCCATTGAGCAGTACTATAGTGGCATGTGAAAAAAAATGGAAACAGTCATTTTGAGATTAATTTATCATAGACATATAATGAGCCTTAAAGATTCACATCCTTTTAATAATCTACAAATATTGATGAGACACTATGAATATATTTTACACAAATATGATTCATTTAGCATCACGAAATTAATTTCAGCTTGGATGGTAAAAAGGAAAGGAAAGCCTGTAATTACATTCTGGATAAACCTGAACTGGGCAGACTTGTAATAAAGAATGTATCACTGTAGGAGCCAAGACCATTTGCAATGCGGGGGGGACAGACAGGATACTCAGATTTTGCCCTAACCATCTGGTCGGTTTAGACTCAGCAAGTTACAGCTATGCCCTTGCTCTTAAAGATACATCTGACAACTCCTGGGCAAAAAAAATACATCAAAGGATCCCAGGTATAATTTATAATGCTTTGTATGTATCTGACTTTAGAGGAAGATGGGTGTTTGTTATGACACAGCTATTTTGGACCATAACAAAATTATTAAAAATGATTATAAGACAAATATCATTAATGTCCAAAAAGGCTGAGCAGCATTACTTAAGTTTGCCCAACAAGTGTGCTAGTCCCCTTGTGGTTTCCTTAGTATGCCAGACTGCCCCTTCTTGCATGAGTGGCAAGCTTGAGAAGGAAACATAATTACTAAGATGGAAAATGCAGAGCTGACTGGACAGGAAATAAAAGAGAAAGAAAAAAGGCAAAAAGGCAAAGTAAGTGGAAAGATTCTCTCTTCTTCAGC
Source organism: Iguana delicatissima (assembly GCA_948472985.1). Lineage (NCBI taxonomy): Eukaryota > Metazoa > Chordata > Lepidosauria > Squamata > Iguanidae > Iguana > Iguana delicatissima. The sequence goes on from CAOKZL010000185.1 coordinate 883,067, forward strand.
CTCTCATTATAATAATGTTAGGATAGCATAAGAAACTAGGCTATGAAGAATTAGCAAACAACAGCCATCACAAAGAGGGAGATCCAGTGTGTACAATGGTTTGAGCGCTGGACTATGTCTGGAGACCAGGGTTTAAATCCCCGCTCAGCCATGGAAACCTACTGGGTGACCTTGGGCAAGTCACACTATCTCAGCCCTGGGAAGGGCAATGGCAAAACCCCTTCTGCACAAATCTTTTGGGTTGCCATTAAGTCAGAAACAACCTGAAGGCACACAACAACAAAATCAAAGAGGCAGAAACACATAGGAAAATGCCAAACTTGGACCTCTATACCATTCCCTATATTGCTGCATTTTACCAAAGAGAATAGAGTAAAAAAATGGGTAAAAGCTAATGACCAACCTTAGAGGTGCAGGTATGCTACATCTCCTAATCTAAATGCCTGGAGCTCACCTTAAAAGCAAGTCAGCTGTCTAAAGAGATGGAGCTCTCCTCCGCTAGCAGCGGAGGTGGACACGATGATGGGACCAACCAACTCTTGCCAGCAAACGATGGTGTGACAAAGAGTTGTGACAGGATCTCATAGCAGTCCTTGCATCTGCTCTTCAAACCATAACTTGCTGGCAGGAGGGGCTGGCCATTTCAGCCTGTAGCACCCTGCTTGCCAATGCCATAGAGCCCTATCCATCAGGATGGCTAACTGGCCTTTAAGGAAGTTTTCATGAGGCATTTACACAATTGTAACAATGATACTGTGAATGTGAAAGAAAGCAGTTATATAGTCACAAGTCTAACTTGTGACTTTGTAAGTAATAGGATGCCAGTCATATGCAAACCAGTTCATATCACTTTCTATTGATCAAACTGACATCTCTTGCTCAAGATCTATGCAAATAATTCTTGGGCATTAGGAATGATGTAGTAATAAACTTACCTGTCTTTATTTTAGCTGGGTCTATTGATATTAGATCTACTTATAATTAGAACAGGGAAATAGTAGAACCTGAAGCAGTTTAGCCTTGCCAATCAAAACTTCTTTGATAATTTAAAAGAAACAGCCTCTTACATGAGTCTATGTGTCTATTTGCAATCTTTACAGGCCACAAGAAATAAACAAGCAGTTATTTACAAACCTATAATGTGTGTTCCTGGTCTAAATCCAGTTTCTAATGCCAAATAGAGCAGATTTCTCAAATCAATGGGATTTAAAGGGATGCTGGCTTACAGGGATATTTAGCAATAGATCCAGTGGGTCTACTCCAGTTAGGATTAGCAACTGGATCTATACCCCTGATTGTTACATCTTATCCCTGAAGGGCTCAGAAAGACAGACTAAAGCATCCCATTCTTAATATAAGGATGTTTGGGCCAGTATCTAAACATTATTGATTAGAAACACAGAACAGAAAAACAAGATATCTGGTGTCTTGAATCTACATAGCTTTCTGGCCTTGACATATCTCTCTCACTAGTTTACAGAAACAGATTGATTAGCAATTCCCAGAAGGGGTTTTCAAATAGCACTATGTGTGTAAACATCATTTAACAGAGTTAACTAGTTTACAGTTTCTTCTAAAGTTGTGTATAAGGAGGGGAATCCATCCCTTTAAAATTTGCTTCTATTAAAATATATTAACCTCATAATCATTTAGTCTACACAGACTGCTTATAATGGTGGTAGAAGTGATTTATGATGAAGGAGCAGCTATCTATATCCATTCAGTCTTTTTTAAACGCCCGAAGTGAGAGAAGGGAGCTCTACAAAGGCCTTCATATGCCTAGGACACAGAGATTTTCAATGAACATGTCAAAACAAGGAACAATGAAAAGCTAAGCAATAAAAGACATTCAAGCCTAGGTTCTATTCTTAAAGAGTATGTACTAATGAATGAGGGAAACCCTAGTGACATCTACAGAAGATTTCCTACACTGGTGCTGCTTAAATACTATGCAGTGGGAGACTTAAGCATTTACTAAAGTTGACATAGAAAAGAGGTGTATTTTTAGGACAGTTCCATTGCCACTTGATGTACATTGGCACACTTCTAACAAATAAATATGGTACAGCTATGCCTGGACGACAACACTTCAGATAGCAAACAAGGTCTCACTTAATTGAATCATCACCTATGAAATGTTGTTGTGTGCCTTCAAATCATTTCTGACTTATGGAGACCCTAAGGTGAACCTATTCTGGAGCTGAGTGTGTGTGACGTGTTCAACGGGTTCCATGCTCGAGTAGGGAATCCAACCCTTTTCTCCTGGGTCAAACCATTAAACCACACTGGCTCATGAAACATAAAAAAAAAAAAAGTCCACCACTACAAGCCTTCTCACCAGCACCTTATTTTTTGAATGATAAATTTGTCTGCATCAGAGATCACCCAGCCATGTGAGCTCTCACCTGACACCAGAAGTGGCACAGACTAGACACAGCTTGGCTATATCATCTGCTGTGCACCTTTAACTCAGTGAGAAAGAGGATTAAAAGAATCCTATCTTCTTCCCCAAGCCCTGTAAGAAACAACAATAATGGCAGGAGGGGGCAGTTTTAGGCAGACCAGTAGCTGAGGGAGAGGTTGTCACCACCTCCCTGACTGCATTCTAGTAGAATGCAACCAGAAAAAAATGCATGCAACTGTGACACACTTAGTTTGTCCCAGAAAACTAAGCATCAGGAGAAGTCTGGGGCTGGTTTTATGATAAAGGTAGTTTATAAAAATTCTTAAGGTCACTGTACTTAACATCTTACTTGACACACACTAATTACAATTTGAGTAGACTGCAGGTATTTGCTATACTAAAGTCCAAAGAGAACCTATTCCCCACTCAAGTCTTTCCCTAGGCTAGATTAACAGAATGGAGGGCCACACCAAACAATGCTCTCAGCCTCAGTTCAGAGGTTGCTACTACTTTTTGCCACTACTGTCAAGAACGGTTGATCAAAAGAGGATCTGAAAACAAACTACCACATGAGAGAATATGACTGACAAACAATAATGGGCAGAAAATAATTCAGCAAACCTCTCGGCTCATCAGGAAACTGTTTAGAGCCACTGTGAGATAACAATCAATTTAGTTCAATACTAGCCACTATATCATACTAATTTTCCTCACCTTCTTCCTCCTCCATTCACTCACCTTCTGCAAGCTAGTAAGGCTTGAAATGAGTCAGTTAAACCAACTATGACATGCTGCTGAATCTAGCAGATGCCTAGTCCTTGTAACAAATATCAATACTGATTATTTTGCCATGTATTTGTAAAGTAAATCTAGACAGTGTATTTGTACAACAGTGAATAAGAGAAGGGAGCAAGTACAGTGGGCCCTCCATATATGAAGGGATTCTCTTCCAGAGACTCCCACAACTGGCAAAATTTGCAAATACTCACATCCCGTTATAGTCAATGGCAGCAGCATCTGCACACACACTACAGCACAACCATAAACACACTGCTGCCATTTTAGATATGTGCTGCTTCTCTTGACCTGAAAATCACACATGTGAAAGTCACAGATAAGGAGGGCCCACTGCAATTTTTACAAGCTCTCCAACGGACTGGAGAAATATATATATATATATATATATATATAAAAGAAGAGCACACCTGTCTCCTGTTCTGAGCTCTTGCAATCCTTAGTCTTCGTGCAGAATAAAATATGAAATAGCCAACAGTAGCTGCTGTGACAATGAAGAAGGACACAGAAACGAAGAAGATCGAATAGTTATTCATCCATGGTCCATGTTTTTTCCCCACTTCAATGATCATAGTTACTTGATAGCCAGCTTCAATCTTATGGAGGATTTCTCTGCCTTTCGCATAACTGATCATAATGGCAACAGTGTTTCCCGTACCTGTGTGAGAAAACAATCAGAGCATTAGATTTCCATATCAAAAGTGATGGCTAACTTGTAAAAGTTCACGTAATATTCAACCCACTATTCTTATACACCCTTTCCCTATATATGTGAATGATGGCAGTGAACAAGTGCAGAGAGCTGTGTGCAGAAAGAACTGTGGAAGAACCTGCACATTCTTATCTGTTCTGCTCCTCATTTGGTCTCAGGGTGGAGAGTTTGGGTTTTTTGTTTTTGTTTGTTACCATTTGTTTTTGTTTGTTACCTGTGTCACGGGAGCCACATCAGTGGGTGATAGATATTATTGGCCCTTACCATAGCCCTTTAAGATGGACATCAGAGTAAGGTAATGAGGTCTGTTGGATTGTTTCAGAGGAGAAAAACTTTCCCCCTTTGTAACAGAACACAAGACTGAACACTGGTTAGCTGCAAAGTTGCCTGAATCAGAAACGAACTCAGTTCTCAACAGCAATTCAAAAGAACGACCAACCAATAATCTCTGAAAGAGTTTTGTATGTTCAAAGCCAGAGGAGAAGTGTGCTTATTCTATTATTATTATTTCCCATACACAGCATTTGCAAAATCAAGACACATTGGAGGTCTATAGCAGCGGGGGAATTCCTTTGCAATGTTAGTATCAGTCCATTTCCTGCCCAATGCCTTAACTTGGCTTAACTTGGGGATCTCGTTCCAATAGAAAAGGTCATATCTTCTTATGTAAGCCACAGTTTCATGAGGATGTAAGCAAAGACCAGATGATTTCAAAAAAAAAAAATCCCACTGTGGATTAACAGAAATAGGAAATAGGAACAGCATAGTTGTAATTCATTACCTGGCTGCCCTAAACTAACTTTGCTTGAATAGAGAAACAGGAGTCTTTTCTGAGAAGAAAAGGGATAGCAGAACAGCAGCTAACACAGGAAAATGATTAATGAGGGTCATTTGGTAACTGCAGTCAAGCCCAGCTGTGTTTAGAGGGTGACACAACTTATTTCCCTCCTCTTACAGTAATCAAAGTAGTTCAGGTCACTGAAACAGCCTTCCGTTATGTTGTTTCTCATACTGTAATGTATTTGTTGGATAAATCTGAATGTCTATTACCCAACTATTTAGCATCTATTTGTTGACATATTCTTTGTTCTATCTTGTTCTATTTGCTTATTAAGAGGTTAATGCTAAGAGCTCAGTTTCATTCAAAAATACAGAACAATTTGGTCAGGATACAGTGGTGTACAGGCATACTTCAGTTAGTGAAGTAGATTTGTTCCTGATACTTCTTTTTTAACAGAAACTTTCATACCGGAGGCAGAAATAACATGGAAAAAATAGGTGCAGGTGCCTACACCACCACCACCACCACAAAAAAAAAGGGAGGCAGTTCAATTCGCTTCAGTAAACTTTAAATCAAAATTAGAAATATGCATGTGTGAAATAAAAACAGATCAGATAATCCTTGCATGAGTAAAGAAAAATATTTTGAAGCTTCTAGAGCCTGATTGAAAGCTTCTTCAAAAATTAATCCAGAGCTGATATTTTCAGATAACAGATCTATATGTTTGGTCACCAAAACTGAAATCTTAAGAAAAGCAGGGGCTGATGAAGCAAACATATCATCTCTGGATTAATTTTTGAAGAAGCTTTCAAATAGCCTCTATGATTTTTTTAAATATGCTGGGGAGGAATTGATAAGGCAGTCTTATCTGCCTTCCACTTTTCTTTGCTGTTTACACATGCTCATATATGCTTTCCTGTAATTTGTGGTTCTCCAAGCAGTCATCTGTGCCCCTGTGCACAATGCGATTCACACCTGTGCAGAGATCTCATTCAGAATATTCTAGATATTCTAGAGCTGAGTAGCCTGGCGGAAAGCCTGCCCCCACCCCAATCACACATGTCAACCAACTGTCCCCACAGTTTCAAGTCTGCTGTAGCATTCACAGGTACCTGAAAGACAGGAGGTAGGGTGGGTTTGTGTGAGGGCACAGAGGACCACTCAAAGAGCCACAATTACAGGTAAGCAATGCATCCTTCTTTTAGCTCTCTGTACCTCACACAATTGGGTGACAGAAAAGTTTATGAAAGGGCAGAGGGTCAGGTCACTGAAGAACTGAAGCCTGTTCAAATCCAGCATCAGCTCTGGTCCTTGTATTGAGTCTGTAGTGCTCTATGAAAGTTGATGGCAGTCAGCAGGTGGCACCCTTACAGAAATCTGACGGGGCTAACCCCTTAATGTTGACGAAGCCATTGCTCTTATGGAAGGAGCAGTAAGTCCAATAAGAACAGGCTGCTCAGCAAGCTTATAAGAAAGTCTTTATCATTTCCACAACCAATTTGGAGAGTCTTTGTGCAGACACTTGTTGACCACACTTTGGTTTGCCATAGTAAACAGTCTGTTAGTAGTGCTGAAGGAGGCTGTCTATTTGATATAGTACACCAAGGCATGGCAAACATATGAAGTGTGGAGAGATTTTTCTAACATCAATGAGAGCTATGGATAGAAGGTAGGTAGTATGCCTTGACTCAGATGAAACTGAGACACCACCTTGGGTACATCTGGCCAGAGTACCAACTTATCCTGGCAGAAGGAAAGGTAAGGTTCATCACATCTTAACATGATGAGTTCACTCAACCACCTGGCTGACATAACTGCCACAGGGAACACTGCCTTCAGATGAGAAGTCTGTCATTCACTGTGGCAAAAGGCTCATACAGTCTGGACAACCGTTGTAACAGAAGCGGCAAAAGTGACCATGACAGTGTAAGAGCCTTGAACAGAGGGCACAGGTGTTGCAAACCCTTCAAAAACTTCTTCACAATAGGGTCAGTGAAAAAAGTGGCAGAAGGTAGAGAGTCTGGGTTATGTGTCACAACTGCAGCAAAGGGAACTTCAAGTGTTGAAAACAACAGGCCTTGCTCATGCAAGTGCAATAGGTAATGTAAAACAGCAGACACCAGTGCAGGGAGACACTGTTGTGACTTCAAAGTTGAGAAAGAACAAAACTTTTTCCATTTGTAGCCACATGACCACCTAGTAGATGGCTTTCTAGAGGCCACAAAGACAGGTGCTAATTGTGATGATGTCATGGGATTATGTGCCATACCATCAGTTTTGAGATCTGGATGGTGTTCATGGCCTTCAGAGTATGAGAACAGATCCAGAGATGGATGAAACTTGACATGGCGACCTTGAAATAGACGAAAGGTGGCAAACCACAGCTGCCTCAGACAATGTGGTGTTCCAAAGAAATGTGTTTCCTAAAAACTTTTCCTTTCTCTGTTCTTGAACAGTAGCAAGGGCACTTCTTGTTGGTGGCAGTTGCAAACAAGTACACCACAAGTCAGAGTTATGAGTTTGAAGGCTTGGCTAGACAGCAGCCACTTGTGTTGCAGAACACAAGCCCGATTTAGTGCATCTGCCAATGTGTTGTCTGTCCCCACCAGATGAACAGCGATGGCATGGATGCATCTCTGGGCACACCAGTTCCAGAACATGACTGCAAAATCCAGAAGACCAGAAGTATGAGTGTCACCTTGTCTGTTTATCTAACACACTATAGTCATGTTGGATCCAGGAGATGAAATGGCATGACAGATTGCAGATTGGCTGGGTAATGTACCGCATGAGTGACAATCGTATATGACAAGGAATATACAACCTCTTGCACTGGTGGTCCAGCAAGGGATTGAAGTGTCTTAGGAACCAGTATTCAAGAGGCTAGAACTGCAAATGAGAGAGTTAAACCACTGCTGTTTACCATCTGTCCTAAGATCTTCTTGATGACTGTGAGCAGAGCAATGCAGATCCCTGAGAATGTCACAAACTCTGTCCCTCAGTGTAAGAGCTCTGTCATATGGGAGGCAAGTCTTCCCTTTGGTAGAGTCTAGAGTGGGCCATATGAAGTCTATGCTCCTTGTTGGTTCTAGAACAGATTTCTTGGTGTTGACATTGAGGTCTGGATACTGAAATAATAACAGTGTCATAAAAATGTCCTGATATAGTTTGGTCGTTCAAAACACTGCCAATAACCAGTCATCCAGGTAGATATAAACCCTACGAGTCCTAAGGAAGGAGACTACTACTGCTGTGAACTTGTAAAGACCCTTGGCACTGTGATGAGATCAAAGAGAACGACCTTGGTAAAGATCCATCTCTATGGCGAAGTGGAGGAACCTGCATTGTTGCTGCCTTATCCCAATGTGGAAGAAAGCATTGTGGAGATCTATAGAAGCAAAACAATCTCCCTGTGGAGAAACTGCAGGATAGAATGTGGAGTCACCATCTTGAACTTCCTCAGCCAGATGTATTTGCTGACACTACAAAGATCTAGGATAGGTCATATACCTCCTTCTCTCTTGGGTACTGTGAAGTAGCAAGAAAAGTAGCCAATCTCTTCTGCAGCAATCTAGAATCTCTTCTATGGCACCTTTTTGTACCAGAGAAGCAGTCTTGTCTTTCAGAACTCTTGAAGATGGAGTAGCCCCCAAAAAATGTCAATTGGAAGAATACTTGAGAATTCTGTTGCTTAACTCAGATAAATGATGATTAACGCCCAAGAGTCTGAGGTGATGTTCTGCCAGCTGTTGAAATGGTGGTAGAGTTTCAGGGTCTGTGATGGAAAGGGGCCAGGCAGATAGAACAGTGGCTCTGATAATGTCTCATGAAAAAAACATCTGTATCTTGGCTTTGAAGAGCCAGTGGACTTCTTAGGCAAGGACTGGTATTTCTGTTGACAAAAGGAGTACTGATATGATGGCAAGTACCAGTATTGATGGCACAGGCTTTGGGATCAATTCCAAGGGTTGGTCCTTATACCTGGTCTTCTTCTTTTCCCTGAGATGATGTTCCTGGTCTTCAGGGGCTAATGGGGAAGACCTCTTGTGACTTGCCTTTTGCTTCAGAAGTTTGGTCCAATGAGAGGTAAAGGCTGGTACCAATTCCCCTGCTACTGGAACAGCAATAGCACATGGGGAGGCAAGCTAAGGATCTTCAATAGCACCAGGAGCCAGCTGAGCCTCTGCAGATGTTAGTATAGAGGCTGGAGTTATCAATACTGAAGGCAATGGTAACAAGGTAAATTTTGGACAGTGAGAGGACTTTTTCAGTTTAGTGACACTAGTCAAAGCTGTGAACAGAGGCCAATTAGAAACCACTTGTTTAGAAACTTTTAGAGACTGCTCCCGGCAATAATACTTTAGCCTAGTAGCCCAGTTTTTAAGTGCTTGTGAGGTAAAACCGTGACAGATACAGCACTTCTGGACATTATGTCCTTTGCCAAGACAAAACAGGCACTCGAGTGGGCATCAGAAAGAGAAACTTTGTGGAAAGTTTGAAGAGATAGTACACACAAAGAAGGTGAAAAGGGGAAGAACCCAAAGGAAACTAGATTTTTTTTTGTTTTTTTAGCACTAGATAAAGAAGAAGGATAAAGAATTAACAATGCAAGAATCACAGATTGAAAGAGAAATTGGAAAAATGGGAGGGACAGAAATAAAAAGGAACTACTTGGCAAAAAATACCCAAACAAAGTGATTCTTTTGATAGATGAAAAGGAAGTGAGAGACAGCAGCTTGGTCGCCTAGGACATGCATTGTAAGCAGAGAGGAAGCAGGATTCCAACCAATCTACTCGGCTTTAGAATATTCTGAACGAGGTCTCTGCACAAATGCAAAACCCATTTGCGTGAGGCACAGGGAACACCTAAAAGAACCCATTCTTTCCCAGCTCAAGCTTTATTCCAGTATTTACTGCACACATCTGCTGCATCCCAACACAAAAACTGGTTTTTTTCTAGCCCTCTTAAGCAATCCTCCAATGGCCATGCTGCTTTAAAAAAAATCTATACATCTACGAGATGAAGCAATTGCTGAACAGGAGTTAAAAAGACTCTGTAAAAAGGAGCTTCTTTGTCAGAGACTTTGTCAACTGAGGTATACCTGTACCTTCACCAGATCCTGCCACATCTACCAGAATCACTGACTCCTTTCCCTCCAGTAGCATCCAATACACCTTAGAAACCTACTGCAAAGGGCTGTGAAACTCTCCAGAGCAGATACATAACGCACAACAAGTAAACAAAATCTTAATTCTACTAAGGTTGGATACCTGAAATATATCATTGGCTCTTGGCCCCATTAAACGCTATTAAACAGTTTGTTGTTGTAATGTGTCAAGCTGACTTTGACTTACGGTGATCATATCATAGGGTTTTCTTGGCAAACTTTATTCAGAGGAAGTTTGCCATTGTTTCTGAAGCTGAAAGAGTCCAACTTGTATAAGAGCACCCAGTGTTTTACCATAGCTGAGCAGAGATTCAAACTCTGGTCTCCCAGAATGCAATGCTCAAGCAATGCTCAAGCCACTATATCAAGCTTGACTTTCTTAAGAGAAGTCCTAAAAAAAGGTATTAATCCCTTCTACTAACCCATTTGGAAGGAAATATGGAACAGTAAGTTAGGTAAATACCATAATTTTGAGAAAATACACAATATTATATAAATTCTTAGTCTTACTTTATGTTCAAACTCCATATAGTGACCACTGATCAAAATCGGGAGTTGGAGGCCAAAGACAAGTTCTCTGATTTAAATCGTAAGGAAAAATGGGGGAGTGCAAACCTGATCAGAGTACCAGTTGATGGTACAGCAAAAGATGTTTAACTTTCTCCTCATTAGAACTGTTTGTCCCACTGTTTTTCTCTCACAGAGACTGGGAGACATACAGGCAGAGAATAGCTTAAGTATTCACTACTGCCATAGATCAGTCCACTCTGTTTTCTGGGTTGACATGCAAAGTCCACATTGCAAGTATGCTATGGTGTTGCAGATCAGGTGGACAAACACCACCTAGAACTGGAGAGGACAACCTGTAGAAAGCCAGTCTTGAAGCAATAAGTGATTTATTTGCCACCATTGCACCAAAGGCAGATGGGCAACCACCAAGAGATAATCAGCAAGACATCCTTGTTCCTTCTCACCACTGCCACTATCAGCTGGGCAAAACTGCCCAGAATATGTCCATTCACTACTGCTTACCAAATTGGTGTGTATTGGCTAACTCTCACACAATACTCACACACCCTCCCAATACCACACCCTACTGAGAACACATTTTAGGTATCAAAGACTCTTCGGTGGTTGCTGACCCACAGAAATTGAGTATATGGACTGCTGCCACCAATATTATACAAATTATTGCAACATAGCATTCATGTGGCATGTTAACTGGTCTTCTCAACACAAAATGTTGAGTCTGTATGATAATACTGTATCAGTTGTTCAATATGTAGCCTCATAACCAGTGACACAGAAAACTAACTTGAATACAAAGCACCTCCTGATGGCCACTAAGCTCCTAGAAGTTTTTGTTAAAGTAAATCAGTGTGAGACAAACATTTTTAGCCCAGGATTCAACATGTTAATATAGTGTAACCATCGGTAACTCCCTGTTCTTACTGCTGTTTTAACATTCCTTGACTTTTGTATTTTATTGCTGTATTATTGGATTTTATCATATTTTAACCGTACACATATTGATAATTTGAGCACAGTAGGCTGCAAATTTAGGCTCCTGCTTAGAACCTTCTAACAATACCTATACACCACTGAATCCAGTCCTCCAATATGATTATCAACTTTAAGTTAAAAAAAAATCTTAGAGCAAGGATTGCTAGGCAGACATAAAGACAACCTATATAAAAGCAGACAACCTCTCCAAGTAAAGTGAGACAATCTGTAATTAAATCCAACAACATCCGCTTTTACACTCAGTCTATATTTAGGACAAAGGGATGATGCCAAAAACTGAAACAGAACAAGGCAATGCAGCCTCACAACCTATAATAAGATGTGTGGAAGAGGCACCTGGAAAACAACAAGCACATTATCCTCCAGCACAAGATAGGATCTTTTGTATTGTGCATGCTCTCTGTCCAATGGCTGTAAAAGACATATATTACTTATTTTGCTCCATATGCCAGGCCAAGTAGCCAGGGCACACCAACAGCACCTCAAGATCTAGTTAAAAGAGTGAGCTTCTTCTGCAACTCTCAGTTTCACGTTGCTGTCATTGCTGTGTGCCTTCAAGTCATTTCCAACTGATGGCAATCCTAAGGCAAGCCTATCATGGGGTTTTCTGGGGCTGAGAGCAGATGATGCACAAAGGTCATCCAGTGGGTTTCCATGATGGAACAAGGAATCAAACCCTGGTCTCCAGGATTGTAGTCCAATGCTCAAACCATACATCATGATTAGGCAACCTCAAACCTAAGGATTTGTAAAGGTGAGATGGGCTTAAGTCATTTCCACACTAGACTGTTATAGCGCTATTATTCCACTTTCAGCATCCTATGGAATCCTGGGGTTTGCAGTTTAGGAAGGGTCCTTGAGGCCCCTCCCTGAACTGCAAACCCCAGGATTCCATAGGATGTTGAAAGTGGAATAATAGCTCTATAACAGTCTAGTGCAGAAATGGCCTTAGATGTCAACCATTGCTTCTAGACTTGTTTGGTGATCATTTAAAGCTATGACTGGTCAGTAGATTTATTTGGGTATCATCATCATCAACAGTATTTTGGATAGGGAGAAAGATAGTAGTATGATGTACAAGGTCAAAATAAGGATGTTTGCACTATTTCAAGCTAGCCATTGTTTTTTTAGCTTCATGACTTTGGGGATGACAATGGAATGAGCTCACAGACATTATCTGGTTCAAAATACAGGCAGGTAGCAGAGTAGCGTATGTCTTAGACACCTGGAGCATACTGGGCCACCCTTTTTGGTTGCCAGTTTGTTTTTTCTCCCAGCAGAGAGCTTGAGCCCCAACTATTTCATGGACCCTCATCTCCCTTACTAGTCTGGCTAGCACTGTAATCTTCATCTGAGGTGACAGAGGGCAGTTGATAAGTCTATCTGCTCCTTCTGAGGTTCACAAAGAGGGTCTCTTCCTTACAGGCATACCTAAATTAATGAAGTTGCTCTGAACAAGCTTCTTTTTATGAAGGCCTTTGGGCACACATGGCTACTGACCAGACAGGACATTTAATTCTTTATTGGAGCTAAAACTATACTTACAGCACAGAGCAGATAAAGAGCCAGTGGAGATGGCATGAGAAACAGAGGAGAAATTTGGAAGTGCTGTAGAGAATTCCCAAAGCCTACTCCCAACTCAATAGGGTATAGATTAGCCCACTATCTTCCGAAGCCTCAGAGAACTGTCCTCACTTAGTGAGATACTATATGACAAAATAAAAAAATGGAAGCCAGACATCTCGATATCCTGAAAGAAGCCTTTAAGCCTCTAAAAGTTTCACAATGTTTTTGTTTACTTATGCCAGTTTGATCTTACCAGTTTTGTTCCATTTCATATGTGCGTATTATTAGTTTTGAATAAAAAGTCTTCTGAAACATGTTGAACTGCTATGTGTGTGGTATAAGATACTATTTCTATTGTTTGCATGTTATTTCTGTCTCTGGTGCCAAATTTTTTGTTAAAGTAGTACAGTCCCTCTCTCATGGGTTTGACCTTCAGAAATCTGATTATATGCAAGGTGTGGATGTGCCTTCCCCCATCCTCCTCCTCCCATTAAGTTACTTTTGCCCTGATGTGGTGAAGAAAGGCATGCATGCCAGGGAAAAAGACAAGAGAACAGAAGGGGGATAGCAGGGGGCAGTTATTTGCAGTTTTTCCACTTTTGTGAGGGTTCTGCACCCCAGACCCTTGCAAAAGTGGAGGGGCCATTGTAATGTCCAAGAACACATCTACTTAGTTAACTGACGTATACTTGCAATAGGCCCTCACCTTTCTTCAGGTGTATATACGACTGAAATCATTTTATTTTCACAGACATTAAATTGTTCAAGCATTGTCATGGGTTTATGTTCAGATTTTGTAGTAATTTCCTTCTTGCTTAATTACTCTCTTTTTAAAGCTACCAAGGGTTGACTTTCTGACTCGCTGCTCTACAACAAGCAGCATCATACAGGAAACCAACACTGTTGTGAATATGGTTAGCAACACTTCCACAACAGCCAGTGGCACCAAACTGACATTTCAGCACAAGATGTAGCCTGCTGTCATTGTGAAAGAGGTATTGCCTCTGTGTCGCCAGCAGCCTCTCAAGTAGGGCATAGTTTTCCCTCCTGAATGTTAAAATTAAGGTTTCTTGTTGCCATCAATAATCAGAAAACTGCAGACTTTCAGTAGAATGCAGATTTCCTAAGAGATCACTTTTGGGGCTGGAGAAGATCCTTAATCATGCCACATACTAACAAAGTAACTTCTGGTCTCAAGGTTATACCTAAAAAGAATTTGATCTTCCCTTACATGTAGTGGCAATCCAAACTGTAGTAATCCAAACTGTAAAGTATTTCTGAATGCTCTCTTAGCAGACAGTTGCACAACAAGTCTAAAAAGAGTAATAAGACTACATGCAGATTAAGTGTTCCATAAAGTGATTATATTAATCACGAGTGATCTATCACATAGCGTGAAACAGAGTACCTCAAATGGTGGCATGCATAAAAGCTTCAAGAAAGCAGACCCACTTTTCTAAATAAGGTGTGGGTAAAGCAGTTTGAGCTAAATATACTTCCCCACAAATGCACAGAAGCTATTCTACTAACTGTGGATTCTCACTCACTCTAGAAGACTGGATGACAGGTAGCTTAAGGTCTAGTTCTAGTTCTGCCTAGTATTTCAGACAGATAGCTAATACAGTGTGTGTGTGTACACTTTTCAATTTGCATTAAAGGACAATGAGGAGGTCCCCAATGTACTTAAATTGGCCGTTATTCTTGTGCTAGGAACCTGTTGAGCACATAAACACTACAATGCAACCCTCCTCTCCCCACCAATAAAAAAAGAATGAAGTAATACTGTAGCTTTTGTTTCTAACCTTGAGCAATCTGTATAAGGCATGGGTTGAAGACATAGCTCTTTGTGTTCTAATGCTTTAACACTGTAGTGACTCTCTTTAGTACTGTGGACAGCTGGAATGCTACCAATACTTTCAAACAGGGTGTTACTGCCCTCAGGCACACTCTTTTCCTGTTTTGACCATCACTCTCTTCACAAAATCATAGGTTCACCTCTAGTAAGTATGTTTCCCTTAGGGCAGGGCTGTCACAGTTGTAGACTTCTAATTCTGAGATAAAGTCTTTCAAAATCTCTTCTACATGCTTCCATCAGCCAAACTGCCATCTATGCCACTTCTGTTCTGTTTGGTATAACTGAAAAGATTTTGCCTCCACTTTCCATAAAAGAGCAAACCAATAATATGGCAGACAATATGGTCAGCTGGTATACTGGTAAATGTATTTCTAGAAATGCATTCTTTCATAAAATTATTCGACAGAATGAATATCAGGAAAAGAAACTCAGCTAAATCAAGCAGTTTTAAGCAATTTTTCTAAATCATAATTCCTAGGTGGCATTCATGCATATATAATTATGAAGGCACACATTGAACTTGCCAAAATTCTACGTAAAAGGTTTGTTGCCTTTATATTCCCACCTAAATATTTTAACAATGTAAGAAAGTGTACAGTATTGACTCATCATAACTTACTGTATTTATAAATATTGCAGAAAACTAATTACTAAATAGAATATTAAAATTATCTCAATGTGGAAATTACATTTTTAGAGAAATAATCCATGCATACAAGCTTTAGTGCTCAAAGACTAAGGCCTGCCATCATCAATTAAAATGCATGCTTTAATTGATCATGGTGGCTTTTTGCTACAAGGAATAATGTTTACATGCACAGGTTTTTTCCCCCCTCAAAAAATTTCTTAAGTCTAATTATTATTCTCTATTGGAAGAAAGTGCCTTTTGAGAAATGGTACAGCAATCTAACAGACTAGAGGAGGAAGCCAGAATGGTAAATGGTTTTTCACTAAAGAGCTGACATAGATGTCTATGTGGGAACGCTAGGAATTCTTGTTGTTGCTGTGTGTCTTCAAGTTGTTTCCAACTTATGGCAAACCTATTACAGGGTTTTCTGGGGCTGAATGTGTGTGGTGCTCCCAAGGTCACCCAACAGGTTTCCATGGCTGAGCAGAAATCAAACCCTGGTCTCCCAGGTCGCAGTCCAACATTCAAACCGCTACAACATGCTGGCTCTCTCCAAGAACTCTAGTCCCTATTAAAAGCAGAAGTGAAGAAGAAGCACTTCTACTAAAAGCAGAAGTGAATATGAACCTACAGATAAAGATCAAGGAAGGGCATTACACCCCTCTCCCAGCCATTTTTGCCTGATGTGCGTGAAGCATATCTGCAATCATCAGCTCAGGGAGAATGCTCCATAGCAAGAGGCACATTAAACACCCATTTCTACTCTGTTACTTTCAGAACAGCTTGCAAAGACCCAGATTCCCAAGCCTTGCACTGAACATTTACTTTACCAGCCCAATGAGACTTCAGTTTTAAAAAAATTGATATTTTTTTATTTGAGAAAATTTAAGAAAATCTCCTAGACTAATCATGTTCATTAGTGCACAGATGTGAGAGAGCACTGCTCTCTCAGAGTTGGCCTTAATACATTCCTCCTTTTGTAGCATCACCCTCTTCCTGGTTATCAGTGATACAAGTACAGCAACTGTATTGCAACAGAGAGCAGGGGTGAAGTCCATCAATGTAAACTGCTAGCTCTACGCAACACACCCAGCAAATATACCAGTCAGATTAATTTGAGTATAACCTTGAAAACTGTACATGTGTTTAAACAGCTATGTAACAACAGGTGTTTAAGAGGCTATGAGAGGTATAGTGCCAATGCTTTTTTTTATTTAACTAAATATGTTACCTTAATTCCATCACACAACATATGGTGGCACAAATGGAGTTCCCAAGCAGGCTCCTGGGTCATCTTTCCAATGTAAGTTTTCTATAATGAAAAATTGCTGGGCAGGAGTGGGGATTGGTATGGGGAAATAACCTTAGGTCCTACATGCTATCCGGAGTGGCACAGAGTTGGAACTTCTTAGCTTCTTCTTAGATTCAACAAGAAACCACCTGTTTGATGTGGTTTCATTGAATCTTAAAAAGCTGGCCATATCACCACTATGAAAAACATCTTTTATTTATACTCTAGCTATGCAACTAACAATTTTTCATTTAAACCCAAGGTTTGTCAGAAAAAATACAGGTATATCTCAGTTAATGAGGTAGATGTGTTTGTAGCCAATTCTTCTATAACAGAAAATATCAGAGGAAGAAATATGATGGAAATAATAGGAATAGGCTCCCTATACCATAAAAAAGAACAGCAATTCAATGTGTTTCAGGAAGGTTTTTATCCAAAACTAACAACATGCACATGTGAAATTATACAATCAGGTCTGGTAAGCCTTTCATAGCTAAATAAAAACACTGTGAACTTTCTGGAGACCATGTGAAAGTTTCTCCCAAAAGGCATCCAGGGATTTTTTTTTCCTTTTACCAGCCTTCGCCTTTCTTATGATTTCCATTATGATGTCCAAACTTATAGATCTATGTTTGTTTGATCTTTTAGCATGCTAGGAGTTGCTAGTGAGTAGGCTTCCCATTTTCACTCATTTTGCTGTTCATGAATGCTCAGTAATGGATTCTTGGGGCATCTGCTATTTGCTTTGCCTGTGACAGGCAAACATGTCTACAGCAGAACTGTTGAATCAGAATTACATTTTCTCCCAGCTCAAGCTTTATTGCATCATTTATTGCAGACATGCTGCTGTGAGCTAGTTTCTCCAACCCCTCTTCACCATCTTGATAATGCTGTTGCTGCTTTAAAAATTCCAACTAGTCAGAGAGTGAAGAAGAAAAAGAGCATGGCTGAGTGGGCATAAAAAGACTTTATAAAACAGGAGCTTCTTTGTCAGAAGATTTCTTAACTGAGGTATGCCTGCATGCAAGAGACATCTTTACTATTAACTGCCACATTGTATCTGTAAAATATGCACTCCCAACACATATTTCCCACAAAGATCTACTCTTTTTGACATAGATGTGACTCTGGGCTCTTGATGGTTATAAAAGCACAGCACAAGCTATAGCAGGTTCTACCAGGCTCTAGCAACAGACTACATGCCTTCATCCAAGAACGAAGACAGAGAGGCTTATCACCAAAAGGACGGCCACCCAGATGATGAACTGCGACAATAACTTTGAGCACAACAGTACAGGAAGCCTCCACCTTTCAACACCCTGTTATTTGACAATTTGCTCTTTTTTTTAATAGTTTTATTCAAATTTCAACAAGTAAAACAAACAATAATTTCTGCAATGTTTACATATAATGTTTTTCCATCTTCCTTTCCTTTCTGGATTACAAATATTGATATTCCCTCTATTTGTTATATCTCGTATCGCAATAAAATGTTAATAATCTATAATTTGTTAGTTCCTGCTATATATCTCTACTTTACTTGTTACATGATATTTCGTTAACTTTTAACTGTATAATAATTGTTATCATGAAAAATGTATTACCCTCTGTCTACCCCCAACCCAATTCTGTAACAATCTTCTACTCTTTGTTAATATCCTCATCAGATTTCCCTTTCAATCTTTGTGTAAGTATGTCCGCATTTCTGTTTTCCATGAAAGCTGTCCACCACTGTTCCATTGTGGGTGTAGTTTCATTTTTCCAAAATCGTGCATATTCGATACGGGCCGTCGTCACCATGTACAATATAATTCTCCAATGTCTCTTAGCTGGTGTTCCATTTAGTGTATGTGTCATGTTTAGCAAGTAAAATTTGGGTGTCATCCCGAATTGAAACTTCAAAATTGAATTTATTTTTTTATGTATTTCTTTCCAGTATTTTTGTGCTCTAGGACATGACCACCACATATGAAATAGTGTACCAAAGTTCTCTTGACATTTCCAACATTGACCTGTACCTGTCTTATAAATTGTCTTTAGTTTTTCTGGTGTCATGTACCATCTATGAAACAGTTTGTCATCATTTTCTTTTAAATTTTGGGCAGCAGTAAATTTCTGTGTCCGTTGCCAACTCTGTTCCCACCATTCTAACTGTATTGAATGTCTGTTTTGTGCCCATTGTATCATTGCAGCTTTAACTGTCTCTACCTCACATTCTTGTTGTAGAATTTCTTTATACAAATGTGCTAACAAATGTGGTGGATTTTCTCTTAACATTCTCAGTGAATGAATTTGTTCCTTTTGTTGTATTCCATAGGTTTGTACATCCATCTGAAATCTTTCCTGTAGCTGTCTGTAGGGAAACCAGCTTAATTTTATTCCTTCAGTTTCCAATTCCTCTCTTGATTTCATCTTCACATCGGAGTCATCTGTTATGTCTAATAAGTCTTCATATCACAGCCATTTATCTGTGTCTTTCCATCTCCCAAAAAAAGCTTCTTGTGGGGAGACCAAATTAGGTAACTGCCTTGTATTCTTCTTCTTGTAATCATTCCATTTCTAAGGAGCGATTGCCTTATGAAATGATGCATAAAATCTTTGTCTACTGCTGCTTTTCCATAAAACATGTAGGCATGCCATCCCATTCTTAAGTCTGCTCCCTCTAACGCCAGCATCCTCAAATTTTGAAGATTTAACCAATCTTTTAGCCATGTGAATGCCGCAGCCTTATAGTATGTTTGTAGATCCGGCAGGCCTAAACCACCTCTTGCTGTTGTGTCCGTCATGATTCTCCATTTAATTCTTGGTTTCCTCCCCTGCCATATGAACTTAATTATGTCTCTTTTCCATTGAACAAAAGGTTTAATGCTTGTTATGATAGGCACATTTTGGAAAAGATAGTTCATTTTTGGTAGAACATTCATTTTTATCACTGATATCTGTCCCAGCAAAGATATTTTTAATTGAGTCCGTTTTTCCAAATCTTGAGTTATCTCCTTCCATTTTTTATCATAGCTGTTATGGTACAATTCATTATTTCTTTGTGCAATCCAAACTCCTAAATATTTAGCTTTCTGTCCTTTATTAAATCCTGTAATTTGTTTGAATTCAGCTTCTTCCTTCTCCCTCATATTTTTTGATATATATACTGTTTTTTCCTTGTTAATTTTAAAACCTGAGTGATCTCCATACTCTTGAATAGTATCCATCAATCTTTGAGCACTCTTGAGGGGATCATCCAAAAAAGTACCAAATCATCTGCAAAAGCTTTGAGTTTATATTGAAATTTCTTTATCTGGACTCCTCTTAATGCCACATCTTCTCTTATATTATTGTTGAGTATTTCTAATGTCAAAATAAATAACAAAGGTGATAGGGGACAACCCTGCCTTGTACCTCTCAGAACTTCAATCGGCACAGTACGCTCTCCATTTATAATTAATCTTGCTGTTTGTTGAGAATAAATTGCTTCAATCCATGAAATGAATTTTTCTCCCACTTATACTTGCTTAATAGTCATCTTCAAAAATGACCAATTGACCATATCAAATGCCTTCTCTGCATCAACAAATACCATAGCCAGCTCTCTTTCATTATGTTTTTTGTAATATTCAATTATATTTAAAACTGTCCTGATACTGTCACGCATCATTCTCTTAGGCAAAAAGCCATTCTGATCTTCATGAATATGTTCTTGAAGTACTTCTTTAAGTCTCTCTGTCATGATGGCGGCAAAGATCTTGTAGTCCATATTTAATAGTGAGATGGGTCTATAATTCTTTACATCCGTTATGTCTCTGCCTTCTTTTGGGATCAATACAACATTAGCTTCTTTCCATGTTTCTAGTATGCCTTCCTTCTTAATCTCGTTTATTGTTATTTGAAATGGAGCTGTAGCTCATGCTCCAAAATTTTGTAATATTTTGCTGTAAAACCATCAGGGCCTGGGGATTTATCATTCTTTGTGTTCCTGATAGCTTCTACTATCTCCATCATTGACACTGATTTGTTTAATGTCTCTCTTTGTTCTGCTGAAAATCTGATTTTATTCTTCCTCTCCAAGTATTCTTCCAATTCTCTTTGATTTTTTTTCGAGGAGATATTGCTTAATAGCTTTGTGTAATAAGAATAGAATGCTTGTTTTATCTCCTCTTGCTTTGTTGTCTTCTCCTTCTTCGTTGTAATCTCTGTAATTATGTTTCTTGATCTTCTTTTCCTCAATAAATTAGGCAAAAGTTTTGAAGGTTTATTTGCCTGTTCAAAAAAAGTGTGTCTCAATCTACGCATCTGTTGTTCTACTTCTCCCAGATTTAACTGGTTCAATTCTGCTCGAAATACCTTTATCTTTTGTCTTGTAGTATTATCTGCCGGATTTTTCCTCATCTGTTTCTCCAATTCTTTCATATTCCCCAGAATCCTTTCTTCTGTACGCTTCCTTTGCTTATTGATTTCCACAGACCATCTGATAAAGTTGCCACGCATCACTGCTTTACTTGCATCCCATACTGTCTTCATAGGTAGTTCAGGTCTCACGTTTTCATTAAAGTAATTAATTAGTTCTGTTTTTGCTTTTTGTATGCACTTTTCCTTAGTTAAAATCTCTTCATTCATCCTCCATGTCCCTTCTCCACTCATGACCTTAAAGGTCACTTGTAACAGAAAATGATCTGAGCACAAATTCGGAGGACTATCTAAAGTAACTCTTTAGTTGCCAGTATCATATCAATTCTAGACATAGATTTATGTCTGTCTGAAAAAAAAGTGCATCCATCCAGTTGTCCATTCTTGTATCTCCAAACGTCATATAACTCTAAATCATCCATCATCTGGAAAAAGCTTTTGGGTAGTTTTCCATTATTTCGCGGTATCAGTTTTTGCATTGTTCTGTCCACAACAGGATTCACTACTCCACTGAAATCTCCAAGAACCATCACACCTGAGTTGCCTGTATCCTGTACATATCCTTGTATTTCAACATTTAATTTGGGGAAGAATTCTCCTTTGGCTCCATTGGGTGCATATATTCCTACTATTAATATCTTTTCCTGTTTTGTGTCAATTTCAACGGCAAGATAACGGCCATTTTTATCTTGAAATTTTATTTGCGCACCATATCTTGAATTCACATATATCAGTACGCCTCTTTTCTTCTGATCAATAGTAGCCGTAAAGCAGCTACCTAATTTGGGGTTCCGTACATATTTCAAGTCTTGGGTTCTTATCCAGACTTCCTGTAGGCAAATTACATCCAATTTTTACTTCTCCAGATGGTGGAAGATTTGTCTTCTTTTATATTCCGAGTTAAATCCTTTAATGTTCCAGGCATATATATACCTGGACAATTTGCTCTTTTGATGTGTCCAAATTAAGGACAAGTTCCATTAATTTGATGGGGGTTCCACACTTTCATCAGTTCTCCTTGCCTACGGAAGCTCACTTGGGACCACATGTGCTGCTTGCAAAGCAACCTGAGAGGAGGGGGAAAAAAGCAGCAAGCCAGTTGAGAGACTTTGCAAGCAGAGTATGGGTAGTCTTCATAAGTCCTTCATGCTCCCTACAGTACAGTACATGGGTTCCACTTTTCAACAAATTCTGTTTTCCTAACCTGTCAGATTAGTGGGGGAATCCTATAGTGTAAAACAGATACAATCTGCATCAGTGGAGGGACTACACCAGTGAAATCACAGATCTTCAAAGTACTCATGGTAAGATACTACACCTGAAAAGGCTGAGACTAAAGCTACTGTCCAAGTCACTACTTAGTGGGCAGTGAAACTTGCGTTGCCATACAGCTGTCATATTTCAGCTTACACACCCACACTGTGTATAAGTAAAGATGTGTGTTGGAACTGTTGCCTACTGCCCCTTTTCTGCAGAACTGTCCATAGTTCTGACTCTCAGATTTTCTGTTTGGATAATATTCACTGTCCTTTTATGGCCACTGCTGAAAGTACTTAGTTTATACTTAGTTGAGCCACAGAACAGCTGCATGAAGCCTTAGTAAATATTAAAACATCTGTCCCTCAAAAACCACTTAATCTTCCTTGTAGCTCAGAAAATCTATTCCATCCTTTCTACTAAATTCCTTCAGGAAGTCAGAAGGAAATCAGATCTCATAATTTGTTTAGCCACCACTATATACAGTATTTGAAGAATGTCGAGAAACTGGAGACGACTGAAATTGAGGCTGTACTACTTCATGAAAGTGGAGGGTCATATGCTTCTTTATTCTAAAAAACTACCTGTCAGGGCACCCAGTCATCTTCCCAACGCAGTAATTTTCTACAAGGCATATATTTTTCTGTGTAGGCAGGTTCAATTATATTAGCTACCACCAACATTCTGAAATGGCACAATCCCAGACACAGATTTACCAAGGCTAAGTGAGGTCAGCAAAATGGTCTCTTTAACCATGAGCAAGGAAAGTTCTTTTAAAAATACACACCAAAACTTAGCAATCAATATTTTACTTTTAAACATAGACACGTTTCTTTTGTAGACAAAGACAGAGGAAGGGTAGGAATGATGGGAGAAATGTCTACTTTTCATTTTGTACAGGAAAGCCACACTGTGACATTTTTACCCAATATATACTAGTCAACTTAAGACCAATTCAGTACTACCTTGTATCGGTTCACCCTGCCTTTGACACACACAAGATCCACCAATGAACTTGGTTCTGTTTTACTGTTTTAATCTTGCTGATAAAATGCCTACCTTTGGGTCAATACAGATTATGCAAGGAGGGCAGTTACCATGGTTCTGTACTTTGAGTCCTGCAGTAGAAAGGTACCATCTTCATGCAGCCACCAGTTGATAAGATTATGAACTGTTTAAGTTTACATGGTAAATATTTATCCATCTTTTAAAGCCTGGGCATTTTGCTCTGTAAAAAAAGGCACCATCACCAAAAGAGCAAATACCAACACTGTAGATTTTTTTTCCCCCTTAAGAATACTTTAAAGATTTTATGTACTAGGCCAGACAAGTTATACTACTTCAGAACAGATTAGTTAATTATTCAAAACAAGCTGCAGCGACTTGTTCTGATGTATGAAGCTACCTGTCAAGTTATTATTCCAAGATGAAGACCGGGTTTCTAAGTAATTAATCAAATCTAGCTTTAAATAGGCCACATTTCTCCAAAACCAATATCCAATGCCTAGAGGCCCCACCTAGCACGACACATTTGATGGATCAGTAGCTCCCCGGTCCCAGGAAAGGACAGAAGTCTCCTTCTGAATTAATCACTGGAGCAGGCAGAGAATAAGACATATTTATATTGCCCTTGCTTGGTCCAAAGCCTACTTTGCAGTGCAGGAGACCCAGTGGTATCAAAGGAAAAAAAACAGTGACTGGAAACCCTAACAATATTTATAGTGACCATTTATATGGCTACACTGTAAACAAATTTTCATATTTCTTTACAGTTAAGCAGACAATAACTTTCAAAGGTGAATGGTTAGCCTTTATTTCCATTTTACTAACAATGTGAATACTTCCAATACTGAAATACCATAAATGGCTATCCAATCATTTAAACGGTGAATGCTAAAATTTAATCTCATATATTTAAAAGAAATTATTCTTTGCACCCACCTTAACTTGCAATTTTACCTGCCTATGTAAACCTGTGTTACTTAACAAACAGTTTCTTCTTTGAACACAGGAAAAGGCAAAGGAGACTACAGATCCCAAAATATGAGGGAAAAGTTATTAATTCATTCCTGACCTTTCTATTAAGTGACTTACAATTTACTAGTCAAGATAAGTTTTATATGCACTGGCTACAACAGCTACAATTGTCACATGCAGTTCTGGACCTTGCACTTTTTTGCTTTGACAACACCACTAATACAGATATAAGGCTGTTGGAAACGGCTTTATTTAATAGCAACCACCTTAAAGGGATTTGACCATCAGGTTTTTGTTGACACGACTAACAAAAGATATTTTGCAAGCAAGCTCACAACACCAGATTCACCCAGCTGCTGCCCAGCAAAGTGACTGGGACTTGAGGAAGAAGCAGAAGAGGCATCCCAGGCCGGCCTATGAAGATGTCTGATAACAGCCCAGTGGACTGACCTCTTTCCAGCACAGGTCCAAACCCCACGTCCCATCTCAAACATTTCCTTCCTGGGGAAGCCTTCCCTCTCAGTGGCTCCAAGAGGCCACACAGCCCTTTAAAATCCTGGCTCTGGTCCTCCTCTTCCTCCACTAGCCACTGCCTGGCACTATGGACCCTCTTCCAATGCCTCCTCACATCCAAGGAAGGATGGGCTTAGAGATATTTGCATTTTTTCCACTTTTGCAGGGAGGTCCTGCCTCCTAACCCCACAAATATGGAGGGCTGACTGTAGATATTTACAGTGGTGTGTAATGAAATCATTACCCAGTAGGCATCACAAACAGTAGCACATAATTTCACCAGTTAAGTACAAAATTTAGTACTTCACTCATACTTAATAATTCTCTTTATCTTCCCGGTTGGTTTTGTTTGTTCATTGTGTTTTATTTGCAGTCTGAGAGAAAGACGCACACCTGTATTTTAAACACACAAATATCCCACACACTTCAGGAAGAGACTGTAGTTGCTTTCCCAAGGACAGCAACTACCCCAAAGCATATGTCTACTGGGAACTTAGGGTGATTTACAATACTGCTAGAACTACAGGGCTTCTTTGTGAAAATCCTGCCCCTCTGTTCACCAGAACTGCACAGTTTTGGCAACCGCTTCTCAAAACAGAGTTTTAATTGTTTACTCCCATGCTTCTGGGCTAAAAAGGACCATAAACACAGTCATGGCAAAATACCATGGCTACTTCCTTTAGCAAAAGTACAAAGATTTGGATCCAGACTAAGTTAGCTGAACTTAGTTCCCATTTTAATCTGTGAAATGTAAGTCATGACTATCCCAGCCCATTTCAAAGGGATCCAAGTTCAAATAATTTGTCAGCATCCAACTCCAAGTAATGAATAATTTTTGTGTTCATTACTCAACATAGGGGGCCTAGAATCAACACTTGGCAACCCTGTGCTTCCATAGCTCCTTGACATAGGCCCCCAACTTTCTAAATCTTCCCCACCCCTACTAAAATGTAGACAAGACAGCTTCTGTCAGATCTCAAAGAACTACAATCTCAAAGCTTCTTTTCAAAGCATTTTATTTTGGAATTGTAATATGTGATGAATGAAGATCTGACAGCTTCAGTCTCATGGCCTCAAATTTTGGCTCTGTTTACTACCAGGCCATAATTTATTGTTACTATAAGCCTCTTCTTTCACCAACTTCTCTGCACATCTGGGGATGTAACTAGGCACTGCTGACTACCTGGGGAATGTTCATTTTTTGATTATGAAATATCAGAGGTACAGAAGTTTTACCAAAAATATCCAGAATTCAAATTTTTCAGTTAGGAGCTCTCAGGTACAGAAAATAACAGTTTTTCAGGGTCACTCACACAGCACAACAACATTCATTACAAAAAACTACCTATATCATTGAAACTAGCTTGCATTCTAGCAGTGGGTCAGGTCCAGTATAACTGAATATATTCAAGATGTAGATGTTCTGCAAAGGTCATATGCTAATATTACCATGTACTGCCACCTATTCCTGTAGTAGCCCACCAAGTTTCAGGGACATTCCCCTCACCCCCACCAAGGACAATCTTAACATTAGGAGAGAATGAGCCTTGCTTAGGGCTCCTTCAATTCAGTAGATGAGAGTGACAGAAGAACATTTTAAGGTTCCAGTTCCTCATGATCAACTACGTGAGATTCATCCTGGTAGATATTTGGTGAGCACGTCATAATTTAATACTCCTTAGCTAATGAGTATTAAACTTTTTGAGAGACTGTCTTCTGAATGCAATATGCTAAATTTTTACCTAAAATTTTATGACAGGCATGATAAATGACAACACTATAAACATAGATAAAGAATTCCAGGTTAAGCCTTCCACAGATCCCTGTGAAGACTGAGAGTAAAACCAGGAAACCAGAAGATATTCTGCTAGAACTACAGTTTGCAAGCAAGAGCAAACTAGTTAGAGCAGGTACTGGTGAAGCACTGATAATCTCCTTTTTAAAGGTGCATGTAAACAGAGTATTTCATGAAGTTAACACTGGGATGCAATCCTTTGCAGTTGTGTGTGTATTACCTTCAAGTCATCTGTTGACCTATGGTGACCCCATGAACTTCAAAGGGGGGTTTCATGCAAGGAATACTCAGTGGTGGTGTGTCATTACCTTCCTCTGAAATACAGAACCCAGAATGAGGTGGGAGCCAACGTAGTGTAATGGTTTTGAGTGTTGGATTGAAACTCTGGAAACCAGGGTTTAAATCCCTGCTGAGCTATGGAAACCCACAGGATGACCTTGGGCAAGTTGCACTCTCTCAGCCTCAGAGGAAAGCAAAGGCAAACCTCCTTTGAACAATTCTTGCCAAGAAAACTCCTGATGACCTTAGGGACGCAGTAAGTCAGAATCAACTTCAAGCCACACAACAACAACCACTCAGTTCTCCTTGGCAGTCCTGTTCCAAGTGCTAACTAGGCCAGCTACAAACCTCTAAATCAGTGGTTTTCAAATTTTTGACCTTTACAAGTAAACTTTCTTTCAGTTTGGTATTTTTTTTAGTGCTTTCCATGGAACCTCTGCATACTGAAAATGAATCTGGAGAAAATGTTCCACCAAGGATTCAAAGTTGTACTACCAGCTCTCACAAGACACTAACAAGGTATGTTTGGTGCCATCATTACTTTGCATTACTGTACAGCAAACCCTAGAACATACCCAACACCCATCACCGCTCTGTTCTCAATAAAACTACTTCTAGTTTATTGAATACGTTTGTGAGTGAATCTGTTCCTGACACCCTTCTTGGGGCTTTATAGTAGTAAGGGAGACAGGCAGCGGTGGGGATCTGCTTTTCAGGAATGCTTATCCATCATTATTGATCTTTTCAATGAGAAATCTGGTAAGCCTCCAAGAAACCTTACGTGAAAGATTGTTTAAAAAGCAATCACTTCAGTAATCTGGTTTACAGTCCAGTGTTCCATGTTTACTCATTAACTTCCATGGCTTATTCTAACATTTTCACATTTATATTTCCTCTTTCATGTTGATATGCAGGCAATATAGCATAAAATGGCTGAAATCAGCATTTAACACAATAGTCTCTTACTGTCTGTTCAAGGCAATTTAGTTGAAATTAAACATGATTGAAGAAAATTTCATAAAGCTATTTTAGCATGGGTACAGACAATCCATTTTTTGCACTACTGAAGTACCTTACTATATTGCCAAAGGCAAAACTCATTTTCTTATTGTGGGATAACTGAGAAAAGATGTGGATGATTCTGTAAACAAACAGCAGCAAAAATGGTAGGAAGGAATACAGAAAGTCAGTTCTCACCGCCTAAAAAAGGACTCTAAAGAGTGTTTCCAGTGTACAAAACTGAACCCTTATGTTTACAATCTCAACGAACATTTTGCAATTGTACAAACTGAAGTATACTGTCAATACAGGGCATAAATATCATTGTTGTTTTACTGAACATGCAAAAACAAAATCTGTGTATAATAACTCTCAAAAGATTATGAGTATCTATGTGAGCAGAACATTATTGCTTCATAGCCACCAGAGGCATGTTAGGAGGAAGGAAAGGCCAAATGCTTTGCCTTCTTCTCTCAACGGGACACATTACTACACAATACTAGTACTCTTGTGATTATACCTAATACTTCTAGAGTTTTTTTAAGTGGAAAGAATTGAGTGGAAATGGTGCATGTATTATTTTTATGCAATAACGACCATGATACTTGGGCAAGAAGCAACATGAAAACACTCAATTAAGACAACTTTCATCCTCATAGCTTATGAAAATGTGAGGTAACAGCATGGGTCAGCATAGTCTCTCCCACAAGGAAGATAACCACAAATTCAATTCATACACCACCCATGATAATATCCACCATGATGTGAAAGCTATCTGGCGAAATAATTATTTTCCTTGTTACCTCTGTTCTACCCCATGTCTGCCATATAGCTTCCAATCACTTTCCCCTGCCAGGAAGCTGACGAGAACAAGCTAACCCTGATAGATTTTGACATTCAAAAGAAAAAAACTGTGCTATCTTCAGACCACTCTATGGATAGCTAAAACATTATCAGCGCATTTAACAGATCTACCCGTTATATGGCTTCAGACACATACCCTCTCAAGAAGAAAAAAGGAGCAGCGAAACACTTAGATTAGCACGAAAGAACATACCCCAGTTATATTCTGTCATGTGTTTAGTATCTTGAAAAAAGGTGTGAGGGATTAAGCCTATCTGGAAGTACCTTTCTCTGATACGGAAGCCCTTATTCCCAACTCTTGATATGCAGGGAGAAGTGCTCACAGTTACTAGTTCTCTACATTTTTCTCACTAGTATAGCTATATATGTACTTTCGACATGTCCTTTAAACCTAATCAACCAACTGAAGAGAAAAGAAAGAACCACCAATGTTTACAATATAACTAAGCTCTTTTTCCTGGTTGCCTATTCACAACAGGCATACTTTCATATATATTCTATGGCTTGGCAGTTTTTTCCCCCATATATATGCTGCTGGATAATTAGGTGCTATTTTATTAGTAGCAGCAAATACACAGACATCCTCCAAGTGGGAAAGCTCTACACCAGGGACGAGGAACATTTGATCTGTGAGCCAGATGTGATCAGCAAGGTTCCTCATGCAGCCCCCAATCAGTTTCTGCTGTTATCTCAACTCTACACAGTTATCTCCTCTCTATACAGAACTAAGATCTTGTCTTTGATAGAAATGCTGTTGTACCAAATAATAGTCACTAAACTTTGCAGAACATTCCTGAATAAAGTTTTGCAGCTGGAGGCTGGCAGTGCTGTCCCTGGAACTTCCCACAACTTGGGGAAGGGAGAATAGAAAGCAGTGTAGAGTAAGCGCCAGGGCTCAGTTCACTGGAATTGTTTTTTTGTGGACTGACATCTTTCATAATCAGACACCTACTGAGGCAATTCACAGAAGTACTTGGACAGAAAACTCTGCAAACTTCAGTCCACTCTAATAAATACTTCTGGAAGTCGGTACCTTCTCTATAAACCATACCATGTGTCCCACTGTAGCCCCTTTCTACAGAACTACAGTGAGGAAACTAGTCCTCCAGAGGCTGTTAAATTCTGGCTCCCATTAGCCCCAACCATGACAGCTAACCACCAGGAAAAAATGTGAGTTATGATCTAGCATCACTGGGAAAGCTGTATAATATTATCAGGAAAAAAAGATGCCATTCTCTGCTTCTGCCTTTTGAGCAATGTTTTGTACTTTCCCACAGTTTTTAATTACATATGAATATGGGAGCCAATCTTGGCCAAGATGTAGAGTAAAAATAAATAACAGCAGGAAGAAATTAAGACTAAAAATAACATAACTCCTTAAATGGGAGTAAGTACAGTAGAATTCACTGGAATTCTAGGTAAGCACAGATAAGATGGCAGTATTACCATATATATCTGTAAGCAAAAAAACTCACAATGCAGCTGTATTTTTATTAGCAACAATGGAAGGACTGCATAAAAACTGAGGAAATTCTATCAAGTGAAAGTTTACGTTTTTGTTGTGTTGCCTTCAAGTCATTTCTGACTTATGGCAATCATGAGGCAAACCTATCACAAGGTTTTCTGGGGGGCTGAGAGTGTGTGACATGCCCAAGGTCACCCAGTGGGTTTCCATGGCAGAGCAGGGAATCAAACCTTGCTCGCCAGGGTCACAGGGCCTTTCTGCACTACACTGTTATAGTGCTATTATTCCACTTTCAATATCCTGTGGAATTCTGGGGTTTGCAGTCTACTGAAGCCAAAAAGCTCTCTGGCTGAGAATCCTTAACGCCCCTCCCTAAAGTGCAAACCCCAGGATTCCACAGGATGTTGAAAGTGGAATAATACCACTGTAACAGTGTAGTGAGGAAAGATCCACAGCCCAGGGCTCAAACCACTACACCAGAGCTTTCCAAAAGGTGTGCCATGACACATTAGTGTGCCGCTTGAAGTGCGTAGGCGTGTCCCCTACAATCTTGGAAATGTATGCTATTATTTATAGATCCTATATTTTTAAAAATATATGAAAGGTTTTCATGAGATACGTTGTGTCCGCATACATTTCATTATTACAGTTTATGTCTGTGTCTCTTAAGGGGTTAGTTTAACCTCCATTGTGCTAGTGAAACTGAATGACTGCGTCATGAAACGACGCATGTCTAAAAAGCGTGTCACCAACATGAAAAGTCTGGAAAGCGCTAACACCATGAAACTCTGAAAGGCTGCAGAGAAACCGGAAAGCTCACTCAACTCCTTGGTGACCTTTTCGCCGGATCCAGGCTTGCTCCCAATCAGTGGGACTGAAAAGTCAAGCCAGGAATGGGATGGGCTTAAGCCACTTTGGTGCTCCAGCGGTTCCCAAGCGTGGATCCTCCAGATGTTCTGGACTTCAGAATGCCTGACTGGTGGGGAGATGAAGCCCCAAACACCTGGAGGACCAAAGTTCGGGAGTCACAGTGCGATGATGTCGGAGGTCATTTCCGCACCAAAGGGTTATAGCGCGATCGTTCCACCTTCAACCTCCTATGGAATGCTGGGGTTTGCCGTTTAGGGAGGGGTCCCTAAACGGCAAACCCCAGGATCCCATAGGAGGTTGAGAGCGGACCGATCGCGCTACAGCCGGGCAGCGCGGACAGGGCGTGGGGACTCACCGGGGTGGGTCATGGTCTGGATCTCGGTGCCGGTGCCGCCGGCGTAGTTGTAGATGACGGCGGCGGCGGCCCCGCGCCGGGCGGCCACGCGGATCTTCTGGCTGAAGGTGCAGCCGCCGCCGCGCTGGATGAGGGCGAGCCAGGGCCGCGCCGCGGCGCTGAAGTTGGCGAGGTCGCTGCAGGCGTCGCGCTCGCCGTCCGGCGGCACCAGCACGCCCCCGACCTTCAGCAGCGGCGAGTCCTGCCCGAAGATGCCGCTCTCGCCGGCGCTCCAGAAGCTCTCGTTGCTGTCGGGCAGCCGCCACGACACGTTGACCCACGCCGTCCACACCGCCTGAGCCGCGGCGCCGGGGAGGAAGGGAGGCAGCGGGCCCGGGCACAGCAGCAGCAGCAGCGGCAGCCAGCCCCACGCCCGGAGCAGGGCCGCGGCGAAGGCCGCCCGCATCTCGAGCGGCGAGGCGGAGGGCGGAGGCGAGACCGGGAGACCGAGGCGGCGGCGGCGGCGGCGGCGGCGGCGCGGCGGGATTTACCTCAGGCGAGCGAGCCAGCGAGCGGGGCCACTGCGCCTGCGCGCCGCCGGGCCTCCTCACCTGCGAAACCGCTTTCCCGCCCACCGCGGCGCGGGGGGAGGAGCCGGCGGGATGGGGAAGGACGGCGAGGGGCGGGGTTTAAGGCCACGCCCAGGAGCCCCCTGAGCGGGGCGGGGCGCCACGTGCTGCGCGGGAGGAGGAGGGGGAGGCGGCGGCTGCGCGCGGCGCGGCGCGAGGACTGTAAATCCCATCAGCCCTAGCCAGCATTCACAGGGGCAAGGACAACATCTGGACTGCCGCTCTCGTCCTCCTTCTGCGTGTTCCGTGGGCGTCACAGTGGATAGCCGCCTCGAGTCCCACTACTGGGAGAAAAGCGGGATAGAAACGAGCAAAATCATCATCCTGGTCATCATCCTGTTGATAGCCGCCTCGCCTCCCATTACTGAGAGAAAGGCAGGATAGAAACGGACAAAATCCTCATCCTCATCCTCACCTTGCTTTGTAAAATCAGAAGCAGATTTTCAGCCACTTCCAGCTTTCCTTTTTGCCCCTGGACCCTAATTGCCCATAAGTTGTAAAAAAAAAAATAGATGTATCATTTTGGAAAAAAATTATGTGCAGCATAAAAATGGAACACACCGTTATCCATTCTGAGGCAGCATTTGGGTTTCGTTGCCTTACTGTGCTGTACCTGGGTCTACCTCTGGAGACCGTTTGGAGAGAGCAGTTAATTTGCAAGGCAGCCCCCACGCTTTGGTCTAAAACTCATTGGGATTATAACTTCCTGCTACTGGCAGGAGAAGAGCCTGCCCTGGACCCTGGACCATTAATTACTTTTCGTCTACCTTTAAAGCTCCATGCAATTTTGGACCCAAGTGCCTAAACAAATGCCTCTTCCCAGTCTGTTTAGTAGAGGAATATTTAGAAAGTCTCTTTTGGTGGATCCTGCCATCTTAGGTAAGGTGGGCGCCAACTAGCACAGAGCCTTCTTAGGGCCCTTCCGCACTACGCTGTTACAGTGCTATTATTTCACCTTCAGCATCCTATGGAATCCTGGGATTTGCAGTTTAGGGAGGGGCCTTTAGAATTCTCAGCCGGAGAGCTCTTCGGCCTCAAGAAACTGCAAATTCCCAAATTCCATGGGATGTTGAAAAGTGGAATAATAGCACTATAACAGTGTAGTGCAGGAAGGCCTTAATGCTCCCCTTGGTGGAATTTTGGAACTTTGTTCCCAAGGAGACCCACTTGGTACCCCCTTCTGTACCTAGCAAAGATCTTTTTAAAAAGCTCCCAGGTTTTTGAACGTATAATGGTGCAATTGTTTCTTTTGAAACAGGCTATTTGGTATTTGATCTTGTTGTAAACCACCCTGGAGGCACTCCTAAAGGACAGTATATAATATTTTCCCCCCAGAACATAAAATACGACAATTCTAAATCTGACTGGTAGTAAAACAACAATGCTAATATCAGAGCTGGAGCTCTTATAATCTTGAGGCTCTAGATTGTGAGATGCTATTTAAACCTGAATGGTTATAAAAAGATGAATATTCCACCAGCGTTTAAGCCATTGAGACCACAGAGTCTGACTCTGCCCTGACTTCAAAGGACAAGAAAGGTTGGAAAGTCTGCTCTCTGATTGTTCAGTGAAGTCAAAGATGCTGCTGGAAAATCGGGCAGGGAGATTCCGACCGATAACATTCAGGCCAGCATGAAATTATATTTGCTGTTGGATAGTGAACAAGAGCTCAGAGTTCTGGGATCAACAATGCTACCTTCCAATGGCTTGGTCTCAAAAATCCCCACACAACCTTGAGCAGGTTGTCTACCTTGAATTGCACTTAAGTAACCCCATTGTCATTGCTGCCTGTGACAAGAGGGTGATGAATGGCGAAATTCAGCTCCTTTGGGCTCTCCTTTTCAAAATACTTTGAGCATGCAAAACCTGACACAGCCCACTTTTTGTGCAGCAGTGTGGCCTAATGTTGACGTACGATGGAAGCATGGTCTGTTTATTTCCTTGTTTGGCGAGCTTTTCTTCACGAAAAGAAAAATAGACTTATAAAGCAGGTCATGGGCTGAACAGTGAGCTTTGTGTTTGATGACAGAAATAGATGGGGCTGGGCTCTCATACTTATGTAACGTTATTACTGTCGTCAGATTCCCGGTCTCCCAGGGGTCACTAACTAGCGTTTTGGACCATCAGTGACTCAGATTCTGTCCATGACTCTTGGAATCAAGGAGGTATCACTGAATAACATGGCACATTCCAAGCCAAGTTGCCTTTTGTGATTTTCCTACTGGGATCCTATTTATGGTGATTTCATTTAGATCAGTGGTTCTTAACCTTTTATTTAGTGGAGACACCTTGAAAATATAACTTGTTGCTGGGGAACCCCAAGGCTTTCCTCAAGATTTAAATATTGCAAATGAGGGAGCAGTTTGGGTCCTGCACATGCCTGCCACCACGTCCATTTTGTCAGGAGCATGACAGCAGGGAGGGCCGCAAATGAGGGATCGGCATGGCATGCACATACACCTGCCTCTCAGAGTGCACACATCCGGCTGCCATGTCCCTGACGCAAATGAGGGAGCAGTTTCAGCATCTACTTCCCCCCCACTGCTGTATTTCTGTTGCTGCTGTTGGTGTCCAGCAATAGAGCTTTGTGGACCCCCTGTGTGGGGGGGGGACCAGGGTGAGAACCACTGATTTAGGTGTTTTGTCAGTCCATTTGGAATTGCTCCCAGAGCACCTCTCACCACTGGAACCACTGTTACTTTCTGTTCCTTGAGGCACTGAATTTCTATTTGTAGGTCTTGACCTGGAACACTGGAATCAGTGCAAAAAAAAAAATAATAATCTGCTGTCCACAAAGAAGTGATGGGAACATCAGCCTCAAAAAAGTTGGTGGAAACGATGCCATAAAAATCCCATGGGACTTTAGGATTCAAGCTGACCAGCAATTAGAACATAATACGGCAGACCTCACAAGTGTTGAGAAGAAGAAAGGTTGGGTTATAGATATTGCAAAGGACAAAAGGGGGGGGGGATGACAATGGCGACAATGATGACAACAACGAACTATTAGTACTGCTGCCACTGCTAACACCACTATTTTGTTACTATTAATGATAGGCATAGGACTATATCACACAACTGACCGTTCTTTTCACTTTCTTTGTTTTCACATTATTGCCCTGTTGAGACTCCCTGTCGACACACACGCACCCAGAAATTTGAGCACTGGAATTGTAATCCAAAATGTGATTTTGCAAATAATGTTCAAATTCCAGGGAGAGGGTAAGTTGAGAGGTCCTAATGTGAGCAGAAGCCCCATTGTGTGACTCCTGGCACATTTAGCAGATGACGCAGCCACCTTGCTGAAGCTAAGCAGATATGGGGCTGACTGGTGCCTGGAGCCTCTCTGATAACCCATAAGAAGAGAAAACGTGTGTATCTCAGTACTTCCAAAACAGAACAGGAAGTGAATGGACCCTTGAAGCCATTTGTGACATTATAACAACCTCTGTAAAGTGGCCCTGAAATACATTATTAGGATGGGGAGCCAGATCTTGGGGAGAGAGAAAAACAACTTTTTGGACTGCATTGCCCAGCTGTGCCGGCTGTGGGATCCTGGGAACTAAGTCCAAAAAAGAAACTTTTCCAAGTTATTCCCAAGAGCTACGACAATATAGTTTCAAAACACCAGGGCTCTCATTCAACAAAAGAGATATACAGGTGAAAAGTGGAAAGTGTTTACCCAAGCAGCAAGTGTCTCCCAACATTGCATTTGCAATGATCATTAAAATCCCATGGAACAATTCAAAGCTCAGGGACTGCCTAACACATTTTGCTGCCTCAGACACAGCAACCAATAGACTCTTCATCTCTTCCACACACTACAAGTCAAGGTGTATAGTGCCTAGGACCAATCATATTAGGCAGATGATCTCTCAAGTATTTCTTGAGAAGTCAAAGCTATATATCTGCTGCCCTTTCAAAACACCCACGTCCGTGGCTGCCAACTCATTCTTCCCAATGATAGGGCTGGCCTTTGAATGCTTCCTCCAAGGCAGATAAGGATGAAACCCCATCCACTGCTCCTTCTGGCTAGGTACTGTTAGGTCATGGTGGAAACTGTGGGCCCTTCCAGATAAACTGAAATCCGCAGTATTACTCATCATAGACTAAGCTAGCTAAGTCTGCTGGCAGTTGCAATCCAACATCATCTGGAAGGCCACAGAATTCCCATCCCATGCTAGTTTGCACAGAACTAGCGTTGCATCAAGGCCTTGGGGTTATTTGGAATAAGCCTCTTGCAATCTATTTATTACCATGTTGACCTCCTAAGATATTTCCTTTTAGTATTGCACTGACCTCTCAACAGTGCATTTCCAGTTTCCACTTGCTAGTTCAGGTGCTGTGACTGGACTCTTGGCATCACACTCCAGTGACCTTGGGTAACTTAGACAACCTTCTACAATGCAAGTTACCATCCTGTAAAATTAATCTAATTATACTTCCAGCTAATGTGTAATAACAGCATGACAGATCTGAAGACTTGATTTCAAAAGCCATGAAATGTGGAAGGGCAGGTGCTGCTGAAGAAAAAAAAATGTGCCATGAATTATCTACCAGATTTAAAGCAGAGTCAGCCTTCTTACAAAAAAATAAAAATTGTGTGTGTGTGTGTAAAAATGGGGACAAGGATTTATGTTCTTGAAACCAACCAAATAGGAGTCAACATTTCTCAAAGAGGCCTTATGTGAAAGAGCTTGCTCTGGATTTGTTTGACATTTCAAGAGGTTAAATAAAGATTTGGGTTTGTGTAATTTTCCTTTGGCCAGGGGGTGGAGAGGAAGAGGGTCATGGATTCTAGATAAGAAAATTGTCCTTCAAATCAGTTCAGATAGCCAGCCAGAAGAAAAGGAGTGTGTTAATATTGTGATGAATGGTTTGACCCTCTCTTCCAGCAAGAAACAGGGTGCTGGTGGCTTCTATATCAGTGAGACAGTGTGATCAAGGTTCTTTCTCACCAAACTTTTGGGGAAATTAATTGTATTTAAGGGAAAGGATTCAGCACCTTGGATAGCTCCTCCGATAGACTGAATCCTAGGATGGATTCACCACTCCATTGACATGGGCGCTACCAGCTATCATTGAGGAGTACAGGCCATAGTCCCTATCATGCTGCAATATTATGGTGCTGTAATAGCACTAACTGCCATGGTTCCATCCTGTGTCATCCTAGTATTTGTAGTTTGGTGAGACACATAGAGCTCTCTGGCTGAGAATTTTAACCACCCCTTCCAAAACTACAAACCTGAGGATGAAACCATGGCAGTTAATGTGAAATCATAGCACTATAACTGTGTAGTGTGAAAGGTCTCCAAGGGTGGGAGACAGTTATTGTCCCCATCCTGCTTGTGGACTTGAGTCTGTGGGAAGCAGGGCAGTGGATGAGATAAGTCTTGGGTCTGATCCAACAGAGCTCTACTCTTCTTGCCACTACTAAGAGTACCTAAAAATAAATTGCCGCCATTAAAGTGCTACAGAAATAGGTCATTGCCTTGCTTCTTACTTTTCATTATTTTTGTGGGCGAGAGAGAGGAAACCTTTGATTGTAACCTCATGACAAAAAACGTGAAAAATGCCTCTTAAAAAACCCTTATAAGTAAATTGAAAGTTATACATTACACCAAATAACTTTGTCCCCACGTGTCTTATTCTTGAACTGTGACTTATCTCTACTCTCATTACAAAAAAAAAAAAAAAAGATAATTACAATTCATCATATTATTTTACAAGCTGTAGGTCTCCTTCACTCCATGCTTTCTCTTTCTCCCTCCACCTTTAAAGCCAACTTTAAACAATGGAACCAAGAAATAATTTGGGTCATCATGAGCATTTCTTCAGAGCGTGAAAAAATTAGCCTTTAAATGACAACTGCCAGAAACTCTTAACCGAGCATTGTCATGGACCGCTGGCTGGCTTGGTGTGCTGCGAATTGTCACCCAAAAGAGCAGCTCTTCCAATCTACTTGCAATGAAAGAGTAACTGACAAGGTGATGAAGTAGTTTGTGGGGCTTGGCCAGGGCGATCCCATGTAAAATTCCCACTCAACACAGAAAATGCACTGGAAAACAACATTGGTCAAGCCACTCCTTTTTCTAACCTGCTTATAAGGGTTCCTAGTAATGGCGATGTGACATCTCAGACAGATGACATGAAGGCTTTGCATTTCCATTCCTTCTCTTCTCTCCCTACTGTTAAGATTTACATCAGAAGCTCCTACAGAGAGGGGCAGGGGAGTTATTTTGCTCATACTGCAAAGTAGGACATAAATCAGAGCCAAGAATCATGTGGCTATCTGAATATTACTGATTAGGAGTCTCAGTAGTCCAAGTTCGTTTAATCAGTGGTGGGAAATCCTGGGATTTGCAGTCTAACAGCTGGTGGGCTGCACAATTCCCACTTGCAATCAGAATGTAGGAAAGTAACTTTGGGGACTACAGCTTCCAGAATCCTCCAGCAAGCTGGCCATGTAGGCTAGGGATTCTGGAAGTTGTAGTTCAAAAAAGTTTTCCAAGCTTTGGCCGAATGTGCTTTGAGATACGGGGTGGGGAAGGGTGATCAGCAAATAGCTGGAGCAGGTCTCCTCCTTGATTAGAAAAGAGAGAAGTCAAAACCCAACCTGGTAGAAATCTGATTTGCTTTGCCCAGGGGAGCATTTTGTCCCAGCTGATGGGGGATTTGGCCTTCTTCCAATTTTGCCAAAGTCTAGTCATAGTAATGCCCTGCCTAGCATTGTTTGGTTTAAGCCCCACCCCAGGATCAAACTAATTTAATGGAGCTGGGGATTCATTTTACTAGAGATGGGCCAACTGAATCCTCAAATCCTGGATAAGGATTCGAGATACCCGAATCCAAATCCCTGTGCCAAAATAGGCAAACCGAATCTTTCGAATCCGCCAACTAAATAGATTGTTGGAGACCGGGACGCCTGAAAACCTGGGAGACCATGCATACAAGGGGAGAAAATAAGTAGGTGAGATTTTCCCTTGGCGTAATAATTTCACAAATTGCATCTAGGGTTGTATTCTAAGATGTTGAAATTGAACATTTCATATTTAAGTTCAGCACTTGACTGGAAGCTACAGGCTTGAGATTTCAAGGACAGCTAAAACATTCCTGTGCATAGCTCACTTTCAGACACAATTCTGGGCTTTGTAGTTTTACAAGGTGTCACAGCCTCCTCTGCCAAAGTGTGCTGGTGCATCATCAAACTACAAACCCCAGGATGCCAGAAGGAGCTATGCAAAGAAAATCCAGTTTTGACCCAGATTATCTCTGTACTGTAGTAGTCTTGTTTACACAGGCAGGAAAATGTGGGATTAATCCACATTTTCCTACCTGTGTACAAAGGGCCTTCATGATATTTTCAATCTGTGGAGATCCTGAGGCAAAACTAGGACAACTGTCTTGGCCAAATTTCTTCAGAGAGAGGTTTGCTTTTGTCTAGGCTTTCGCTAAGGCTGAGAGAGTGTGTCTTGCCCAAGATTATCCTTCTTTCTCTTGCTTTTTAAACTCTTTTTAAAAAAAGGATTCAAAAGATTCGAGATTTGTGAGATTTGTGGATTCCCAGAACCTTCCAGGGATTTGGATCTGGATTCAGATTTGGAAAATTCTGGATTCATCCCATTCCTACATTTTACCAATGTTGCACAATTAAAATATAAAATGGGTAGAGGCTGTTGGACTGCAGTTCCCATCATTCCTCACCATTGGCTATGCTGGATAGAGTGGCTGGGACTTGGTGGTGAATAACTTCTCAGAGGCCACATTATTCCCATTCGTGGTGTAATGGGAGCTGCAGTCCCAAAAAGTAACTTTTCCAAGCTCTGTGTTCTACTAAAAAAGATAAGTAACATTATCGTCATCCAGAGCATCGCTGTAGAGTGGTCAAAATGAAATCTGTGCAATTTGCTGCTAGCAAATATGTGTCCAGACATGTCCAGATGGAAAGACAGGACATGTTGATTCATCGGGGTCAGTCTGGTGGTGTTTCCATTGGCTGGGGGTGAATCAGAATGGCTTATTTCCCTCCTTTTCTTTCCCCTTTAGCAAGCCGATTACACAAGAGTGGAGATCTGAACTTTCCATATGATCAAAAAGATGACACAGTTGATGGGCCAACTCAGAAGCATCAAGTAATGCATAATCCCCAAACCAGGGGGCATGCCTATACTTGTTGCCCTTGGATTGTAAACAGCATGCAATCCTTCCTCTAACCAAACACAGACCAAAATTCAAGTCAATTCCACATTAAGGGGAAAAAGAGATTCTAGGGATGCGCTAGAGTTAAATTCTCCAATTTGTAACATTTGTCTGTATCACTTGGGTGGGCAATACTTGGCCGTTTCCCTCCCTTTTATATCACTTGAAATCAAAACCAAGGATAATGTGGATGGCTGGCAAGTAGTGTTTTCTGGGGCTGAGAGTATGTGATGCACCTACAGTCACTCAGTGGGTTTCCATGGCCGAGTGGCAAATTGAACCTGGTCTCCAGGTTTGTACTCCAGTGTTCAAACCACTACACCACACTGGCTCTCAGCCTTCTACTTTAACAAGCATTATTGCATTCGCAAGTGAATTATTTTGTCTCACAGTGTGTCCAAAGTATGATAGCCTCAGATTAGTCATTTTGGCTTCTAGGGCTTAATCTCTTCTCAGATTCATTTATTTGTTTTGGGCAGTTTGTGGTAGAATTCTCCTCTAGTGCCACCTTTCAAATAAGTTGATTTTCTTCCTATTAGTTTTCTTCCCTCTTCATCTTTCCCAGCTTGCACGCAGAAATTGAAATAGTGTGGCATGGATGATTCTGACTTCGGTATTTTGTGGCATATCTTTACATTTGAGGATCTTATTTATTTAGGACTGCAACTCTCATAATCCTTTGCAGAAAAGCCCTGAGATTCTCATATTTCTGTCATGAGCAACTGTGTCCAGAAATCCTCCAGTTTCTAAGGTGAGTATTATCAAAGCTCTATGAGAGAAGAAGGAGATAAAGAAAGGAGACTAATAGAGAAGAGCAAAAGAAGGTTATTGGAGTTGCAAATGGTGCCCATGACTCACCCAAGTCAAGGTGTGTAGTGTCATGAAGTCACGCTGGCATGTTGGGCAGAAAATCCCACAAGTGCCCCTCCCTTGCAATAAAAATGCCATAAAGATAAAATGAATAACTAATAATGTGTCATCCATTTATGACTTCCAAAATGTGCTACCTAAGGCAGAAAATTCTGGGAGCTGTCGTCCAAATCTGTCAGGGAATTCTAAGAGCTGTAGTCCAAAACAAAAAAAGAATGTGACAAGGCTTCATCAAGCCCTGGGTTCAAGCAAGCATGAGCTTCTAAGGCAGTGATGCTCAGCAAGAAGGGAACCTTTTTGCCCCGGTTGGTCACTGCTCATAAGAAGTCCCTGAATCCGGAATCTCTGTCAGTGAGTGGGCGGGCTGGGGCTGTTGGTGTTAGGCATACTTTTGTAAAGAGTTCATTTAATCAGGTTTGAGAGTGGAACCAGCTGGTCCTAAACTGAGTACAATCTGATAAGAAGTCTTTAAATAAATATTAGTGGCAAGTTGTAAAACCTTTCTTATGGGTGGGGAGAGTGGATTACTCAACACAAAACTATTTTCCCCCCACCCCTAATGTGAAAGTCATTTCACTGAAGTTGATCATATTGGGCAGCAGGACAGAATTCTTGTATGCCCAGAGTTTTCTTCCTAACAAAACCAGAGTTTGGAAAAGCCAACATTGGCCTCGAGGGTTGGTGTCTGGGGGAATTCCAGGAGCTGTAGTCCAAAAAAGTAGTTTCCCCAGGCTCTGACTGAAGTCAAAGATGACCACCTTCCACTATTCACCTCCCCTTGCATTATCCAGTTTTAACAACCCAAGACACCCGCCCTTATTTTAGAAGTAGTAAACAATATATCCAAGAATTTACCAAAGAGAAGTGAGCAAGATAAACATCATCTCATCCAATTGTTTCCTGCCCTTTCAGTCTCCTGAGATTTAAAAGGAGCTAGTTCCCAAAGTTAAATAGTGGGAGGTAGAAGGAGAAATTACCATAAATACTTTTATGAATAAAATTGAGCTGTGGTTACCATCTAATTTTCAATAGTAAAGTTTTGCAAGCTGTCAAGTCCCTTATGAGCTGGGATGAAGGTTCCCAGATTTCAGGGCCTGGACCCTCTTCTCTGGTCCTCAGGGGAAGGGGAAGGAATCTCAGGGTGAGAGTACAACTTTGAAAAGTATGCTTATATATGTGTGTGCATGTATCATTTATTAGACGTTAGGTTTTTTAAAGATTTGAATGTCATATTTGGTTCACCTGTGATTGATGCCTGATGCATAAAAAATGTCATTCCAGGCCCTGTCCATTACCTTTGTAACATCAAGGGCTTGCCTCTGTGGGTTGTCCCTAGGTCATCAGTTCTGGCCCTAACAAAAGGCTACTTAATATCTCCCAT
Organism: Iguana delicatissima; assembly: GCA_948472985.1. Taxonomy (NCBI): domain Eukaryota; kingdom Metazoa; phylum Chordata; class Lepidosauria; order Squamata; family Iguanidae; genus Iguana; species Iguana delicatissima. The sequence goes on from CAOKZL010000185.1 coordinate 925,624, forward strand.
ACACCATGTCCTGAAATCCTAGAGCAGATCCACTGAATCTGCAAAATTTAGAATAGAATTTTAATGTCAGAAGGAAGCAAAAGGGCAATTTAGTCCATCCTCCTGTTTTAAACCGCAGAGCTTTTTGCTTCTTTTGGAGGTGGCTAGGGGAACAGTTACGACTGTTGAAAACCTAGTACTTCTGTAGAGAAAAAATGCAGGCATGGGAGAAACTAGAATCATGGAACCTTAGATCTGGAAGAGATTACAAAGACCATCTTGTGCTCTAGTCTCTGAAACACAAAAAATAAGCTGGTTCCTTCTTCTACATGATATCCTTTCAGATGTTTAAGGATTACTATCATGTCATCTCTCAGTCTTCTCTTTTCCAAGCTAAACATGCTCAGCTTCCTAAATTGTTCCTCATAAGGCTTGGCTTCCAAACCTTTGGTCATCTTGGTCACCCTTCTCTGGATACATTCCAACTTCTCAATATCCTTCTTGAACTGTGGTGCCCAGAACTGTGACAGTATTGCAAGGGAGGTCTGAGTAAAGCATAATAGAGAGACACTACTGCTTCATTTAATCTGAATATTATACTCCTGTTGACGCAGCCTCAAATTTCATTGGCTTTTTGGTTGCTGCCTTACACTGTTGACTTACAGTTAGTTTACGGTCCACTAAAACCATTTTTGTATGTTGTGCTTTTGAGCCAGGTGTCACCCCTCTCCCTGGATTTGGTATGTCAGCCAGTTACAGATCCTCCTAAATGTCGCACTGTCTTAAGTTCACTAGCTTCCCTGCAAGAATATGATAGAAGACCTTGTTGAAAGTCTTACTGAAATAAAGAGTTAGTACATCCACAGGTCTACCAAATTTGTAATTCTATCAAAAAAAGAGATAACATTAGTTTGGCATGACTTTTTTTTTTCTTTTGAGAAGCCAGTGCTGGCTGTTAGTAATCACAGTATTCCTTTCTAAGTGTACACAGACTGACTGTTCCATGATATGTTCTAGAACCTTTCTTAGTATTGACATACACCTGACTGGTTAGTAGTTGCTTGAGTCCTCTTTTTTGCCCTTTTTGAAGTTGGGGACCACATTCCCCCCCATCTGCTTCTCCAAGAATTCTCAAAGATTGATATTGGCTCTGAGATTACGTCTGCAAGTTCCTTTAGTAATCTTGGGTGCAGTTCATCTGGCCCTGGAGGCTTGAACTCATTTGGAATAGCTAGCTGTTCTTTTCCTCCCTCCCTGTTCTGGGCTGTAATCCCTTACTGCATTATTTGTTCTATTTTCACCATGTAGGGCACCGTTTTCTTTTAGGAGAAGCCTGAGGCAAAATAAAGTATCTGTTCGACTTTTTCTCTGCCTCCTGTTAGCGTTTCATCATCTTTATGCAATGGCTCTCCCATTTCCTTGTTCTTCCTCTTGCTTTGAACATGGCTAAAAAGCCATTTTTTATTATTATTATTATTATTATTATTATTATTAACCTCTTGAGCAAGACTGAGCTCATTCTGAGTTTTAGCTTTCCTGACTTTCCCTCCTACAAGCACTGGGCTATTTGTTTACATTTCTCTGTGGTGAGTTTCCCCTTCTTCCATTTTGCCTACATGTCTCTTTGAAATCTCTGAAAGCTCTTTGTACAGTCATCCTGGTTTCTTTAGACACCTCTCACTTTTCTTCCTCATTGGAATTGTTTGCAAATATGTCCCCAATACCACACCTTTAAGAAATTCCCATGCATCATGCACTTCTTTTGCTTTGAACTTATTTGACCAGGGGCTCTCACCCACTATTTCCCCAAGCTTACTGAAGTCAGCTTTCTTGATGTCCAGAGCTACTTTTGACTTCCCCTTTCCTCTGTACAACTAATTCCAAGCGGCTATGGTCACTCCCACATCTACCTATGTGTTGACTCACCATTCAACATTTGACTTAATGGGTGTGCTTTTGTTGGGACTAATCAACAAGATTCAGACCCTTGTGAGAAACGCTGCTGTCCTGGGGCACTTTGCACTATTTGTTTTTTTCTTTCTTTCTCTCTCACTGTTCATTAAGCACAATAGCAGTCGGAATTTGCACTGCTGCTCTTCACGTATTAGGGAGGAGTGTGTTATAAAAGAGCACTTTGCCCTGTTAAATGGAAGAAAGCCATTGAGGGGCATCACTGGGGGAAGAGACAGAGCGCTTAGACTTCAGGAGTGTGCTGGTAGCCTTAATGGGAAGACTGTAGGCTATTGCTGCCCTAATCCTCTTGCTCAAATCTGAGCACCAATGTGCATGTTATGGGAATTATTCTAGATATGCAAAAGTTATACTGGTTCGCATTCTAATTACACACATTCAGCATATGAATTGTGGAATATTTTCTCCCTGTTGTTTCCACCTCCCTACCGTTTTGTATACTTATCACTGATCTGAGAGAACCTAGTGCAAAGCAGCGTTTAAAGTGCTGGACTTGGAACAGAGCGACCCAAGTTCAATTCTCCTTCTGGTCATGGGATTTGCACTGCTTCTCTGCAAGCTCGCCTTTCAGTCCCTTTGCTTCCGGCATTCTGCTGCTTAAACCACTTGCTGTCCCTTCCTTCTTACTCCCTCTGTCACCCTGATTTCTGGGGGTCCCGTGAGGGACACCTAAGTGCGCTCCAAATATTACAAAGTTGGGAACTAGCAAAGAGCACAAGTTAGCACTACGAGAGGCAGGGCAATGTAGCGAGACCTTTTACCCAACGTCTACAGGGTCAGGCCGAGTCAAGGAGCAAACAGATGTAGATAATAATAATTGTCTTTATTGATATACAGTCAAACACATGTATGCAACACACTCACACAGAGAACTATAGAAATAAAGTTTGGAGTGGGATAGAGGGTTCTTAAGAGGAGGATTTGTATGGGAATACTACACCTGTCCTGAAGCCCAGGTAGTCTGAAGAAGAAGTTCGTGGAAGTGAGGATTCTCAGCCCGAGGAGCTGAGGGGAAGGCTCGCCGGACGAAGCGACAGCAAGGCGGGATGGAAGCCGAAAGCGATCCGAGGAAGCACTCAAACTCAGGGGGTCTTATAGGGAAAAATGTGGTCGCAGGCTAGTCCGTTCTCGGGGATAACAATGACTTTCGGGCTGGAGACAAAGCTTCTGAAAGGTCAGTGATTTACATGATTGAGTTAAGGCAGAGTTGTCAATAGAGCAGCCAGTATGCAGAAGCAGAGTGCTTGACCATTGAGTATTCGGTTCGTCAAGCCGCCTGCTCGGGGCAGGGAGTTCTTTGTATGTAGCGGGCATACATAATGTGGCACTTGCCTTGAGGTCTCCTGAAGCGGCAGTCTGGCTATTTCTGGCCTGCCTGGATTTGTTTGGAATATTTCGGCTATTGTCGGCCGTGCCTGTATGCGTGCTTGTCCGGGGGCCTCGCAAGCACGTGGGAAGGAATAGGTAAAGAAGGCCAAATTATTGATATCAAATGATATCTAATATCCCACAAGCTCAGGCTAGAAACTGGGGTAATACCTCTGTCATCTCACCTAACACACGCACAATGTGCAGCTCTCTTGCCTTATACACATCTGCTTACCCCACCCCCTCAGCTCAGTCCCTGGGCAATGTACCCCTCCACCGCTTGCACTGCTCACTTTCTCTTCCCTCATGCCTGAAAGGCAGGCTCAGACCTGTTTCTCACACAATATTCACAATTTCCGCACTACACTCTTATAGCACAATTATTCCACTTTCAACATCCTATGGAATCCTGGGGTTTGCAGTTTCGGGAGGGGCCGGCTGGAATAATCGCACTATAAGAGTGTAGTGCGGAAATGGTCATTGTCACAGAACACCACCACCATACCTTGCCCCATATTTTAGCTTCTACAGGTAGTAGAAACTGTGGGAACAGTAGAAGCTGTGACAGAGAGAGATGGGAAACTGTGGAAGACTCAAGCGAGGCATTAGCCCACCCAAGAGACCTTGGAGGGTAAAAATCAATTTGTGCCCCTAAATGCCTTCTAGGGGACATGGAGGGCATTTTCACTTTTGTTTTTGCCCTCTCTCCACATGATTTTAGTCCCAGGAGAGGCCTCTTTAACAAAAGGAAGTGAGCAGAAGTCACTTCTGCTTCAATTCCTGACTCAAAAGAGCACTGTCTTGGACCTAAATTGGCCTTGAAGGGGACAAAAATATTGCAAAAATTGGCCTCCATGACCTCAAAGGGTGTTGGAGGGGGTCAATAAACTTTGTGACTCTGGGCAGGCCCTGGTGTCACAAAAACAGCCTTGAGGAACTGCATGGAGCCTACAGGCAGCACTTTGCCCACCTCAAGGAAAGGTTGGCATATGGGCCAGAGGATGGGCCAAAGGGGCACCAGGTACAATGCCTGGAAATCTGGGTAAAACCTGACCAAACCAGGGTACGGCAACCCTACTTCAGGCTGGGCATGAGCACAGCACAGCCCTGGTGCTATGCCGTGTGGCATCTCAAAGGCTGATTCTGCAGGCCCCAAATTTTTTGTTGACCAGAGAAAAAGAGAAGGTGAATTGCTGCTCCTGTACATCTTCCAGGGGTGGCAGTGCACTGTTTAACCAGGGTGCAGGGACCAATCGCCATATTTCCACAGCCACTTCTACACCTCTCTCTTTATGTGATCCCTGGAGAGTCCTGGACCAGAAAATGACAGCCTGATCTTCACAGTAGCCCTCCAATAAGTCCTGAGTTCACATGGCCAACTTTACAATGGGCAAGTGTCTGTACAAAGAGCTATGCAGTCCAAGTGAGCTTTGAAGATAAAGAACCCTAAGAAGGGGAAGCACCTGGGGCATTGCAAGGTGCCCATTAACAGCTCCTGGATGGGCAATTGAGCCTCTGACAGAGTCCTCTTGATTATGATGAGGTTAGAGCTGCCAGGTCAGAACAATCCCCAGTCTTGAGATTTCAGGGCCAAAATTTGAGTCACAGGGACAGTCCCTGGTGAGATCAGACTGGGCAGGCCTTGGTGATGTCATTAAGCCTTCTGTGTTAAGCATTAACCACAGTTGCAACAGAGTACGCCATTCAAATAAAGAACACCAATTCTAGATTTTAGACACACACACACACACACACACTTTTCAATGCAGTGGTCTCACCCTGAGATTCTTTCTTCATACCTGAGAAGTCAAGATGAAGTATATTTCTGTTTAAACCAGTGGTTCTCAACCTGTGGGTCCCCAGATGTTTGTGGACTTCAGCTCCCAGAAGCCCTGAGCATTGACCATAGTGGCTGGGGCTTCTGGAAGCTGAAGTCCACGAACATCTGGGGACCCACAGGTTGAGAACCACTGATTTAAACTAAGGGTGGGTGAAGTACATCCAATGGGACACATACAAACCACTACAGACCCTCCCTGTGCATGCAGGTGTGTGCTTTCAAGGCGCCTGTCAGCTTATGGCAACCCTATTAATTTCATAGGGTTTTCTTAGGCAAGGAAAACTCAGATGGTTTTGCCAGTTCTTCCCCTTGGAAATATAGCCTACAACACCTGGTATTCATTGGCTGTCTCCCACAGAAGTACTAACCAAGGCTGATCCTGCTTAGCTTCCATGATCAGAAAAAGTCTGGTGCCTTCAGAGAATTTAAGCCCTGACCACCCCAAATTTAGTTCTAAGAAACAGCAAAGCTTGGCCCAGAAGTCTATATGGGACATGATTTTCCCTCTGGAGTGGGACTTTGGGGCACTGTTCTATAGTTGTTCTAGTCCTTCTTGGAGAGGCAAACTCCAAAGATGCTGCTGGTGGGGGATTCCTGTTCCACCCTGTGACTGTTGGCCTTGGGGTTCACTTTTGTCCCCCATGCTCTTTAACATCTAAATGAAACCTCTGTGAGAGGTCAGATGGAGTTTTGGAGTTCAGGGTCATCAGTAAGCTGATGACACCCAACTCTTTTTCTCTTTCCATCTAACTTCTACGAAGTTATTTCAGTGCTAAACCAGTGCCTGTTGTCCATAATGGACTGGATGAAGGTAAACAAATTGAAGCTTAATCCAGATAAAACAGAGATGCTCCTCGTCAATCAGAAGGCAGATCGAGGAATAGGGATTAAGCCTATCCTGGATGGGGGTACACTCCTCCTGAAATCTCAGGTTTGCAGCTTGGACATACTTCTGGATTCTGATTTGAGCCTGGATGCTCAGGTATCCAGAGTGGCCAGGAGTACATTTGCACAGTTAAAACTAGTGTGCCAGCTATACAGATTTCTTGAGAGATCAGATCTGGCCATGGTAACACATGCTCTGATTACAGCCTGGTTGGATGACTGTAACGCACTCTATCTGGAGCTGTCTTTGGAAAATGTTCAGAAACTTCAGCCGGTCCAAAATGCTGCAGCCAGGTTGTTGACTGGGGTTGGTTAAAAGGAAGAGGTGTACCATCCCACACCCTCTGTTGAAACAGCTTCACTGGCTACCTGTCTGTTTCTGGGTGGAATTCTAAGTGCTAGTGATGACCTTTAAATCCAGACTATTTGAAAGACTGCATCTCCCTGTGTGAGCCTGCCTGAGTTTTGAGATCTTCGGGGAAGAGCTGTCTCTCGTTCCCACCATCACAGGCACATTTGGTGAGAATACGGGAGAGACCCTTCTCTGTGGCTGCTCCCAGATTGTGGAATTCCCTCCATGGGAGGCTCGATTGGCCCTCTTCTCTCCTTTCCCTTCACCAACAAAGACACTGTTATTTATGCAGGCCTTTGGCTTATAATTTGTGTGATAAAAAAGAGCTGTTAATGGGGAAGGTGCTTTTAATCTGTTTTTTTGTTTTGCTTTTTGCTATGTATTAATTGTCCATTGTTTTAACTTTGTGGTTTTTTAAAACTAAACTAACATTTAACTTTTTAAAAAAAATTCTGTGAAGAATTTTTTAGACCACATCATCCTTCTTAAATCTTTGGAAGCTGCCTTGGAATACAATTTAAGGAGATAGATGGAATATTAAACAAACAAAGTCATTTTGCGTGTATGTAAAACTCCACTGAGAAAGCCAATCCCATACTCCAGAGGCTTCCAGGGTTGCATTTTCACATTAGGAGTTACTTTTTCCAGGGTTGGGGGATGGTATTGGAGGGGAATGCAGCCCATGAAAGTCCAGGGAAGGTCAAGACTGACCTCTGATGATCTGTAGAAAGTACACACTCCTTTAAATACTATAGTAATTATTTATACATTGGCATCAATTCACAGAAAATCTGCATTAGCAAATTTAAGCTATTGGCGTTAGCTTTGGGTGGAATGAGTTTGCCCATCCTCACCAGTATATAAGTAGCTACTTTTTCACTGAAGCAGAGACCAAAGGCTGTCCATTTATTGGCTTTATGGATATTAAACCTTTGGGACTTTGTACCATGCTTGCATTTTTTTAAAAAATAATGATCTCCCCTTAAAAAAATTAACATATCCTTAATCTAGTTTTGTGCAGTCATGTCAGTGATCTGCAGTGATGCTGCTTTGATCATGGGTTGCTGCTACAGAGCATCAGTGAGCCTTAAAAGTAAGAAAATGGGTACTGGGGGAATTTTCTGCTTAATCAAAACCATTTTAAAACCATTGATCCACCAGTCAATGGATCAAACAGTTCCAGACTCTTTTAGCATTTATGGCCACTTAACCCAAAGTGCGAATGTGTTGTCGTTTTGCTTATTGTTTAGGCTTCTGTTTCTGAAATGACATGCTCTTGGAGAGCAGGTTTTATGGAAATTGAAAATCTGGTGGAAGGCCACTGCGTGACTGCATTGATTCGACTATAAAAGCTCTGTTTTTCTATGTGGAGCCAAACTGCACTTTGAAACACAAGACATTGTAATGTTTTTATGGTATGATATCAGGTGCAGATGGCTGAAGAGAATGAAGTTAGAATACATAACCTGGGGAAAGATCAGTGCTCGTAAATATATCTGATAGTCAGGAACATGTAAAAAAGAAAAGAAAAGACAGGCAGCATAGTTAGATAACAGAACTTTCAGGATGGCGCAGCAAAGTTTCCATTCCCTCTTCAAAACATGAGATAAAAGACAGCGACAGGAGAGGCAGTCTGCATTGTCAACCCTTCCACTGTGGCAAGAAACTAGTAAGGGTGTGTCTTGAAAATGGCTGAGATAAACTTGATACTCTGGAGTATACTTTAAAGACTGTGTGCCAGCTCTTCTCAGCCCTCACACTGTGCCAAGAACCACTGTTTTGACTCAGAAGAGCAAGTGTTTCAATCTGTTAAAGCCAATGCCCAGTGCTTCCATATTAAGGAAGTTCTGCATGTCAGTGGAGTCCATGGAACTTCCAGACAAAGTTTGGGGGGGGGACTTTTCTGGCCTACAATTCTCAACATCCCTGTTTCTAGGCACTCACTGCAGTCCAGAAAAGTAATTTTTGAAGCTCTTCTTCCAGATAGAGAGTCCCTAGCCCTACTGGTTATGATTGTTTTTCCATGGCTTCTCTGGAAGGAAAAAAAAAAAAAATAGAAGCAGCAGTAGGAAACCATAGAAGATGTCATTCTCTGGGCCTCCCATAAAATTGTAGAATGAGGCAGAGTGATCGCACAGTGATCCCACATTTCTGTACAATTCTGTGAATGGTGGAAAGGAACTTATGTGGACGCACCTCAGGTGTAAATCTTCTCTAACGAAGGACGCAAACAATTTCACTGCAGAGCAAGAACTCTGCCTTCAGTCAGGAAGGCATCTAGTGCTGAACTCAGACCTACAGTGGAATTTAACCTGAACAATGCCAGATGCAGCAGGGAGCCCATTACCAGGATTAGATTTTGGCAAAACTGCGGGGAGTCTGAGTCCCACAGTAGTTAATGAAACTTCTTTGCAACCTCAGCTGGTTCCCCTCATATAAGGCTTCTGCTTCCTCACTGTTTTGAGCAAGGAGGTAAGCTGCTTCTGGGAATCACTCACCACTCCTTGTGTCTCAAGGTGCCTTCCATCGTTGTTATTTTTGGGCCTATGGTGTTACTCTCTGGAGCACAACTTCCAAAATCCTGCCAGCGGGTTCTGGGAGTTGGGGATGAAGATGTAGCATTTCTACATTCTCCATTCAGCTGTGTGAGAGACTGCTCCACCAGTCTGGAGTGGCTGAGAAATGGTTCTTGCATCCTTTATATCACCCTCATAATAAAGAGAATGGATGTTTGTGCAGGAGCCCTGCCTCCTTGGCAGTTGCTGCCCTCCACACGATGCCTCCTTGCTGCTTTGTCCTCTCCTCTTACCATCACCAACTCTTACAAACTTACCAGGCAGCAGTAGGAAGCAGCCTTCCCCTCCCTACTTTGCATAATACTTTCACAGACAGGCTGCACAGCGCAGTGCTGAAACTGCAGCCCTTTCCACCAAGGAGTGGCTGATGGCCCCTATGTCAGTCTGGTGCGGAATCATTCTGGGTCTTAGTCTGAACTCTAAAGAACAGGCTAAGGTGCGCAAACCTATTTTGGCAATAGCTCCTTGGATAGTTTCTTTAAAATACCGATTAAAACCCAGACTGGGTTTATAACCACCCCAGTCTGAAAGATACCCGCTGCTTCCTGCATCTGCCATTTTCATTTTGCCACCTAAGCTCCAGAGATGGTGGAGATGGATGATGCCTCAGCAGGAGACTCTTGGCAGGTGCAGCACTCCTGCCAAACAACAACAACAACAATAATAATATAATAAATCAGGGAGGAGGTATTGTGAGCTAAGAGCCAGGAGCTCTGGTTCCCTGATGCCTCTGACACATCACCCACTGCTGCCTATTCTGGTGACAGATGCACCTCCCAGGCTTTGAGGTCTAGTCGTTTGCCTCTCTGAGACTGAAGGATCCTAAATGTGTGCCCCAAAGCCCCGCCACAGCAGAGGAATGTGTTACCAGGCTGTACGCCCTCACTCCATGATATGGTATAATTGGCATGAAATATATGTTATATCCTGCTACGACTGGGAAGCCTGCTGGCAAAGAAGAACTGGCTGCACATGTGGATTGCACAACTAGGTCAGATGGGACCTCCAGGCATGGCTAGGTCACAGTCAAGGAAGCTCTCATGATAATGGACTTGCAAATGTTCCTCAATGATTCTACCTTTAGAAACAATAGTGCCCCAAACTGCCTCCATGAAACAACTGGTTGTCTTTGACCCTCTCCCTTAGTCCACCAAAACTCCCCTTTTGTCCCCTCACCTGTTCCACCATTAAGGAACTAGCACAATTCCCACCAGTCCCTTGTCACCTAATGCTAAGGCCATTAGCTCATTCTGGACCCTATTGTCTACTCTGCTAAAGAACTATTAACACCTTCCCCCTCAGGGCAGAAAAAGAGTATTTAAACTCTGGCTCTGAGCCAGACAACTGGTAGCACAGTACTCTGAACATAGGCTATCACTCTGCTGCTCTGATTCCCATTCTGATACTATCCTTGGACTCTTCGTCTGGGCCACATCACTTCATCTCTTCTTTCCAGATAGGTAAATATCACCCACTCTGCACTAACTTCTTGCTATCCAATTATTCAGCAAGCCTTGTGTGATTGCAAGACTGCTTAGATCTTGTGTGCGTGTAATTGTTAATTCCCCCAATAAAACAAATATTCTTTGAATCTCCAGCTGGTGTCCCTGCATTAGTACCAGTATACACAGGTATAAAAATTCTGCTAAATTACCTCCTCTTGCAGGCCTCCCCTGTGAGCTAATATTCCCCACTGTTTCATGGAGGCACTGGCATTGTGGGTGGATCCCTGAGTCACCCATGTTTTGGGGTAGCATGTGGGTTATTTAACCACGCAACAGTTAAGTTATGCTATGAGAAAAGATGGGACAGAAGATGCAGACCAGTTCCTAATTGCCCTGAAAGTTTACTGCGGCTGTGGGAAACTTCTGGCATCCAGTTTCAAGAACCATGAGTGTAGCCACAGGTATGCAACCTTCTGACAGGTGTAATCTAAAACATCTGGAGTGGCAGAGGCTGAGAGTCTCTGAACTGATTAATCGAGCTGTATATTTCAACAGCGAGGATTCAAGACGAGAGCCTCCTTCATCTGAGTGCTAGGTGACATTTGGAGTAGAGGGAGTACTCCGGCAGGCTAGGCTGCTTCTCAGGAATGACGGTATGCGCCAGAGCAAACTAGCTTTGCAAGGCTCCTTGTTAGATATTTTATCTGAAGCAAAGTAAACATCTGCTGGAAGACGCAGGTATACTCGTCTTATATACTACTTTTGCCCAATCTAGCACCCACTGGACATGGACTACAACTTCTCTCACCTTCAGTCACATGGTGAAAGGCCATGCTGGCTAGGGATGCTGTGATTTGTAGTCCAACATCTCTGGAGGATGCCTGGAAAGGGAAGGGTGGTATATACGAATCATTACCTCAAAATAATTTTATGTTTTAGCTTGTATGCTCTCTGTGAGGGTTTCTTCCCTGAAGGCTTGCATAGAAATATGTTAAATGAGCAACAAAGTTATTTCACTGCCATCCACATGCCTCCAAAATGGCCTCACTTTCATAGGACAGGGAGAGATGAGCAGACAAGGTAACAAATGCAAGTTTTTTCCTGGAAAAAAAGAGGCAGCGTGATGAAGCCTGAACTGACTCCGTGGCTACTAAATGCCATCTTGATTGTTGCGAGAGATGGAAGCTGGGGTGGGGGGAATAGGGTGGAGAGTTTGGAATCCTAAACTGGAGCACTCTAGCTTGTTCGAACATTTTGTTGTAGTTCTGCGGTATTTTCATTGTAGCCAAGTCCAGGAGATTTTTAGTGAGGTCATTTCTAAGCAGTGCAAATTCCAAAACTCAAATGAGATTTGTTTCCATGGTCTGATGACAGTAGAGACTGGTAGTCTCAAACAACTCAGTAAGAAGAAGAGTCTGTGAAAATACAGGGGGCAAGATCCTGGATTAGGCAGATGCAGCAAGAAGTTCCACCAAGGGGACCACATGTGCCATCTCCTTTCCCACCCCCAACTTTTAAACCGCTACAGCTCCCCACATGGTTGTTTGTTGACCAGTGGAGACTGGTGTGGGGGTATGACAGGCATCCTCCAGGACCATCTGATGGTCTTCTGAAGGCCCCAGAAGATGATATCATAACTAGATGCTGTTCTGCTACCCTTCCCCACTCTCCATCAGCCAGTAAATAGTCATTTTGAAGGGGGATGTCAGCAACTTTTGTGGCTGGTGGAGAATTCTGACTTCCACCACCACCCAAGAAGTGAGTTAGCCAGGCATAAATTGGAGTCACACCTTTGCAAATCGCTAACAAGATGCCTTCCATAATTTCCAAACTCCTACCTCTGCCTAAGTTGCTTCGATGCCAAAAAATTAATAACTGTACTGAAAAATCTCCAAATGAATGTGACATTCCATAGCTATCAGACTAGGAAATCTAACTATAATGGAAAGCCAAAGAAACTGAGATTAGTTGAAAAGTGGAGTGTTCAAGGAAATTTCCCTCCAGGCAAGATGGATTGTGTAAAGCAGAACATATTTTGGGTCTGATGTGGCTGACAGACAGGTGGTGTGGTAATGTAGGAATGCCTGGGAAAGGATTCACAAGGAGGAACAAGGAAGAAATAAAGAAGAAAGTCAACTGGGAAAAGTAGGGAAGATGTCCCTTAACTCTCTTTGTGGAATGGTTTCCACTATTGCTATTAGACAATATATAAAAGGTAAGAAGAATGAACAGATGGTATTCTTGAAAGGAGATTATTTTTGTGTTCATCACATGTAAGCAGTTTCCTTGAAATTTGTTCAACAGGTTTTACTTGGATATTTGCATACCTAAAAGATGGTCACTTGGGGGCACTATTGTTCCAGGATAGAAATAAAGGGAGGCAATAAGAATTCTGCGTGCAAAGAAAATCTGACTTTTTAAATTTGTTCAGAAGATCTCAGACAGGCTTGACTCGCCTCCCCCAGCCCTCCTCCCCGTTCCCCGAAGAAGAGGATTACACCTTCAGAACCAACCACTGGCACAGGAGGTGGCAAACTCTCTGCAGCAAGAATGGTTTGCACCCATGCGATGCCCTGTTCTTTAACTTCCAGACCATGTCAACGTGTGGGAATGCCAAGCACAAGCGACAAGAAAACCCTCAGCTTCTGCATCAGGACTGGCCTTGCTTGGCTATACACAGAACAGGAGATAAGAATCTGAACAACAACAACAACAAAAATACCAAACAACAATATAAAAATAAATTGGTAGATAAAGCTCATAGGCAACAGGTTAAATTCTCCAGGACAGAGGCACAGGACTCAAGTATTTTTGACATCAAAGCAGCAATAGAAAACTCGGGGGAAGTTCTTCTATTCATCAAGGTTGTCGGAGAATATTTGTAAAGCAGGAATACTTGTTGAACAACAGCAACAAAAATATCAGCCACGTGCCCCTCATCCAATGGAGTTCAAATTTAAACGGTTAGCTATAAATGTCAGTCCATATTCTCAATTTTGTTTTGTATTAACAAAGTGCACAGCTGAACGGCAAAATACAAATTATTTCGTATTTCTTAGTTTTCCTCTAAGGAACTTAAAGAAGCATATTATTTTCTCCTCTTCTTTTTATCCTCACAACAATGATGCAAAGCGGACTGATTTCTCTCTCTCTGTGTTTGTATGTATGTTGAGATGGGTACCAGCCCAAGCTTCATGACTCACTAAGAATTTCAGTCTGAGTTTCTTTATTCTCTAACTCAGGGATTCTTCAGCTGTGGTCCATGGGTGCCCAGAAGATCCATGGGCAAGCACAGGACAGAGTGGGGAAAATGTGGCCCGTGGGTCACACATGGTGCTTGGGAAGCCTAGTGATTCTAGTGATTTTTCACTTCAAACCCTCAAAGACTCAAAACCCCTGCAAAGTACAGTTTCCCACCACCACCAAGACACCCACATATATAAGTCTAATTCATCCACCATTTTGGCAATGACAAACTAAACCAAAGGAGTACTTTCCCCTTTGAAACATCACGTGTGTTCAGAAACATTTAAAAACAAGCTGGCTGGCTGGGTGGACTTTTAGCTAGCCGAAACTACAAGGAAAAAAAAAGTTTAGGATATCTTTCCTGTCGTGCACATTGTCCATTGAAGTTGGCATTTCCTGAAACTGCATTTTGTCAAACAAAGAAAAGGCTCAAATAGGATTACACATGACTGTTGTATGAATACCTGGTGAGATCAGGGCCAGCTTACTCAGAGGCAAACTAGGCTACTGACTTGGATGCCAGTGTTTCGAGGGGCCCCTGCCTCCGCTATGCAAATGTCTAGGGGAGACAGTCACTGCATGTGTGTAGATAGTGGAAGCAAACTGAGTCAGTTAACAGTATCAGCCCAGTGATATTCCCACTGGGACAAAATTGATAAGTATCTTGATCTTCATCAGCTCTTACAATAAGAGAGGAAGTAAAGGTGTTGCGGGCATGACAGGTAAAAATGAAAGGAAGAAGAAATATCTTGACCAACTATTGATTATTTAAATAGGACTGCACTGTTAGGTGATAGCAACAGGAAATGAGGAGGGAACAAACTTATCATTTGGTTTAGGCAGCAAGATAACACCAACAAGACCAACACCTTGGCCCAGCCCTGGATGCCAGCTATGAATTTTGCTGGCTATCTTCTGCATAGCTAACTAGTTCTAAGTCCCACTCAGTATGATGAGATTACTCCAAGGTAGAGGAAAATACATTGGAATGGTAGATATGAAGCTGCTGCATAAGATCCTCCAGTGTAAAGACATCTCATTAGATATCAAAGTCAACATCTTCTGGGCCATAGTATTTCTTATTTGTATGTATGTTTGTGAAAGCTGGACAGTGAAGAAAGGCAATAGGAAGAAAATCAATTTATTTGAAATGTGGTGCTGGTGACATGTTCTATGGATACCGTGGACTGCTAAAAAGAAAAACAAATGAGTCCTAGAGCAAATGACGCCTGAAACTAGAAGCCACGATGACTAAACTGAGGCTGTTCTGCTTTGGACCTATCATGAGCTGATGCAACTCACTGGAAAAGATTGTAATGCTTGGTAAAGTGGAAGGCAGTAGGACAAGAAGACTACATTACAGGTGGATTGACTCAGTTAAGGAAGCCATGGCCCTGAATTTGCAAGACAGAATCATAGAGTTGGAAGGGACACCATGTCCAACCCTCTGCCATGGAGGAATACACAATCAAAACACTCTTGACAAATGGCCCTCAGCCTCTGTTTAAAAAACTCCAAGGAAAGATACTCCACCACACTCCACTGTCAAACTGCTCTAACCATCAGAAGATTCTTCCTAAAGTTTAGGTGGAATCTCTGTTCCTGTAGTTTGAATCTCTTGCTCTGGAGCAGCTGAGAATAAGCTGGCTCCATCCTCCATGTGACATCCCTTCACCTCTTAACCATCTCTTCTCCAAGCTAAGCATACCCAGCTCCCCAAGTCACTCCTCACGGGGCATGGTTTCCAGGCCTTTTACCATTTTGGTTGCCCTCCTTCTTGATTTGTGAATTGAATTGAGGACTGGGGCTCTCAGAGATCATTCAGTCTTAGGATCACCGTAAGTTAAAGTTAACTTGACAGCAAACAACGGCAAAGACAAAATGGTAGATAACAGATCTATCAAGTACTATTCATTATAGTAGCCAAACGATCCTCTGTGCTACCAAGTCAACCAAGAGAAAATTAAGGTAAAAAGATTATCCACCACTGTCCTAACAGGTCTGACTGGCCATGAATGGTATCATACTGACAAGCTAAACTAATTATGGGCTGATGAAGCAAGTTTTCGGCATGGTGTAACGATCTGGAGACCAGGGCTAGAATTCCTGCTCAGCCATGGAAACCTACTGAGTGATCTTGGGCAAGTCACACTCTCTCAGCTTCAGAGAAAGGCAAGGGTAAACCCCCTCTGAACAAATCTTGCCAAGAAAAATTCTTAATAGGTTCACCTTAGGGTCAACCATAGGTCAGAAATGACTTTAAGGCACACAAGTACGAAGCAACAATTTCTGTGCACTGGAGTTTCCTGAAGTCTGAATTGAGGCTTGAACCCACTTGTATGCTGACATAATTGGGCGTGTGCGTTAGTTTTGCATTAACTATTTTATTTTTAAGTACAGTTCAGCTTGTGTCCTAGGTGTTTTCACCTACTGGGATGGCTTTGATCTTATAATTCCAGTTTGTAATTCCTGTTATCACAAGAAAATGCTAATAAATACTTGAATGGTATCAAAACGTACGCAGATTGCCACTTGGATCAACCCTTTAAATTGCCCTCCACACCATAAAGTATGCATGTGCAGAAGAAAAGATAGGTTGGATTGTTCACAGCATCCAGCTCCCTCTGTGAATCACAGGGTTAAGAGTGTGTGTAGCTGAATAAAACATTATGTATAATTTTATAGAAGTGAATATCAAGTTTCAAGACAGTGCATTTGGTTCAGCCTTGGTACTGGGTTTGGGGAACCTGCCTCTTTACCTCTAAAGCAGTGGTTCTCAACCTGTGGGTCCCAGATGTTTGTGGACTTCAGCTCCCAGAAGCCCTGAGCATTGACCATAGTGGCTGGGGCTTCTGGGAGCTGAAGTCCACAAACATCTGGGGACCCACAGGTTGAGAACCACTGCTCTAAAGCAATGGTGGTTGGTGGCTTTCTTAGTAATGGGATGGTGAAGCTGCTCTAGGTTTTGGTCTGAACTGTAAAGGAGCTATCCATGGTTCTGAACCTGTTTAGCAAATACGGTTCAGCCTCTATTTGCAGTTCAGGCTAAAACCCAGAACAGATTTACTTTCCCACTAATGTGGAAACTACTACCAGCCTCTGTCTGTTAGATTGGACTCTTATCTATGTGACAGGGTTGTAACAGAGACTAATAGCACAGAAGACAGAATATTAATTTGCTTGGAATTTATCATATGAACTGAATACAGCACTTTTAAAGTAGGGAGCTCGACATTAACAGCCTGCAGAAAT
This sequence comes from Iguana delicatissima, assembly GCA_948472985.1. Taxonomy (NCBI): domain Eukaryota; kingdom Metazoa; phylum Chordata; class Lepidosauria; order Squamata; family Iguanidae; genus Iguana; species Iguana delicatissima. The sequence goes on from CAOKZL010000185.1 coordinate 942,538, forward strand.
ATGTAGAAGGTAGCAAATTCTGTTATGTGTGAAAACAATCAGCTGTCTCATATTGCAATAAAAGGTTTGGCTTGTTCGGATTAGCATTTGGCAGGAAGATCTATAGTAGCTATATCATTCATATTAAAGAAAAGCATGCTTTGAAATATTGTTATCAGTCTACTGTTTCAAATATTTTGCTCTTATCTGAACATCTCTTAAGATACTTAAATCTATCGCAAATTTTGAAAAGGGAATAGAAAAGGGCAGAATGCTTCCTCCCTTGTTCTAATACATGTTTATTTGGACAGAAGTTTCACTGAGTTTAAATGGACTTTCCCTCAAGGAAGAATGTGTTGCATCGTTTTTTTTAAAATAAAAATGCTTCATGAGTGATAAATAATCACAAGTCTGTGGACTGACTCCAGCTTGTTCAAGGGAATCATGTTAACGAGATAAAAGATTTGCTTTTCCTAACTAGAATCCACAGTTGGAATTTTCTTTAGCTCACATGATGACTTTAAAATTTTTCTGGCAAATCTTTTCAGATTTAGTTGGAAATTACTGTTCTACAAGATTCTATTGGAGATGGCAGAGATAATAAAACAACAGTTTCCCCAAACGGAAAATATGTCGCAGCTTGCGGGTTCCCTGACCAGATCAAAACACTCACCAGGATGTGCCATGGGGACTGTGTAATTGCCACGCTTAGCGTAGTTGTAGATGACAACAGCTTCTGCACCCTGGGCAGCCGCACGGTTAATCTTCTCCGTGAAAGTGCAGTTGCCCCGTGCGATCAGCGCGATCCATGGCGACACGGCAGCCGCAAACTCCGCGTTCCAAGTGCAGGCTTGGAGGTTTGTGGAATTGGGAGCCACCACCAGTCCCCGCGCATCAGACAGCGGAGAGTGGACCCCGTACAGGCCACATTCACACCTGTCGCTTTCCGTGGTGTTGTTAAAAGTATTGAAATAAAGCAAGCTCACATTGGCCTTGACTGGAACAGCCCACACAGTCCTCAAGAGCCCAGTGAGAATGAGAAGGCAGACAGAGCTGGGCTTTATCCCCCAATTCATTGCTTGCTCATTTAAGCATAACATCTGAGAGCATGGAGGTGCCTTTGACTGCTGTGCTGCTGCGGCTTCTATGCGTCGTCTGAAATTACAGTCCCAGGCAGGTAAGCAACACCACTCCTCCCAGGATCATTAGATCTTTGTTGCATCAGATCCATTTCAGCTTACTTATCTCAAGGGAACACAAACTGCCTGATGCTAAAGCCAATGCGTAAGAGAACATCCGTGTAACCTTCACCCCTTATTCTGTTGATTCATTTCTTGTTTGTGCAACCACACCTTTATTTTTTGTTTTAGTGCCACAGCTGTCTAGTAGGTTGTGCTGGCTAAAGGTTCCAGTGTGGGTTTTTACACCCCTCCTAACCTTGACTCCAAACAAGATAGAAAAGGACTGGCAATTTACAGTTTAAACAGTTCCAATCAAAACCCCCCCACATGAACAGTTGTTTTAGCAGAAGGAGCAGGTTGAAAGATTTAAAAGGAGAGAAAGAAATTGAAAACTGTCTATCGAATAAAACTTTCTCTTGTCTTTTAAGGACTAAACAAAGCAGATATGTGTTCAATTAAAACTGGTTACAAGTCTTGTATTTTTCAGTAGCACAGAATAATTACATCCCTTGCTCCCTTTGGGCATTCATCCTATACCAAAGATAAAGAGCTTGTTAATATTAATATATAGCACCACATTTCTCTCTCCCCCATTTATTACATGGAATCCTTGCGTATCCTCTTAAAAGTATCAGTCCAAAACCAAATCTGAAGTACTTGCATTATTTTTCTCCTTGCTCTCCTTCTGTATCCTGCCCCTTTTAGAGTGTGAGCTCCCAAGGACATACGCTTTTCTCCTCAGCTTGCTAGTCTCAAAGTCACCATATGTATTAATGGAGCTAAATGTGATGGGTCAGATCCAAAGGTATCCTTCTGCATGCAGTAACTGTCTTCCATTTAGTGAGCCTGTTTTTGATCTCATGCTAAAGCAGGGGCACACAATCCGGAAGCCACAATCTGCAGGTAGTGTTTCCCCTCTTCCAGCCCTAACCTGAGGCTCTGACCCCCTTTCAATGACCCTCACCAATTTTACTGTTGGTAACAAAGGGGAAAAGCAATCTGTACGGCTGGAATCTTTCCCTCAACTAAACATTACATGCAGCCTTGGGAACCAAAAAGGTTGTGCATCCCTACAGTACAGCGCTGTTAAAGTAAGGTAATTAAATCCCAGAGGTTTTTTCAGTATGTGCAAAAATTTTCTATTGAAGCAGAGATATGAGAATTACTATTAAATCTTCTCAATTCATCAATGAATGCGTTCTGGAGCAAGATCTAGCACATGTGTTTGGAGAAGAACAAATATACCCTTCTGCTGACAGATGTTTTGAACCAATCCATTAATAACCAAAACTAAGGGTTAAGGACAGCATGTATTTCGCAAGCACAGAAATTCTTCACGTCTTTGCACACAGAAAAATAGGTGAGTGAATTGGAATTCTCGGAGGTAGGTCTGTTGTATCACATTGTGTACTCAGAGGGAAGGTGTCAGCGGCGGGCGGTGGTCAAGCAGATGCGGGATGAGCGGCTGGAGTTGGCAGTGTTTATTGGCAGCCAATAAACAGAGGGTTACAGCACCCCCCCCCACAGAGGAGCCTTAGCACAACGTAAACAGTCTCAAACACAAGTCACGCCTCAATATGCAAGCAGGCTAGTTCAGAAAACAAAGGAGGATTACTTCACCCCAAACGCAGACCAAGTGCTTGGCCGGCAAGGAGGCTGGACGCGGTCACTGGTGGGAGGGTTAGGATCCGGACACAGGCGGAGGAGAGCGTGGAAGGCCGACGGTTGTTGCTCTGTGGCTCCCCCCGCCCAGTGCCCGTCTTAAGTAGTCCCCTGGACCGGCAGTGACCAATCCGGTGACGGCTCCCAGCTGAGGGCTCCCAGCTGAGCTCCCAGCCTGGAGCCGTTTCTCCATCAGCCGCCGGGACTGCCGGACCGGACCGCCTCTTTCCCTTGCCGCCACTGTCGGAACGTGGGAGGAGGGGCGGCAGTTTCCTCCGAGTCGGAGCTGTGGGTGGGCAGAGACCCCGGGCTGGGACCGGAGCCCGCCTCCCCCAGCAAGCCGCCCCCGGCGCTGCCAACGGGGCCGTTCGCGTCGGCAGCGCCCTCCGAGGCGTCTGGGCCCTCTCCCGCGTTGGTGGCAGCCTTCACGATGGCCGAGCCTCTCCCCGCATCAGCGGTGGCCTCCGAGGCGTCCGGGCCTCCCCCCACGTCAGTGGCGGCCACTAAGGCGTCCGGGCCTTCCCCTGCGTCGGCAGCAGCCCCCGGGACGACACCAAGCTCAGCCGAGCCCGGGCCCATGACAGAAGGGCAGACTGGTCAAGAAATGGTGGGAAGGATGGGTCTCTCCACAACTGACTGCCTTGCAATTTTATTCTTCTATTTCTACAACATGAAGGATTGTTTTCACAAAGTAGTGAACTCTTCTTTCTGTATAATCCTCTTCCAAAACCCCCAAACCAGTCAAAACCATCATTTCATTTTATCTATATAAAACTGAGTATTTTTATTTTTAAAAAGATACAGAAAAGCACATTTTAAAATAGCATATTATGTGCACAATTTTGAATATTTACATTTTAAAAAGTCAAAATATCAATAAGTTACCAATGCTATAGTATAGTGCAATGCAAGACACAGAAAGTCTTGAGCAAGAAGCTACCCTAAAACGCACACATTCTTTCCAGTGCTGCCAATACAAATACACTATTTTCACTTACAGACACACATGTACACCCACACAGACACACAAACTTTATTCTTCACTTGTGCTGCACAGCAGCTATATCAGACCCTTTCTGAAAGAATATCTGAGGATTTCCCATGGCTGAGCTAAACCACTAGTTCTGCATCAATGACAGCTTCACTTAATTTCTACAAGAAGAACTCAAATGATCATTTATCATTGGAATGATGTTCTGCTTGGGAACTGAAAGTATAATTATTCTCCAGTTTGGAACAACAAACGTAAGAGCTGGATAAGAACAGAGCCCCCCTTCCTAGGGCAGTGTCATGTTGGCACGGGTAGTTACTTTCAGAAAGCAAGAGCTTGCTTGTATATTCAGAAATCTGAGACACTTTCCTTGTCTCTCTCCCAACTTTTCCTGATTGCCAGTGAGACAGAAATGGGAACTTCGAATAACTTGGAAGCTAAACAAAATTCATCTAAAGAAGCTCACTATTGTGATAAAAGTTTGGGAAGATCACCAAGTTTAGATGCCTACCAATTAAATATCAGCTAGGAAAAGCCAAATTCTTCTACCATCCATGTACAGATTTACCACTAACAGAGCAGTATCTGAGCTCTGGTAGAATGCAACATGCAAAGAAAGAGGTCAGGATGAAACATATGGCAATCTACCCTCTGTAGAAAAGCATTCTCTTAGTTACCAAGGCTCAGGAACTTTGTCTTAGAATGCCATTGGTGAAGTATCCAAGCTTTCCAGGAACAGTGGCAGGAAAAATATGGTGTTGTGTAGGTGAATTCCTCTTCACAGTTTAATGGTACAGATTTCTGATCCTTAATGAGCTAAGTTTGGTTTGCTACATCAACTTCTGTTATTTTATACACTTTGTTAAGAAAGACTTCAACTTTATTATCACCTAAAGAACAGATATCCAGGATACAGATGACATGTTGTTTCTCCAGGTCAGCAGCTGCTTTTACAACTTCATCTAGTGCGCAAAAATAGGTAGCAAAATTAGCATTACAATGTTCCTCTTATGCTTTACTATATGTCCAAGAAGAGCATTAATCAACTACCTCTAAAACAGAAAAATGCAAAAAACAGAATGGAATGAGGAAGGCTCCTGCATCAGCTGGCATGAGGGATCAAACCCATGTGTAGTGGACTGATCCTCCTGCCATCCAAAGAAAGAGACAATCCTCCCTCTCAGATGTTCCAGAAAACAACAAAACTTTTGACTGAAAAACCAGCCGCTATGCCCAATCTATAGAAAAAGAATAGCTCTTGGTAATCCCTCATCCAGATCATATGACAGCAGGAGCAATACTTTTGAACTGAAGCTGATTTCTGTGCTTCACAACAGTGAATAAAGGATAAATTGTACTGTCATATGGAATTCCCAATTGTAGGGAAGATTTTAAAAACTGGAATGAAACAAAAAAGTCTGTAAAATCAACTGTTCAGCACTTCCACACTTTTAGTCTATCTGGAGATTGGTATGTCACCTAATGATTCCCAACAGATTGGTAAAATAGGTACTTCTTGTGAAAGTCCATTTTTGTATGTGGACGGAGGTAGTATCTTGTATTGCGTTATCTCCTGTTGCTGTCCATGCTAATCAAAGGAGAAGAAGAAGAATATTGCTCATGTCCCAGGCTCCATCCCAAGTCTGGAACTGCACCCAAATTTTTGGCAGGTGGGGAGGAAGAGGGCCAGTCTCCCTGCCGCTATTTCTTTGAAGGGTAGTGTCCCTTGGTCAGAAGGGTGGGATTGGGATCTGGACTGAAAGCGAGAATGGATCCATAGTGATTACAGCTGCAGTAGTCCCTGGATCCAGAGAGTGGTGTGTCTGTCATCTCTTTTGGACAGAAAGTATGGGCCTTTTTCTTATCCTTAGTTTCAATCAAAGTGTCTTTAAGCACAGTCTCTTCAAATAAGAGGGACCCAAAAAAGGAACCATAACTAAGTTTTGCTTGGATGCTGCATTGGTATTCCAGTGCTTTAGCCAAATGGACCTGCATGCCCTGCTGAAGCTGTGATGGTTCATGCAGAAAAGGGATTTCTACTAGCATCCATGACAAATGCTGAGGCTTTATGTATCTTAAATACTGAGTAAAAGTTCTGGCATCAGGGTCCTGATTGCCTAAGACATCTTCTATCCAAATCATGGTGACCCTAGCTATTATTGAGGCAGCGAAAGAGGCTCTGGTTGAGAGGGCCAAAGTATTATGTGAAGTCTGATAAGAGTCAGGTCATGGTGTTTCTGATCCTGATGCTCAGAGTTGTCTGGCAGTGGAATATGCTGCCTCGGAGTGTGGTAGAGTCTCCTTCTTTGGAGGTTTTTAAGCAGAGGCTGGATGGCCATCTATCGGGAGTACTTTGATGGGGGTTCCTGAATGGCAGAATGGGACTGGACTGGATGGCCCCTGAGGTCTCTTCCAACTCTATGATTCTATGACTCTGCACTTACCACAACGAACAAACAAAACAACACAAGACAGTGGTCCACAATAAGGGGGGCACCTCAAGGCCTGAAGCTCAATCTAGAAAGGGCATAAGGGAGGAAAGAGGCAAGGTGAGTGACAGTAGACCAGGACTGGAATTGTAAGGCCAGTTTGGTAAGGAGATCTGTCACAGGTCCTTTTAAAAACAATATACAAAGCAGGAAGATAAAGAGGAAGAAATATTAGAGGAATAACATAAGCAGGGCCAGCAAGGTGCAGGGGCTTGAGCATTGAACTATGACTCTGGAGACCAGAGTTAGAATCTTCACTTGGCCATGGAAACCCACTGGGTGACCTTGGGCAAATCACATTCTCTCAGTCTCACAGGAAAGAAAAGGCAAACCCTCTCTGAACAAATATTACAAGAAAACCCTGTGATAAGTTTGCCTTAGCGTTGCCATAGGTCAGAAGTGACTTGAAGGCACCTCACCACCACCAACATCAACAACAACTTAAGCAGGGAGATTAAAAAAAAAAGAATAAAAGGATTCAAAAGGGAGCAAGAGGGAGCAAAGGAGACCTAACCTGTGTGAGGCAAGGGAACAAACTGGGGTGGAGCCAGGAGCACGGGCATATTCATTTCCTATCAATATGACTTTTGCCTAGCCTGGACTGCAACAGGAGACAACCCAATCCAGGATATCTCATTTGCCACCCACAGAGAATTGTACAGTTTTGGTTTCTGAACATAAAAATCTAAGATGACAAAATGACTGACCCAAAAAGCAAGGTGTCCATTTCTTTTTGGTTATGCATTTCTAGAATGATTGGCAATCCTTCTTATACATCATTACAGAAGTTGGCACTAAGAAGGAGGAAAGCATCACTCACAATTATTTACTACTTTGCAGGTCAAACATTCAAAACCTGTTCACTTTGCAGATGCAATTATACAGGCAAACATCTGCAGCGAAAATATGCTCAATTAAGCATGTGTGCATCTTATTGCAGTTGCCGAATGAAAAATGAAAGGAAAAGAAAGAAAAATTTCTGAAAAAATCACTGTTCACATTGTCTTACGCACTCAGGGAGAGTCATTTAACCATATATCAGTTTAAAATGGTCTACTGCTGAACAGTACAAAATGCCATAATGAGGATAGAAAAATTAGTTTAAAATAAAATGGTTCTTGGGGAAACTCTGAAGTAAAGATTCTGTGAAGGGGGTGCTATTGGGTGGTACACATTCATTTACAACTAGAGCTGCTTCCTGTGGAATGTGTAATGACTGTCTGAAGAAAATCACCCACACCATCGTCATCATTATGAAATTCCTACCTGAAAGTGAAAATATTTCAGAGTGCCCTTCTTTGCTAACAGTCTCCGGTTGACATGAAGTACCACTTGGGTGGGACAACACTGCATAACTGGGTGTATCTTCAGCTCGAAATAAATGGGAATCTTCAGGACAACATACAGGCAGAAAAGCAACATCTACAGCTATGTCATGGTTTATGCCTGTGTAAGAAAAAGTTGTCTTTTGTTACTACCAGCTAGATCAATGAACTATTTTGTCTTCAGCAAATGTTTTAAGCAAAGGCAGGTTTAAGTCATGTACAAGAAAGTTGTTCATCTGATACCTGCTTTTAGCTACAACTCTCTGAAAGACTTCAGAAAGCTAGTATTGAGGATCTCAATTTAAAAGGATCCCAGTCATCTATAGGAGCCCTGGTGGCACAGTGGTTAAATGCCAGTACTGCAACCACAAGGTTACGAGTTTGATCCTGCCAGGCTCCAAGGTTGACTCAGCCTTCCATCCTTTCGCAGGTCGGTAAAATGAGTACCCAGCTTGTTGGGGTCAATTAGCTAAAAATACATTGTAAACCGCTTAGATAACACTCAGTTGGTAAGCGGTATAGAAATAAATGCTATTGCTATTGCTATATAGCTAGGCCTCCAGCCTCAAGATATCCCATATGAAAGGCTGCTCTCACAGTTTCCTGTTCAACTTTTCCTTAGATATGTCTAAAAAAATTCCACTGTATTCATATGTAATTTACTGGTCAATTTGTTTTCCCTAACATATAAATCACACATGTATAATTTTAAAAGCACTGTTCACTCGTCTTTCTATTTTCACAGTTGTTTTTCAAAAATTACAAAAGAAAATAGGTAGCAGTTCCTTCTAGTGTGATCCATAGAAGGTTGAGTGTCATGGTCCCAACAGATCTGAAGGCCAGTTTTGATGACTAAATCTAACCAGCTTCATCAGCTATTCCATGTACAATTTGTCCCCTACATGCACTTTCAGTCTCTTTTTTGTATTCCAAACATTCTTGGAAACTGATCTGGCTAATAACGATCAATACTGGCCTTCAATACCACAGTTCACATCAACTCATTTTCAATCTGACAGCTCCTATAACCTTTACAACTCTTTTGAACATGTTATCTACCAGATAGTTACCCTCTTATTTCTCCATATTTGGATCAACTGTCCCGTGCATAACTGCCTGTGACCTTCATTTCCTTCCTGCACCCCTCTGTCTAGTTCTGCAATTTATTACATTCTTGAATTTGTAGTCTATATAAAATTATCTCAGTAAACTGCAAAGCAGGACAGATTAATTAATAGTTGAATTCTTTGTAAATCCAGAGGACATTAATTATGCAGTCGAATAGTGAACTCTGCTAGCTTAAGACAGGCATACCATGGCTAAGTGCCAAAGAGCTACAGTAGGTACTTTCAAGGACTTGTGTTTACTCAGTAGGACTGTACCTATATTATGTCTCCTTTTAACTTCTGGGCACCATTCCACATTTCAATTTACTCTGATGCTCTCTCCTTGGTTTGAGCAATGGCTTACCTCATACAGACTCCTCCTATTATCTGACAGGTTAGGGACCAGAGGAGTGTCAGAAAACAAAACTGGCAGAAAAGCGGAATCCATAGGGGGCATGAAGGACTTAAGGGAGGCTCACTTGTTACTGACTGTGCGCATGCCGCTTGCAAAGGCTCTCAGCTGACTTAGTGCCCCTTTCCCCCCTCTCAGGCAACTGTGCAAGCATTTCCAAGCTAGCCTCCATAGGCAAGAACTGATGAACGAGCAGACCCTCCCTCAAATTAACGGAATTTGTCCTTAATTTGGAAGCATCAAAAGAGCGAGTGGTCAGATAATGGGGCATCAAAAGGTGAGAGCCCTGTAGCATGGGAGGTCTGCTGTTTGATGGAACAAATCCTCTTTGAGTGTGTAGGAGGAGGAGTAACCTCTGAAGATCCTAGCCTATACTCTCTACCGTTGTTCTAAAAACAACCCATTACTCTTACTATCTGTTAAGCAGTGAGTAGCTGCTTAATTAGGTCCACAGTTCACAACTGTTTAGACTTCCCTGTGAAGAGCTGAATTCTCCTTTTGGGAGGTGGTTGTTGCTTACCAAGAATAGCCACTTCATAGTATTCAAGAGGACAGGCATTTTCAAAGTTACCCATTTTTCCATCTGTTACATGCTCTGCTGGTTTGCATCTGGCTGCCTGAAGATTGTATTGTTGCATAAGGAATTCTTTGTGCATGTAATTAAATTTACAAGGAAAGCTTTCTGGGAAAACGCTGCTGTAGTTTAAATGTTGTGTTAAGTTGTCTTTTACTGCTGCCCAGAGAGCACTTTCCCAGGAATTATGGCACATCCTCTCTGCTTGAACTCTTGCAGACACATCAGCTGTTTCTTTGTTATCTGCCAATATGAAGACAGAATGTGCACTGTTAATATCCCATTACTGAGAGGCTCAGTCTTGCTGTCAGTTTTGAATGTATATATCTCCCAGCACTTCAGCTTCTAGAAACTCCATTTTGCCTATGTTAAGCAAAGCAAAAACATTGTTAAACAGGGCATCAAACCAGAAATACACTGGCCATTACCCTTTAGCATGTAAAACAGGAGGAATTCCTGACCTCTGCACCCTGTGAATGGAACCTATGGAAATATGCATTCATCTAAGCTGCACCTGTTAAATTGGCCCGAGTAAGAGACAGCTCCACTGAAGGCAGCATTACTGCTGCTAAACATATTCATTCTGTACAATGAATCCTTCTTGCACAACAATCAGCATTGTAGCTCATAACTTCTGGCAAGAAAGCTTTGGTCCAAACAATGTCCTAGATAATCTTTTTGCTCTTAGTTCTTTTCTCTCGCAACCAAAGCTAAGTACTCTGGTTACCACTCTAACCCAACTGCGCCCCCTTTCTTTATGCAGCATTAGATTCTTCCCTTTTAAAGTTTCTTCTAGATTTATCCAAAAGTTTAAAAGTCAAGCCTGTGTAATGCATCTTCCTAGCTTTGTGATAAACAGTACTCTTTTATTCTAAGACCTCACTCATTTTTTTCCTGTTCAGTTCCCTACCTAGGTGCCCAGTTCTTGGTACAGTACATTGTTACTTTTGGCTGAACATAAATTTGCAATCAGCTGTTTGAAGTCTCCATGTTACTTATGAGCTACAGCCTTTCATATAATGTACAGTGTGTATGTACCACAGGATTAACTGCAGAAAAAAAATTGACTGCAGTGGCCAATGTTTATGACCAGTGCTCCTACTTTCAGTGTAGGCTGCTAAGCAACATGCAAACCTATACTTTATCTGCAAGTTTACCACAAAAGCAACACACAACTTTAACATGGAAGATGAGAAGGGTACAGTAACTTTGTTTGCTTTCTACTCTGGACCTAAGGTGGTGATGATGTTTCTTTTAATTTAAGAACAGCTTTCAAGAAACAAGGTACTTGCTTTTAGAGAACTGTATTGCTTCCTTCACTTCTTGGCTTTCCTTGCTTGCAGATGGATTTTCCTTCAAAAATTTCTGCAACCTTTAAAAATCCCAAGAACATCATCACTGACAAACACAAACTTGCCCCTGTCTTCAATGTTCACAAAACTTAACACAGAGAACTCAGATTGTTTTTCTTCCAGTGACAAAAAAATAAGAACAAAAAACCCATACATATTCTCCTTAATGTTAGGGTTAAAATAAAAATCAAAACAACATGATACAATTTATTTATTTTTTTACTTTAAAACAGCTGTGCTGGAGTGTGTGTACTATTTATCTGCTGGGAACAATGGCTGGAAGATGGAACGTTTAATTCCTTCTATCCACACCATTTCCCTGTTTACGCCCCCCCACCCCACGCAAAACCCCTGCTGTTAGCCCAGCTGAGGAAAAATACAAGGTGTCCAACAGTGCCATTTGCCGCTTTTGGAGAAGCAGGACAATTTTGATGAAGAATATGCCATATAGAAAATGGATGAAAGCTCTAAAAGCTTCTTCTTCTCTCCAAATTACTTACTATTCCAGTTTAACACACCCAACACTCTGAAGTAATTGGATGGGAAAAATGACACTGGAGAGGAATGCTTAACATTTAATCCTACCATTTCCTCTCTCTAATATCCCTACAACTGCTGTTAGGACTACTGCAGAATTGAGACAAGACTAGCAGATTTGAACCAGGTAGGTGATGTTAAAGGAGGGGAAATGATCTCAAAATTCAACATACACCAACAGTGAGGTGAAGAAAAAGACATTTGGGCATCTGATTACAGACCTTGTCATATTGTGTTTCTTGTGGCTCTCAGTGAATCATTGTTATGTGAGAAAAAAGCAAGTCCTCAACTGTCTTATCATTTACAAACCAAGGACTGTGTCTTTGCCAGAATCAATATCTATAAGCAACAGAACCATTCCTGTTAAAAATGGCCTTTTCGCCTCTCTTTTGGAAGCCTGCTTGAAGTGCAACGCCTGGAATACTGGCAGCAGCACAATCCGGTGTGAGAAACCATGAAGGATTTTTATGCCAATGCTAAACAAAGCTTCACAGTGTGCTCTTGTAAATATGATACTAGCACAGTCCAGTGGATACAGGCAGAAAACAACAAGGACAACTCAAATAAGCTCATCATTTCAGAGGCAAAAGATGCTGCTTCAAACTACAGATAACAGCTAAGTATTCTGATATCTTTCAGGGTAAGACAAGTCAGTGAATCAAACAGGACTTAATTGTGAATTGTGAAGTCATAACATAAACTCATAAACATGTATTTTTGCCACTGGCAGGAAATATATGTGCAATTTTTTCTAGCCCAGATATACATTGGACGATAGCACACTGTTGTTGTTGTGTGCTTTCAAATCATTTCTGAATCATGGTGACCCTAAGGCAAACCTGTCACGGCGTTTTCTGGGGCTGAGAGTGTGTGACGTGCTCAAATCACTCAGTGAGTTTCTGTGGGGAATTGAACCCTGGTCTCCAGGGTTGTAGTCTTAACTCTCAAACCACTACACCTATAGTACATATTGACTCTAAATCTACGCAACAAATGGCACCAAACTGTAGAATCTCTTTAGCAAACAATACCATTCATCATGGACAGCATGTGGCTATGCAGGTATCATTTCAAAGTCTCTTAAGATGCTTAGATAAGACCTAATACATTATACATTTAACCAACATTAAAGAAAACAAAATATTAGAGAGTATAAGGTTTAAATATGTGTCCAGAGAAGGGTGACCTTGATGATGAAAGGTACGGAAATCAAGCCCTATGAGGGATGACAGAGATAGTTAGGTACATTTAGCTTGGAGTAGAGAAGACTGAGAGGTGACATGATAGCTGTCATTACATATCTGAAGAAATATCACACAGAAGATGGAGCAAGCGTGTTTTCTGCTGCTCCAGAGACTAGAACATAAGCCAAGGGATTCAAATTACAAGAAAAGAGATTCCAGCTAAATATTAGGGAGAACTTCTTTATTGTAAGAGCTGTTCAGCAATGAAATGGACTGCCTCAGAATGCACTCTCCATCTTTGGAGGTCTTTAAACACAGGCTGGAAGGCCACCTTTCAGGAGTGCTTGAGTTACGCATTACTGCATGCCAGGAGGCTGGACTAGACGGCCCTTGTCGTATCTTCCAAAATTAAGATCCTATGATAAGGCAAGACCTTCTAAACAGAACATGTGAACTACAGAATGTTCTTCTGTGGGCAACTTGGTTGTCTCTCTCTCTGTCTTTTAGCATTTTAGATAAATGGTCAAGAAATTCATACTTTACCAGACTTTGGAACTAATTTAACATTGTGCTTGAGGCAGAGAGTGGGGGTTGGAGAAACTCAAAAAATAACCAAATCTGTGAAAGTCAAACCTGCAAATGTGGAGGGCTGGTAAACTGTACATGAACAGTTAACAATATTGCTGGAATTTTCGTGACTAGAAAATGATTTTCCTGTTTGTTGAGACAGCATTAAGAAGAAACGAAAACCCCAAATTATCTTAGGTTTTGCAATGCACCCAAATCCAACTTGTCACTCGCTTCTCGCTTGAAGCTTTTTAACAGACAGAGAAGAATGGCACAAACCTGAACTGCTTAAGTCAAATTTAGCCATATGACAAAGGTGTTTGATCAATGATACGAAATGCAGTGCAGCATGTCTATTTTTGCTGTTTCGTTAAGTGCAGCTGCTTACGTTAAAACAGTATTAAAATTCAGTAATGAAACCAATTATTTTGGCTAAACATTTTCTATCTCCATGGAACAGCTGGGTAAACATTATGTTAAATGACGTATCATATTAAGATGAATTACTCTTCACATTATTTATTCCATTGCCATTTTAGTGGTGTTTGGAGACTGCAACATATTTAAGGAACAGTCAGGCTAATGGAGTTTGCCCAGATGGAAGCCTGATACTATCCCTCTTCCTAGTCCTTGTCCCACCCAATTTCCTTTATTAAATATATTAAGTAATTTGCATCACTAAACCCATGACATCTAGGAGCCCAAATTAGATATGAATGCAGAAACAATACCGACACATACTGACAAAGGAAGCATTGCCTTTGTCACAAAAAAGTTGAAACTGACAGCTAAAATAACATTATTAAAGAAAATCAGTAGGGAACATTTCAGTCTTCCAGAGAACTTTGCAACTGATCTTACAAGTAGACTTGAGTAAAGATCTTCAAATGGAGATTAGAAAAAAAAACTCCTGAATTTCAGTTCATCAAAAGCTTCAGCTCTTCTTTCTATGGCTTTAATTGGGATAGTGTATATATATAAAAATAAAATGCAAACTGTGTTAATTAGCATATTAATACTACAGTGTGTGGGCTAACACTAAGAACTGCTTTGTGTATGGCCATTATATTATAGATGCTATTTTTCTTTCATAACCGTGGCATAACATAACATAAATGTTTATGTTGCAAACAAGAATTATGTGGAAAGCAAGCAGATCCATTTAAGTAAATACATTTGAAGCTGAAAGATGAAAGTGAGTTTCCTTGCAAGAAGTGTGAGGGAAAACCAAAAGTCATTTACCCAGAGAACACAAACTCCTTCTCACCTCTTCCTAGAGTGCACTTTGAAGACCATCTCCTGCACTTTGGCACTTACCATTAAAAAAAAAGAAAAAAGAAGAAAAACCATAATAATGAGACTGAAAAGTTATACATCATTTGTCACTTACATCATTTTCTTGCCTGCTGATCTTGTGAAATAAGAATACTGAGGAGGTGCAGAAGGGTCTCTTGTCCTTAAAAAGAGTAATAAATCCATATAACTATATTTAGTAGGCAGTGTAGATTTTTTTAAAATAAAAACTTGATTTCTTTAATTATAACTCAATTGGACTACTATGTTGTTTTCTTTGGAAACTAAGAAGCATTTAAGTAGCTGACAATGTGTTTTGTTTTGCAAAATCAAAACCAAAATACCTGTCTGTATGGACATCTCAAGCAAAACAGTTAAGCTAACTGCAATATTGTGGCAAGTGATGGCAGAGCACTGGATCAAGTACTAAGTTTGTATTAAGTTCACAAGAGGAAATCCTGCATGTTCACTAATAGGCTGAGAACTCCTGCATGTTCACTAACAGGCTGAGAACAGGTCCCTGTCCTAGAAGTTCATATCCATAATACTCCACAGAAGCTCTTAAAAATACATTTTTGGTGGACAATCTGTAGATAGGCCCTTAAAAATTAATGGAACAAATCTGAATAATCCTGCCCAGTCACACAATTTTAGTACATTGTGTTTGTATCAAAATAATTATGGGGGTAAACATATTATCAAGCTATTGCACCGAGTGAATGAGGCAAAAATATAAGTGTACCATATTAATAAGTTTATGGACTATGCTTATTAGGAGCATGGATATATAGAATTTTCTTCATGCTTCCTCCTGCTCTGGTCTGCTAGCCTTTTCCCACAATGATGTGTAACAAGTCACTATTTCACAATTAATCGGTCACTTGAAGGGCTTCATTGTTACTGCAATCTTGATGCTTAGAACCTAGTATTATCCAGTTTGACTACTTCACTTTAGCAATGTCCTTCCCAAACACCTATTCAACAGAAGGCACAGGCATGCAAATATGGGGATGCCAATGAAAAGGAAAGCCCACAGTTTCTTGGGAATATGTAAATCAGAACCTTGATGCAACTTGTTTTATGTCTGCCTAATCTTATTCTGAAAGGAGCCAACAAGAGCAGGATCACGACCTAAAATGCCAAAGGGGAAAAAAAAGTGCGTATTCCACTTCATGCAAACCACTTACTCCACAGCTGCAATCTTTCGCTTTGCTCGTCCCTTTCTGGTTTCCCTGTGTTGCTGCTGCACAGATGGTGATCTCTGTACAGAGGTGGCTTCTCCAGCCTCCCCACATCTTCTACTTTCTTCCTTAACTTGGTCATTGTCCAGCCCAGATGTTTGTAAAGATGGCCTGCTGACGATCTATAAGAATTGAATAATGGCTGAAATTTTACCTGATTTAAAAACAAAGTAATACACTTCACTATTCTGCATTAATTTTTTAAAAAAAAAAAATAGCAAGAAACAGTAACCAAAATGACCCAGGGACTGCAGCAACTCCTGCATGAGGAAAAGTTATCATGCTGTGTGCTGTTTAGTTGGGAAAAATATGAATAAAGGGAAACAGGACAAAGGTGCATACAATCAGTACGGTGTACAGAAAATAGGTGACAATTAGTTTTCCTCTCTCTCTCAAAATACTAATTGTCAGCTGAAGCTAGTAATGGTGGGAAATCCAGAATAAATTAATGTGTTGTTTTTTTCACATATCATGCGGTTAAACTATAGAATTTACTGGTATTGTCATGGCTGCTAAAAAGAGAGGAGAGAAATTGTTAATTAACATATGGATGGGGTAATAAACAGCTGTTAGTCAAGATGGTGGCATTTCACCTCTAGTACTATGGCAGCATTTTTTAAATATTAACTGGTGGGAAACATGGAATGGAGAGAACAGTTGTACTCCTGTCTTCCGGGTGGACTTTTCAAAGGAATTTGGTAGCCACTTTGTGAATAGAATATTCAACTGTATAGGCTTAGTCTAATACAACAGGGGTCCTCTTAAGTCTAGATCCATTCCAGTACCACAGCCAGAAGGATCCATTCATAGGAAATTCAGATTTTTTCAACTATAATCTGAACTTCTGTGCTCTCTTAAAACAGCTGGTCACACATATTTAGTTTTGCAATTCATTTTCATGGTTTGATTCACTCAGTGTATAAAATTCTAAATACATCAGGCCAAACGCTCTTTAAAAGCCACCAATAACTGAAAAGTCATTAGAACTTTTAAACCCAAACCACGACCTTCAAACTCTTACTTGCTCTCAAGATAAGAAAAACAAATTGTTAATCAACAGACAATGCCTGAATTCAAATGTAAAAGATCTCAATTGTAATTATGATCATAGTATTCTAAGTACTATACTATTACTTCTCAAGCACCATACCTGCATTGGTTCCACTCCAGAGGCATCTTGAGATGTACTGCTACAGCTGACATATCTTATAGCACTAATTATCCCCTGAAAAGCAATGCGTTTGTGCTCCCTGTAGTGCATGCTTTCAATCTCCTTCTCCATTTCACTGATGGTTGTCAAAACTGATTCAACTGCAAAGAGCAATCCCCTGAAACTTAGTTTTAAAGAAACAATACCACCAAAAAAAGAATGAACATGGGATTCATAAGACTGCTATGGCAAAGAACTTAACACTAAGATATACTTTTTAAACTGGCACATATAACAACACCTGAGAAATTTTCATTTGCAAAGCATTTGAGAAAAGTAAGCTAAGTTTCAAAGTGATTGCAAACAGAAATGATCTGATAGCTATTTCGATGAAAATATTAAACAGTGAAGTTAATTTACTTTCATGAAATCCTGTCAGGTCAGCAGTGACTCCTCTGTACCGTCACATTTATATATGGTTCGAATGCCACACCATTCTCTGTTCTAGTTACATTGTAATCCTTCCCTTAATCAAACTATCTACTGTCACTTTAATTGGAGTCAGATTTAAAGCCATAATCCAGAGTTTGTATAAATGCAAAAAGTCTTCTGATAATCTCTCTGGCCCTGCAAACATCAACTGGATAAAACGGGTCACAAGATTGTCAGATGGGTTTGGTAGAATCAAAGCTCTGAAGCTTGGATAATAAGAGTACCATAAAATGGCAAGTACAACTGAAAGTACAGACTAAAAAATATAGTACCCTTAATATTTTTACAATATTTTGAAAAAGTATCCGGGACTGGTGGGAAAGGGTAATATCCACCCATGGCTGCCCTCTCCATATGAGAAGCTTCCTTCTGTGTTTTAATCCACTGGATAAAATTTTTCACTTTGGTATCTTTTGTGTATGGTTGGCCTTTGTGCCATCCTGTTAAGAGAAAAAAAGCAAGATGTATAATAGAAGTATACTAGAAGAACCAAAAGATGAAAATGGTAACTTTTAAAAGAAACTGTGCCAATCTGGGTTTTAGCATAACACTGAAGGTATTCGAAAATATTTGTCTAGCCTCATCACCAAGTTAGTCGCTTAAAAAAAAGTCATGGACTTTATATATGGGAACATTGGCTTTACCTGTGAGATGTGCATTTTTAGCAGTGGATGGGGAAACCTCTCTACTCTACAGGATGAAGACTGTGGCAGCAGCCAGCAGGGGGAAGCAACCCACCCCCAACTCAGTCAATGCAGCAACCGCATACAATAAAAAACAGTCATAACATAGAAGAAAGAAGGCAAGTACAGAGGAAAAGAAGAAAGACAGGAGCCTGAACCAACCACTGTATGCCTTCCCAGTCCAATACTAAGAAGGCAGTTCAGTTCTGGGCGAGAAGGAAGTTTCCCCATTCACTACTGAAAATGAACATCTCACAGGGAAGGCCAATGTTCCTTTTTCCAGCAGTAGATGGGAATCCTCCTACAGTGGGACATATAACAGCTCCCAATCCCATGATAGGTCAGAACTTAAGAATCCTAAGTAGACACCACCTGCTGCAGAATGTGTCTGCTGAAGGAGACCTGCATGGAAGTGAAGGTGTCCAAATGGTAGCGGCAAACAAATGTGGGCAGCGAAGCCCAAGCAGCAAACCTGAAGATAACCTCTAGGGAATCATTCACAGAGCCACAGATGTGGTGGCACTACAAGAGGAATGAGCAATAACTGCACCAGGCAAGGTAGCTCCCATGACAGAACAGCTGCTGGCAATGCAGGCCTTAATCCGCCTATCCAAGGTAGAAGGCAACACTTTCTTGCTCATCATCACAGGCTGGGAAGGGGCACACAGATGGTATGAGAATCTGAAAGAATGAGTATATTCTTTCAGAGGGCTCTACGTATATCTAGAGTATGCCAGGATCTTTTTTCCAAACATCTGACTTGCAGAGGACAGAAGGAAGGAAGCATAACTTCCCTGTAACCTGTGAAAAATAGTACTATCCTTGGGCATAAATCTCTGTATTACCAAATCTGGGTAGAACATGCACAACTCTTTTCAGGGAACAGCACCCTGATCTCTGAAACCTTTCTTGCAGAAGTAATGGCTGCAGGAAAAAGAATCTTCCCTGTTAGAACCTTGAATGACATCTGTCTCAAAGCTCAAAAGGAGATTAATGTGATAAGAAAAGAGCCATGTGGAGATCCCATGTGGGATCTCGATGGATGGTTGGTGGTTTCAGCAGTGAGGCCACTCTCACGAACATCCTGACCAGGGGGTGAGAAGACCATTTTTCATGCTGCTTAGCTAGAAGAATAGAACTGAGATAGTTTGGTAGCCAGCCTCTTTCCTTATATACTATTTTTGAAAGGAGTGAAAGCTGTAATCATAAAAACACTGTTGGAGTATCTGGTTTCAACAGTAGTATTCTGCTATGGCTGGCAAACCCTCCCTCAGAAGTGTGTCCCACTCAATCTCCAGGAGTGAAGGCTGAGCCAGGCCAGATCCCAATAAACCAACTGCCCCAGGAGAGAGATCTGCTGCCTGGATTGGTATCTACATTCAGACCATTATGATCTGCTAAATCTGTTGTTTCTGGAACAAAAAGATTCATAATTGAATTGTTCCTGTAGGCACAAAAGGAAGACTACCCTAGGCAAAAAGATCTCCTGTTATTCTTTTTCTGAGATGTATCTTTGGTGTCTACCAACACAGGCTCAAGAGCTTCCTGAAACAGCTTAGTGCCCCCAAAGGGAGAGAAGATGAGGTTTTGCTTCAAAAGGGCATCAACATGCCAATTTTTAAGCCAAAGTTGGAGGCATGCAGGGGTAGTTGCCACTTGAACTCTTGCACTATGTCAAGATTGGAGTCAGCTGAAAAGGTGGCCACCTTCAGCAATGTGTTAATTCCTTGACCTAGTTTAACATTGCCCTGGGGAGCTTCATTAAGATCCTCCCTAGCCCATAAAAAGGCAGATCTAGATAAAACAGAAATAGCAGAAGCAGCCCTAATTGCCAAAGAGGAAGCCTCACAGGATCTCTTGATTGCTGAATTCGCTTTTCTCTCCTCAGGTACCCTTAGTGTGTCCTCACTATCTCTAGTGTAGAGCGAGGAGACTAGCTTCTTACCCATCATGAGGAGGCAGATGCCATTTTGAGATCCAAAACAGCCGGCACCACTGGGGAGGAGACCTTACTGCCTCTTTCAGGATGGCAGACATTCCACGGCCTGGCCTGAACGTTCCATGTTTAGAGTGAGGAATGGTTGATTCACTAGCAGATGAAAGGGGAAAGAAAAGGATTGCTGAGGCATGTGATCCTTATCACATCTCAGGGCAGTAGAGGTGAGTGGGAAGTAGCTAGGTCACCTGACAAGGCTGTCATCTCTTCAGCAATCACCATCTGGACCTGGTTACAGAAGTCTGGATGGAGGCTTTGCCATCCTACCACTGAGAGGGAGGTCAATGCCTGACTCATTCTATGAAGGCATGGGGTAGCAGGCACATCCTTATACCCTTTGCAGGCTTGGTTGCAGCACAAGATGCTTTGGTCCCAGATGGGAAGATCTCCGCTCTCCAACCGTACTCTCTCTTGTCAGTTCTGCATGGTTTCCCGCAGCAGAACTGGTGGCCCTCCAAATAGCAAATGAAGCATGGAGGGAAGAACCCCCGAGACAGCCTTGGACTATCTTCTCTACAAGGGAAATTACTACTCACAGATGAAGAAGAGTCAGAGAGAAAGAGAATTAAGGTCCTAAGAAAAAGGAAACTACTTCTAATTTCTAAAAATATTTGTCTTAGATGGAAGAACAAATTAAAGAGAGAGAGAAAAAAACGATCTATCCAGAGCAAGGCAGGAACAAGCCTGATTAGGGAGTGGGTTGCTCACCCTGCTGGCTGCTGTCGCAAACTTCGTCCTGCTTATCAGAGCAAATGAGAGGAATGACCCACTGCAGGAAGTTTCCTGTTCACTGCTGGAAAATAATATGAGAAACATTCATACGTAGGGGTAGGGCCAGGAGAGACGCAAGGAAGAGAAAGAACTGCAACAATGTCTAAGATGTCTGATTCGTTGCATTCACACAGCAATTCCTTGACCCGGCCTAAACTCCAAAACTGATGCTACAAGTAAAGAAGTTTTCATATTATTAAAGTATATGTAAGAACGCCTGTGCATATCTTGTAATCTCAGGGTTGATGTTAGTACATCAAGTAACCAGCACTGTAGAAGCAAACTGAGACAATCATGCCTGGATAGTAACGCTCTGACTGCACTAATGGAGTGCCTGGCAACATACCACTGACATTAAAGAGAACACACGAACTTTAAAGAGGAACACACTAGGCTGAGAAATAGACAGGGACACCCAAAGATGCTGGAAACAATACAACCACTAGTATTGATCTTAATACAATCTAATAATATTCTACATGGAGAGGGGCTAAAGATGATGAGATATGCTATCTTGAGCTGAAAAGTAGTAGTTTCAGTCCTAAGAACTATTGCAAAGAAGTGGGGGAAGCAAGCAGGATATTGGATAAAGACCACATTGACAGATGAAGGTGGTTGCTATAATCTTCATAGATTAGTTACGAAGCTGTACTTTTAAAATAATTGCTTACCTGTAATAAACATCTGACTTTCATTAGAAGTTGTCAGGTAAATTGTACAGGAGCTATTCTTGGCTGTATCTCGTATCACCCGCATCTGTGTACATACCAAGTATGTCACTGGAGATGGAAAGGGGACTGCGTCATTGATGGCTGACAAGAGAACTAGTTGTTACATTTGTCACATTTACTTATTTAATACACAGATACTATATGTTATTGAAACGTGTTTATGAATAAAGCTTTCCATTGGGTCACATCTTTCAAATACTTTCAAATGTCAAGCTTCAAACAAAAGCTATCAATGGCAGACTCCCCCCTCCACTTTACTACTGTAAATTTGTAACTATAACAACAAGATCATCAATAATTTGAACTTTCCAATACTCCTAAAAACTTAAAAATACCTGTGTTCTTCCCAAAATCCATCTGGAATATTTATTTCATCTTCAAGAAAACTGCGACTTAACTAGTTCAAACAGCGGATGAGCAGATACAGCTGCGTTGGCTTTATACTGTTTCAGAATGCTGGTAGTGAGTACTCCAGCATATGAATCCTCACTTGCAATTTGAAGTCCCATAAAAACCATACAGTTTTACTATCTCATCTGCTCCTGGAGAGTGCTTGGCAGTATGTCACCAAAGACCAGCTTCAATTGCTATTTATCCTTCAAATACTGATGGTTGCTTTCAACATCGATCAACACAGAGAGCTATATCACACAAGGCATTATTTTCCAACTAGAATATGCAATTAAAAAAAACTTTGTGCATACTACCAAAGGCATTGATGGCCCAACTGTCTATTTTGCTGCAAAGGTCTAAACTATGACAGGAACAAGTAAACCCCTGAGTGCCTTGCAGTTCCCCATTTCTACTCTTGGCAGGGAAATCAGAAGGAGTTGCAATTGTATCAATTATTAATATGATGCCTGAAAGCAGGCCATTAAAAAACAAAAAACATTGGCAATAGTAGCTTTAAAATAAATACTTGGGTGAATTTGTTCAAATATATCTGGTTGAGATGTAGCAAACAATTCCAATATGAAAGGCTGCTCTGTGGTCCCATCGATAACATGTACCCAGCGATGAATCCAAAAATCTTCTCCATGTTCTGCAAAGACAACAGAAATGGTGATGAATACTTTAAGGACATACTTTTGAAATGACTGATAAATATTTCAGTATTTGAAATTACCCCTTTTTCTTGTGCGTTCAGTCCTCCCTACATATTGTACAAGTCCAATGATATCACAGAAGTGATTGTTTGGTAGGTTATCTAATTCTGACCTGGAACAGGCAGAAAATTAGGCATCATATTTAGAGCAAAATGTATTTAAATATTCAAAGCAAATCTTTTGATATAGAGCACAAACAAAACCCCTCTGCCTCACTATAGGAATTTACTGACCTTCTGAATCTTCACAAATGTATTCATAAAAACCAAAGTACTGATGGCTCTTGAAGTACAATTTACTCCTGAATTACACAAATTATTTTTCTCCTTGACCTGACTTGTCTCTCTTGCCCACCCCAGCCATATACAAGACTGAGTTCAATCTTGTATGTGATTATGAAAAATGATATGAAAAAAAGAATACAGAATGAAGGCCTAACCTTGTTATAAACCGGTATTTAACCTCAGGCAACTTCCACTCTGCTTTAACTTCATTTTCAGGAATGATGTTAATCTTAGTTGGAGGGTCTCGAACATTCAAAGTGATTTCTATAAAAGAATTAACTCTGAGAACAATCATATTTTGCTTTGGCTAAGATACTGGCTACATTAGTAGTACAATTCAGCTATTGCCCTACATAAAATAAGCATGTCTTTATCAAACATTTGAGTCTACATTGAGTTATTTGGACAGCACAGATTATAAATCATATAAATACATACGTGTACCATAAAAACGCCCCTGCCTGTTTGGATACTTCTCTTTCAAACTACTTTGATACCTGACACTGTTCCCTCTATGATAACCAAATCATAAATAATCATTACGGGGAAGAATGCTGTTACCTCAGTAGCAGAAATAATTTACTCTTCTGCAGATTGAATAGCCATGGGACTCTGAAGACATAAAAATGGTAGAAAGGTATTTTTTGCAACAGAAGAATTTTTCTTCTTCTTCCCAATGTTAAGAAACTTCCCAGTGTCCAACATCCAACAATGGTTACATAAGTATTTATGGACTTCTGGGTAAAAGGTGAATGCATTTAGTTACATTAAGCTGGAGGAGTTGCGATAGCCTCTCAGAAAGCCAAATCTATGTCAGAATCAAGATGACATCTGATAGTAGACTCTGCTAAAGTATCTAATGCATAAACTCCACTTCCCTATTCTGAGAGACAATGTACCAAGATAGATAGCACATTTCACTCACAATGCTGCTTGGGAAACAAGTGAGCAAATCAATATTCTTCCAGTTATGCAAGGCACATTATCTAACAGAATGCTTCTTCCTCCTTTTACTTGTGACTTAGTTTATTGACTATTCTAGAACAAGAAACATTATTTGTTAAACTTTACAAATTCTATAACTTGACAAGATAATTACCTACTCTGCATGCTGCATGAACATTCTGCTTAAGCTATAGGAAGCCCCACTGACTGTTCAATCTGAAATTCGCACTTCTTAATTTGCACCTATCTTTATTAACGTCACTTGGCCCTTCCCCTGGTATTACTTTTCACTGCTCCATTATTAAGTGAACTCCATTAGCACTCACATAAAGCAAAAGTTGGTTTCATTAGTCTACTGGGAACATGTATGTTAAAAATTCTCCAGCTGAGATGCTTGAATTCCCTCTACCACAGAGACAAATAGAATCACTGTCAAACTGGCTTAAAATTATCAAGTTATCATTTATCTTTTAGTTTCTTGCCTATGTACACAATCCATTTTACTTTCTTCCCTATATACAGTACCCACAGATCAGACACCAAGGTGTGCCCCTAACTGTGCCCATGCCAGCTAGAGCTGAACATGAGTCAGCAGTGTGATGCGGCAGCCAAGAAAGCCAACGCAATTCTCGGCTGCATCAATAGGAGTATGGTGTCTAGATTTAAGGAGGTAATGGTACCACTCTACTCTGCTTTGGTTAGACCTCATCTTGAATACTGTGTCCAGTTCTGGGCACCCCAATTCAAGAAGGACATGGTAAAGCTGGAGCAAGTACAGAGGAGGGTGATCAAAATGGTGAGGGGCCTGGCAGCCATGCCCTATGAGGATAGACAGAGAGCTGGGTATGTTTAGTCTGCAGAAGAGAAGGTTAAGAGGGGACATGATAGCCATGTTTAAATATTTGAAGGGATGCCATGTAGAGGAAGGAGAGGGCTTGTTTTCTGCTGCTCCAGAGACCAGGACAAGGAGCAATGGATTCAAGCTGCAGGAAAGGAGACTCCACCTGAACCTCAGGAAGAACTTCCTGACAGTCAGGGCTGTCCGGCAGTGGAATATGCTGCCTCGGAGTGTAGTGGAGTCTCCTTCCTTGGAGGTTTTTAAGCAGAGGCTAGATGGTCATCTGTCAGGAGTGCTTTCAGGGTGTTCCTGCATGGCAGGGGTTGGACTGGATGGCCCGTGTGGTCTCTTCCAACTCTACATTTCTATGATTCTAGAGGTGATGAAGTAAGAATCCCAATTAGTCCTATACAACATGCAGCCGCCTGTTTTAGGAGTGGCTAGTACTTCTATACCTATTACCTCTATAGAAGAAAAATGCAAGCCTGGGAGAAACAAGGAATAGTTTCTTTTAATCTTGGTTTTGTGTCCAAGTAAGAAAAGCTCTTTTCACTATTCTAGGGTGTCTACTGTAGCACACATTTCTTATGGTAGTGCTTTCACTGTGCTGTCCAAGATGGTAAACAAGTCTACTCTTCATACCTTAGATACACACTCAGAGTGTCTTAATATAACCATAATGAATTATCAGCTAGAACTAGCTACAAAACTTCATTGCATGTTCATACAGCCCCTTGCAGAAATATTCAACCCCCTTGAAATTTCCACATTTTGTTGTGTTACAACCTGGAAGTCCAATGATTTTCACCGGCTAAGTTAACACTTGCTGTACACAAAACACTCAACAATGTGCAGAAGCTAAATATTCTTAGAGTGGTACAAAAGTAAATAAAAACAAACTCTCACTTGTTGGTCACCCATATTCACAATACAGTAATTTGCAGAAGCACCTCTTACAGCAGTTACAGCCATGAGTCTTTAAATCCTCATCAGCTTTGTGTATCTGGGTCCTGTGATTTTTGGCCATTCTTTTTGGTGAAACTGTTCCTGGTTTGTCAGGTTTATGCGGACCACTGGTGTACATCAACTTTGAAACCTTGCCAGATTCTTAATCAGACTGCGCTCCAGTCTTTTAACTAGGTCCTTTTAAAACATTCAGGTTCTTGTTTTAAACCACTCCTACGTTATTTTGCTGTGTGTTTAGGTTCACTGTCCCAACAGAAAGCAAACATCTTCCCTAGTCCAGGTCTACTGCAGACTGAGAGGCTTCCTCTAGAGTCTCCTTGTATTTGGCTCCATGCATCTCACCAAGCTCCCCAGTCCCTGCCAGGGAAAAGTATTCCCACATGTTGACACTGCCATGCTTCACTGTTAGGATAATGTTCTCAGGGAACTTAGTATTGTTGACTTTGTGCCACACGTAGTGTTCTGTGCACAGCTGAACAGTTCAGTTTCAGTTTTGTCAGGTCCGAGAATTTTCTTCCACATGCACTCCTATAGGCCTTAAAATTTGAAACAGACTTTGATATAGGTTTGTTTCAGTACTTTCTTCTTGTCACTCTTCCATATAAAGTTCATCTTTGTGGTATGTCCAGTTCATAGTTGTTCTGTTTCTCCCATCACTGCTGTGGGTCTCTCCTGCTCTTTCAGAATTACTACTGTCATCTTGGTTGCTTCCCTAATGCTTTCCTTACCTGATCATTGAGTTTTGGTCGATAGTGTTCTCTAAGCAGAGGTGCAGTTGAGAAATATTCTTTTCATTTTGTAATAAAGGATTTAGTGGTGTTCCAGTGAATGAACCTAGTTTTGGATTTTTGGATTTTTTTTTAACAAAATAACCTAATCCGAACTTCTGTTTCTGAATAACTGTATCCTAGACTTGTTTCGATAGCTCTTTGGTCTTCATGATGCTGTTTGTATATATATGGTCCCCAACAAATTCTTAGGCTTTCCAGAAACAGGATATTACTCTGAGATCATGTTGCTCTGTAATTACACACAGGCGAACTTTACTTTGTGCTAGAATTTTTTAGATGATAACAATAATGACGGTGAATACTTGTGCAATCGACAAGCAACAAGTACTAACAATGTCAATTAAGCCCATTTTAATTCCAGGTTGTAACAGAAGAAAATGTGAAAAAGTCAAAGGGTGTGTGTGTTAATATATCTTCAAGGGCCTTTAAACAGATGTATTTTCCGACTATAGCACTATGGAATTGCAATTCATATTTCAGATACTCAACCAATTGAAGAGAATCTCTTCATGTGCAAATCTCCAGGAGCTGGCTGTGTTTTAAAAGGGTAGCTTGTTTTAATTGCGTATTGTTCAAGGAGCAGCACTGTGCCAATCTTCATACTGTTATACCACTCAGGGCATAAAGAATTCCACAGTACCATTGACATCATACCAGAATGATCAGCCACTTCAAAATAGGCCTAAAAAATTAAGAACACATGCCAAATGTTCAGCAACAGTGTGGAAGAGCAAACTTATTCTTTTAATGTCCAAAGCAGAACTGTCCTTTTCAAACTATGTATTTCTCCGTACAGTATTTAGATTTCTATACCGATTATCCGTGCGAAGCACTCCCTTCATACTAGTAGGATTACAAATAGTAGGTGAACATTAAAATGCAGCAATCCTACACACACTTACTTGCTAGCAAGCCCTAATGAACTCAATGCAATGTCTAGTTAAATGCATACAGAGTAAGGCTCTAGGCTGTAAGCACTACACATAAGTTCCAATGAAATCAGTAGGGCTCATTTTAGAAAGTTTAGACTGACAGAATTAAATCACAGAGCATACAAACCAGAAAGTTTGGGGCTTCAGTAGTAGAAGTAAAGATGCAATATGGCAAAGCTTTTAGCATGAAGCTTAGTACATGGCTTAGCAATCCAAGGAATGCTATCTAAGACTAGCAAATGCCACTACAAGATCAGGAGGTGAGACAAAAAGCAACACAGTGGAAAAGGAGGTCTAGACATCAGAAGAAGTCAATACAATGGAAAGAGGTCTAGACATCAGAAGAAGTCAATAGAATGGAAAGAAAGGTCTAGATCCTCTAGATGCAGAATGGACAGAGACTGAAATATGACAAGCTTGTGTAGCAGAAAAAAAAGCAAGATAGAAAATCTACTCAAAAGAAAGTACCAAATATGATCATAAGGATTAATATATAGTAGTGAATTTTTGGCAGTTATCTACATGGACTGCAGGTTGCATGTTATTTTAACATAACCAAGAAAATGTGAATAGCTTTTGTTAATGCTGGCATTACAATACCAAGTTTATCTAGCAACATATATAGTACTATATTCGTCAAAAAAATTGCCTCCATTTCTTCATGCAAAAATAACGATTCTAACCTTCAAGGACAAGTACACAGGTCCTTTCAGGGTTGACCAGGTCCTTTCAGGGTTGACAAGTCTCTAACTAACACTCGAATATGCAACCATTTACATTTGTTTTGCTTAGTTGTGAGTTTACTAAAGGAACCATTTAGGACAGGCTGTGATTAAGTCCTATCTATTGCAGATCACACTTGACATACAACAATAACCTTTAGAGTCCCCTAATGCTGAAAGCTCTGAAGTAGAATTACAGACTTCCTACCTGATATGGCATATCTAATTTTCTTTCAGGTTTCCCATAATACCGTAACCTTGCCTTATGCATGATTCTAACAAGCAAAGGCTGGAAGTTGAATTTCGTCCTCCAACTCATGTCCAGATGTAAGAGGGAAGTTAACTTGGATTCTAGGAAAACAGAGAAATATGATTTAAAAGGCTGGTTTTGGTAGTCCCATTACCTTCCTTTCCAAGAATGTCATCACCAATAGTTTCAGATAAGAACTGATTACAAAACCTGCCCCAGCAAGGTTAACTATCCTATGGTTGCGCTGATGCCGCCTCAAAAAACACAAATCCCAAGAAAACACACAACAGCTGCTGAAGCCAACATAAATATTGCTCATCCACCATTCCTTGTCACAAAGGCCTCCAAAAAACAGCCTCTCAGGCCTGATGTTTTGTGAAATAAAGCACTACACTAAATAGACAGTTTATTGTTTGGTTCTGCAAACCCAGCAGAGACGTATCACTCATTCCTTCTCCCACTTTCATGCCAGTTCCCTTCCACAGGTCCCATCTTGTCCATGTCCTATAAACTAGGCTTTTAAACCAATCTAACCAGGATGCAGTCCTGCTTGTCCATAACCGTCCTGCCCTGCTCTGGCCTGGTGTTATGTTTGATCCTGCTCAGTGAAATCTTAAGAGGCATATTTGATGAGCGTAAGAGCAGCAGAAAGACATACAAATGTGCCCCATCTCTCTACAAAAGTCCATTTCAAGTTAGAGGATGTGAAGTACAGGCCAGTAGCTTTTTTCTCCTCTAGTGTGCCAAGGACTGGTGCCATTTTTGTATCCATTAGCTACAGCTGTTCATTCGAAACTCAGCGCAGACCAGTAGCAGATGGCTCACGAACCAGCACAAGTCCACAGATCGTCATCTTTGAGTAGCAGTTTTACATCATCCCCGCACCAACAAAACCTGTGCTTTCTTATTTTGTCTCCTGCCTGCTACCTTGTAGCACACCACTTACCATCCACACAGACATCTTGCGAAAGCTTCTTTTCTACCCACACATCCCCGTACGGGTCTTCATTATTCCATAGAGGAAGGTAATGACTCTTGGCCCCCTTCAGTGGCACGGGAGGTTTTTCGCTGTATTCCTTCCACTCCCGCAGAGCATCACCCAAGTCTGACGCCCCAAGGATTTCAAGCTGCTCGATGCACAGAAAGCCGTAGCAAAGCTTCTTCTCGTTGTACATGTAGGAGCACCGCGTGATCTTCACCCACAAGCCACAGCGAAGGGCGTTTTTGTGGACGAGGCAGTTCAACTCGGGGGCCAGGTAGCACTTCTCCTGGTAGGTGCCATCGGTGACCGTCACATCATAGCTGTAGCAGGGCCAGGGAGCGGCGTGCGCGTGGCAGGCGGTGTTGGCAGGCGCCCTGCACAATGGGGGATCTGCCACATATCTCTCCACGGACAACACGGTCACAGGCTGGGCGCTGGGGAGGGGAAGCCTCAGGCGGGAAGTGGTGAGCACCTGCTCAAAGGTCCTCTGGATCCAGGAGTCGAGGGCTGGGCCACCCGCATGCCCGGGGGCACCTTCCGCCCCCTCCGCGGCCCCCATTTCTGCCTCCTCCCTCCTCTCAGGGCCCCCTGGGGACCCCCTCAGCAATTCCGCGGCCCCGTCTCCCTCAGCGACTCCCGGGGACCCCCGCAGGCCCCCCGCCTCCCTGGCGCCCCCCACAGCCCCTTGCTTTTCTCCCATACCGTGTATGTGCCTTCTCCCGCCAGCCCCGCAGTGCCCCCGGGGTCCCCCTTCTTTCTCTGAGGGAATATTGTTGGCCTCGCCCGCCCCCTCACCCCCAGTGGCCGCGGCCTCCTGCTTTTCTCTCCCCCCCCCTCCTCCTCCTCCTCCTCCTCCTCCACTTGGCCGCCAACCTTTAATATTTACACCTCCTCGCTCCCCACCCGGCCTAAAGTAGGCCGTAGAGCCGCCGCCGCCGCCGCCGCCGCGGTTTATTGTCAGATCTGCCGGCAGGAAACAAGCCCGAAAGAGATGCTGCCGCGGCGGCCTCCCACCCGCCCCCATGGAGACCGAAAGCGACCCTCGCTTGTCAGTCTCCAGGCCTAACTACCGCTTTGGCCGCCATTATTGGGGAAAGGAGGCGGGGAAGGGGAAAAAACCCACCCTTTTCTCCGAACTAGCCAATGAGAGTGCGGGAAGCGGGGCTGGCTTCTGCGATGGATCGCAGGCTCTACGAATCGTATTAGAGGAGGGGCGGGAGAAGCCTCACAGGCTGCCCAATGAGCGTGGGAAGGAGAGCCAAAGGGGTTCCGGCGGGTTTGTTCTCGAGTCCGGCGGTCCGCGGTTCCGCTTCGTCGCCAAAGGCCTGCGGGCTCGGTGGCGCGGAGTGCTTTCCTGGACGAACCCGTCCCTGGCAGGGGGAGGGCGGTGGCTCCAAGGGAGGGGCGGCGGTGCCAGGTCTCCGGGTGGTCTGGGACTCCAACTCCCTGTCGGCGACGCTGGCTGGGGCTGATGGGAGTTGTAGGCACAACCCCGCAGTGGGCCCTGATTTGCATAAGCGGATTCTGATCTGCAGATGGAAAATCTTGTTTGTTCAAATGAGAACGATTTTTGTAATTTATCGGGACTAGGAGCTCACTTGTGTGGGGAGGGCTGACCAGGGCCGTTTCCGCACTAGCCTGTTGCAGTGCTATTATCCCACTTTCAAGATCCTGTGGAATCCTGGGGTTTGCAGTTTAGGGAGGGGCCTTTGAGGCTGGCCTTTGAGGCCCCTCCCTAGCCTGAAAACCCCAGGACTCCGTAGGATCTTGAAAGTGGGATAATCGCACTGTAACAGGCTAGTGCGGAAACGGCCCAAGCGACCGGTGTGGCTGCTGTCCAGCTGCTGGCCGCAGGTGAGGAGCTTCAAGGTCCCTGGGCCTCCTTCCCCGGTCTGACCCTTTGAAATAGATGTGGGGTGGACAAACCTTCAACTACAGAGAAGAATGTACTTGGTAATTTGGTTTATGGGGTCTAATAAAGACTATGAGACAAAATGGAAGGAAATTGTTAAAGATTTAAGAAGATGGAAACATTTGAATTTGTCTATGTTTGGTAGAATAGCGACCATTAAAATGAACGTTTTACCGAAATTCAATTTCCGTTTCCAGAACTTGCCAATTATAACAAATGATAAACCCTTTAAATTATGGGAAAAAGAAATAACAAAATTCCTTCGGGCAGGGGAAAAAACCCAAAAATCAGGTGGAAATTGATGACGGAACAGATGACTAAAGGAGGCTGTGGAGTACCCGATCTTAAATTGTATTATTACGCTAACGCGATGACTTGGATACAAGATTGGATAACTTTAAAAGACATAAGAACACTCACAATAGAAGGGGCCAACATGAGATTTGGGTTCCACGCCTACCTGTGGTACGAGAAGGACAAGATTGACAGAGACTTTGCAAGTCACTTTGTAAGAAAATCTTTAGTCAAAATTTGGAAAAAAGTAAAAAAGAGTACATATAGTAAAATTCCGCTCTGGATTTCACCCCAGGACGCTTTCTTTGGACAATGGATCCATAAAACTCAAGATTGGCTTCGATATAAAGATTTAACAAAACAAATTAGACCAGAGAAGATTTATATTAAGACACGTGAAGAACTTGCAAGAGACGACATAAAATTAAACTGGTTCCCTTGTCTACAGCTCAAAGAGAGATTTATAATGGATATCAAATTAGATCAGTGGTTCTCCACCTGTGTGTCCCCAGATGTTTGTGGACTTCAGCTCCCAGAAGCCCCAGCCACTATGGTCAATGCTCAGGGCTTCTGGGAGCTGAAGTCCACAAACATCTAGGGACCCACAGGTTGAGAACCACTGAATTAGATGGAATATCAATGCAAAAATCATATAATGAGTTGGAAACAATAATATTTTTGAAGTCCAAGCAGAAAATATTGTACTTTTATAAATATCTTAATGCGCGAAAATTAGAAGATGAGCCTATAAAGGAAGTAATGATCAAATGGGCCAGAAATGTACAACATGACATTCTATTAGAAAATTGGGAAGCATCATGGAAGAATACAGTAGAATTCACCAGTTCGCAAGATTTAAAAGAAAATTACATTAAAATGATGCATAGGACTTATTTAACCCCAGAGAAGATTGATAAAATATACCATACTGGGGAAAACAAGTGTTGGAAATGTAAAGAGACACTTGGTACATTCTATCACATATGCTGGACATGTCCAAACACAAAAAAATTCTGGTTGAAAATACATGAAGCCATGAAGGAAATTTTCAATGTGATGTTTCCCATGATACCGGAATTGTTCTTATTAAACATGACATTCATGTTTGATAAAGCTTTTCAATCAAAAAATACTAGAGTCATACTGTATCTGGTAACAGCTGCAAGAATGGTCTATGCAAGACTGTGGAAGACAAGTGTAGTTCCGGACATAGAGCAATGGGCACAGAAAGTTGCTGACTATAAACAATTCGACTTGTTTTCCATGAGGTTAAAAGGGGAACAATGGGAACAGGTTGAAAATGACTGGATACCAGCGATAAATTACATGAGGAAACATGGATACTGGCTTTGGGGGAAAATAATAATAAAAATAAATAAATAAATAAATAAATGCAAATTAGACGAAGGGAAACGAATTGGTGGGTATAACTAATAATTCAATTTAGATGGATTGACGGGAAAAAACTCTGGGAAAACAGTAAAGCCGTGCAAGGTGTTGTTGTTTTTTTCTCCTTTTATTAATCTGTATGTGTGACATTGTAATAGATTTGAATATAAATAATAATATACAAAATATACAAAATATAAAACATATTGATTTGAATATAAGTAATATGCAAATTCTTTTTTTATGTAGAGAGTTTCTTAATATTGAAAATGACGTCATTAGCGACTCTAGGTAGGATGTTATGGTAAAAGTAAAATATACAGTCAAGAAGAGATGTCAAAACGTATAGTAACGTATGTAACGACAGAACCAGAAATGTACAAATGTATACTTTGTTAATGTTTTTTTAATATTTGTATATATATAATAAAAAAAATTAAAAAAAAGAAATAGATGTGGGGTGGACAAACCTTCAATTACAGGTCAGCTTCAGAAAGAGGATTATTCTTTGAGGGTCCTTGAAATAGGAAAAAAGGAGATGAAGAAGGGAGGAACTTAGCAGCAGCTTTAACACCGGCTGATTTTACTTCAGCACCAAATCATGTGGATTTCAAGGCACTTCTTCAGGTCCACTAATGGAATTAATACCATACTTCAGGTATATTAACAATGACACAGTTTTGGGTGGGATTGGAGATTAATAGGATGCAGAAAGATGCAATTTATGACACTAGTCATTAACTTGCAAGCAGTTGGGTGAGATGATCTTGGTCTGTCATACTGCTTCTCAAACAGTTTAGGGGTGAGAAAGCTATAAATTTGCTTAGGGAGGGTCAGTTCCCTTGGCCACTTCCACACCACACTGTTATAGTGCTCTTATTCCACTTTAAACCTCCTATGGAATCCTGGGTTTTATAGTTTGGGGCGGGGCATTTAGACTTCTCAGCCAGAGCGCTCTTTGGCCTCAGTAAACTACAAACCCCAGAATCCCACAGGACGTTGAAAGTGGAATAATAGCACTATAACCGTGCAGAACTGGCCCTTGAGAACAGAAGCTTTGTTGGGGCAAACTGTTTTGCTGCATGCTTGGTTTTCAGGGTATATTATTAATTTGTGTTGTGTGCCAAGAAGTCATTGTCTCTGTTCATACCTCTCTGCTGGGAACCTGTGAACATGTCCCAATTCAGCTGTTTCTCTTAACGGTTCAACTATTTATACCTGTAAATCAGCGACTGTATATTGAGGAAGGTTGAGTGTCCTTTGAACAGAGAATGTCTTCTGCTAAAAGAGGGCACATGAACACACTGCTCCAGATGTTTTGGATCACAACCCCCACAATGAGTTAGGCTGAGTGGAGGTGATGGGAGTTGTAGACCACTAGCCATCAGGGTTCCCACTACTGGCTTTGATGGGAAGTTTAACCTCCATATCCTTGTGGTCCCAGTGGTTACGTGGAAGAGGCGTGTATGGGCATATTAGGGCTCATATACTGGAGGCTGTAATTACTCCATTTGAGGAATGAACAGGAGTTTGTACCTTGCACATGCTTCAGAGGCACTCATTACTGATGTGCCACGGAGCCATCTGTTGGTACTGAAAACGGAAAAGGGATCAGCCTTGACTCAGATTTCAAGATCCACCCTATCGGGTGCTGAAGGAGCACTTTCAAACCCAGGCCATTTCTGCACTACACTGTTATAGTGCTATTATTCCACTTTCAACCTCCTGTGGAATTCTGGGGTTTGTAGTTTCCTGAGGCCAAAGAGCTCTCTGGCAGAGAATTCTAAAGGCCCCTCCCTCAACTGCAAATCCCAGGATTCCATTGGACGTTGAAAGTGGAACAATAGCACTATAACAATGTAGTGCAGAAATGACTCCAGTCATACAAGCTGTTGGGATGTGTGTTCTCCTACAGGGGAAAAATGAAACCCTCTTTCAGTTCAGTAATCTGAACACTCAAATGTATGAGAAAAAACTCATTTGGCCAATGGAGGGAAAAAGCCAGCCTGATGTTAGAATAGGATGTCTTTGGACTGGAAGATTCAGGTTCTAGTCCTTACTGAACCGTAAAACTTACTGGGTGTCCTTGTGCTAGTCAGGCACTCTCAGCCTGGCTAACCTTCCTCCCAGGGTTGCTGTTGGGATAAAGATATGCTGCACTGACCTCACCTGAGGAGTGATGAGATCAATGTTACTAACATCAAAAAGCAGTCCAGCAAAACTTTCTGTTAACACACAGTAGTCTGCTGTTACACAAAATACAGCTTTGTTGATGCTTCTTTTCCTCCCCACAATGTCCTTTGTGCTGTTGTTAACCTGGCCTTGATAATAACAGGAAACTATAAATAATGCTAAAATATCATTTTGAGAGAATCATTTAGAAAGCCCACTTTGTTGCTTTGATATGTAGCATGCAGTGGGAATAGCCCTTTTAACCTGCAGATATCTGCAGGATATATATCACTTTGGTTAGGAGGACATTTGATTTATGGCTTAGATTTGGGAATCCATAGAGAACAGGTTTTTTTATATATAGATTGCAGGTTTGCTCTTGTTTCACTTAACTAAAATACAGTTGTCTAAGTATAGCATCTGAGCTTGTAAATTGCATCTTGTGATATTTCTTTGAGAAGCAATTTTATTGCTGAGCATTTTTTTTCCTAATAGAAGCAGGTCCACTTTTCTCCCAACAAACAGGCATATCAAATTAAAGTGCCAAGTTTCATCTAGCAACTACAACAGATGAACAATATTTCTAAACCATTTCCCATGTTTTCTGTATAACTTATTTAATATCTGCAAGATTTTTTTTTCACCATTGTAGCAGTTGCACAATTTGTTGTCTTTTAAACCTCTCTCTGTTTTTTTCCCCTATTGTTGGTAAATTGCAAAGTTAAATGCAAGCCTATATATGTATATTCAAGATAATAAACCCAGGCAAGTGTGTACGGGAGGCTTTCCTAACATATGTAGGATCACAGGACCCATCATTCCCAGTCAGTATGGGCAGTGCTTATGCAGACTGGGGTGATGGCTCCTGTAATTCTAAGCATCTGGAGGGCACAGAACCTGTGTACAGGAATACAACCTAAGTTAAAAAAAAATAATTAGTGTGCTGCTTTTAATACAGAAGAGACAGCCAGCATGGAGTATTGGCTTGAGCATTGCATTATGACTTCTGAACAAATCTTGCCAAGAAAACCTTGTGATAGGTTTGAAACAACTTGAAGGCATGCAACAACAACAACAGAAAAGAAAATTTGATGAAGGTGCTTTAGTTTTTTAAAAAAGTGATCCCAAGAAGAAATGGGAGAAATCAGATAAATTATTTTTTAAAAAAAACAGTTCATTTGGAATGCTCTGCTCTTCCAGCAGAGATGAAATTGAACTTAATTCCAAACATACTTGCCTTTTTGCAACTCTGATATTTACCTTCTTTTTCCATCATTTGTCACTATCTTTAGAGAAAATAATGAGAAAAATACCCAGTTCATATTTTCTAGTAATTGTTTTATTTACGCATTTTCAAATATACAATTGGACATTAAAGAACAAGTAAAATACTTTTTTTAAAAAAAAATCCATTGACATACAGTGCATAGCATTTATTGTTCCCATTTTGTAAATTCCAGAGATTCAGCTAAATCAACACACTGCTTGTAAAATAAATGTTAGTCATAATTTATTGCCTTCATTGCTTTTACACAATAGTAAATTACAAATATGGGACATTCTTGTAACAGAAAGCCTACTAGTTCCAGGAATTAGAAGAATCCTGGCATCAGTGTTGTAGGATTCTCCTTGATAACAGAATTTTCCCCCTAGAGATCTCATTGAAAATAAACCTTTTGTTCAGTCCAATCCCTTATTAGCAAAATAGGAGGAGAGGTTAGCTAAGAAGTGCTCCTATACACTAAGGGCAGGATCCAAGGGTATACTTCCACTGGATGTTATTGCTTCCCTTAGAATGGACTATTCTTCCTCCTGCAGCTCTCCACAGAGCACCATATTGGGGAAATCTTCTAGGGCAGTGGTTCTCAACCTGTGGGTCCCCAGATGTTTTTGGACTTCAGCTCCAGGAGCCCTGAGCATTGACCATAGTGGCTGGGGCTTCTGGGAGCTGAAGTCCACAGACATCTGGGGACCCACAGGTTGAGAACCACTGTTCTAGGGCAAGTTTTGGGTGCCATAGAGGGCTCTAGC
This sequence comes from Iguana delicatissima, assembly GCA_948472985.1. Lineage (NCBI taxonomy): Eukaryota > Metazoa > Chordata > Lepidosauria > Squamata > Iguanidae > Iguana > Iguana delicatissima. The sequence continues at coordinate 979,868 of CAOKZL010000185.1, forward strand.
AGGATCGGAAGAAAGTATTTATTCTGCTAACATTAGAAATGGGAGTACCCTGTTGAATTATGACTCAATAATTTATTTAATACTGCCAAATGGTATTTTTTTAGATAATTTCAGTTTCTGAGCCTTCCTTCCTGTAACAGCTTAATCTTAAAGACTGCACCCATTCCTTCTTAACCATGTCAACGTTCTCAATTCCTATATGTGTTTTCAGTACTTTCCAGTTTCAGCTACAATCTAACTATTCAGTTTTCCTTTTCTTTCATCTACTAACTGTTTGCTTTTCTATTTTTTCCTCTTCAGCAACATTTCATCCCCCTGACTCTTCTTCTGAACTTGTCAGTCTCTCCTCGCTACCTCTTACTGATCTTGATTGCTCTTTTTAATCCCACATTTTCTAACTATTACAATTAGGTTAGTGAAAATGAATCTCTTTGTTTGTTTGGAAGGAAACTAGACCACGGTCATTAGCGATAGACTCAGTATTGTAAGTTGACTAGAAATCTTTGTATGTTTTGCTCTGGCATGCATTCTAGGGAGAAATCATAGTGTGACATCACAGCTCCTGGTTGTATGGTTTTCAGTTATAAGAAAAACAGCTATAATCATAATTGTTTCAGCTATACCACAGTTGGTCCTCCATATCTGTAATTCTGTATCCATAGATTCTACCAACTACATCTTGAAAATATCCCCCCAAAATTCCAAAAAGCATAGTTTGATTTTTCCATTTTATATAAGAGACACCATTTTACTATACCACTGTATATATAGACTTGAAGATCCACTAATTTGGGCACCCACAGGGGGGTTCTGGAACCAAACCCCAGTGGATACCAAGGGCCCAATGTATTCAGCTGATCTAGGACAAGGAGATGGCGCTCCAAACCATGAGGCTTACCCCTTCCAACGCATCTACTATGTCAAATTAATTCATGTCTGATCTTGAATGAGGAGCTTCTCAGCCATTTCACCAAGGTCTCACCATCTTCCCTCCTAAACTCCAGTGTTAGCTGTCCTAAGCAAAACAGTAACTTCCTGGATATCATAATGATTTTACAGAAAGGATGTTTGAAACCCACATAAAATGGGAAATAACTGACAACTACATTATGCCACCAACAATCACTGCCAGACCATTATGATATCCATAATCTCTCAACAGAAGTTCAAATAGTAAGTATACAAATCCCATACTCTTACAAAAGCCATACTCTTAGTCCAGGATCAACTTCTGTGTAACACACCATCTAAAAATGCAACTGCATTCCCTGTCTTAATTATGTGCAAGTTAAAGGTACTGCACCCAAATGCTAAGTGACCTACATTGTGCCCTGGGAAGTAATGAGAAAAGAAAAAAGATGGAAGACTCAGAACAGGTTATAGCAGCTACCCAATCTGAAACTACCGGTCAGTGGCAACAAAATGATCACAGGACACCAATATCCAAGCTGAGACCCTGCAACAAACTAGAGTGCCACTTATCTGCCCTCTTAATAAACATTAATAATGTCTAATTATTATTTTTATATAATGCTAACAAGGCAATCAGTAGCTTCCAAAGCTCCTTTATGTGCAACTTCAAGAAGGTAATTTAGATGTATGACATCTTATGAGTAGTGTCCAATATCAGCAGCTGAGACCATTTAAGAAAGAGGATGAGAGGCCACAAATCTGATAAAAAGAATGGGAAAGCCAACGGACCTAGATATGAAGATTTCAAACGTCTTGGTCATTCTGTCAAAGCCATTTAATTGGCTTTCCTCAGTCAAATTGAGTTTGCTGGACAAATGGAATGTGAAACAGGAAGACAGCAATAGATACAACAACAACAAAAGTGCACGAAGCAGAGTCTCAGCAGAGACTGTGCATTCGATGCCGCCTTGTAAAACCTGCTGGAAGAAATAAGAGGCATCAGTTTAAGAAAATGGTTCCATCACGGAGACTCCTTTTCAAAGACTGCTCTCAGCTGCTTGCTGCTATTCAATCTGCTGAAGCGGAATGCAGTCTATGAAAGCTCTTGCTTTCAAAATAAAATGTTGGTTTTCAAAACAAAGATTCAAGTCTTGCTTTTAAATTATTAATAGTCTAGAGGTCCAGGGCTCCACCTGACCACAGAACTTACATTCTTTTGATCTACAGATGATAGAAATTCATGTCCTCTAAGGCCCGGTTAGAATTTTATGTCTTTTCCAAAGCACAGCTCAGTATACATGTATAAAAAGCTACCATATATTATCAGACTATACGTCTGAAAAGCGGCAGCTTTATGGGATCTCAGGAAAATGTTCTCAGTGAGAAAAGAGTCTTTCCCAGCTCTGCTCTCCCAATATCCTTTTAAATGGAGTTGCCCAGAAGGAGCTCTGCTCCTTTACATATATATATATATATATATGTAAATGCATACTGTATACTGTACACACACACACACACACACATATATATATATATACTGTATTCTACCACTGGACTATGATGTTCTCTGAAAATTTTTGTGACTTGAGTATCAACAAGTCTTTATGGATATATCTTTGCAACTTCTGGTCAGATAAGTGTGATGTTAAAAGTTGATAGTATAATTTTTAAATACTGTATTTAATATCGCCCCCATCCCTTACCCCCTAACTCCTAAATATAGATTACTACATATTTCTCTTGAATAAAAATATTTTTGTATCAAGTTTTCCATCATAATATAATCATACTATGTAGTTCTTTCCATAGTGCCTAACTTTTTCCAAAGAGTTGTACAGACTTTAGCTACGTCATGATTGTACATGTAAACTTGAAAGTTCATCTCTCGAGTAACTCAAAATTGTAAGCCCTGAGAATATAATTTCATTGTGGGAAAAAACACAAGTGTGTTACTAGATGATTTCTCTGTTTCCCCGGACATAATTAATATAAAATGTCTAAAAAGAGTTAGGTGTGTGTGTGTTTTAAAAAGGTTATTATTTGATTTAATCCGCTGACAGCTTCTCCTGTGTTTCCTATTGAACTGAAGGAGCACATTTTAATGAGAAATTTGCATTAATTATACCTCTTGTTTCTTTGGGCTCTTTTTATGGCTCTATTAAAAAATAGATTTATTAAATGTGATAAGAGAACATATTTACAGGCCTCTACATATAAGGAGTTTTCAGCTGAAGGCAAGAGATAGAAGAGGTGCAAAAAACCCTAAAGAAAACACACACAAAACTTAGAAGAAACTTGGATCCTATCTTGCGTGAGCCAGCTCATTGAATATTAAAGGCTACTGTGCAAGTAAAGGTTGCAGGATCAGTCCCCTCCACCCCCAAATCCATGTCCATAAGTTATATATTGCTATTTGAAATATCCTTAGATGTACATTTGACAGCGATATACATAGCAGAATATTGTCCTTAGGTATTCATAGTTTTACAACCTTATAAAAATTCAGGTTGGGTGGCCCTGAGGACATGCAGCCAACTCCAAAAACCTGAGGTTGCAAACTATTGCAAAATTTCCATAAGATGGAATAAAAACCTACACAAGCCTCTGACTTTTTTTCCCCTAAAAAGTAAACGTTTGTTTCTTATTAGTTCTACAATGATGAAGAATACAGCTGCTTGTGGCAAGAACGGCAAAACAAACCTAATTTAGCAAATTTCTAGCTTGTGGCAAGATGCATAGGCACCAAATAAGCCTACCTGTACATAATTTTTCCCAAAAATCAAAACATGAGCAATTAACAAAATACATCACAGTATTTGTGCAAAAATATATACCTGTGCATACTTTGTAGTCAAGAGCGTTTCCTGATCTCGATACAATTGTCATACAGTTGCACATCATACAATTGCATATTTGTCTTAAACTTTTAAAAACAGCTCTTTCTGTTACTGAACTGTAGTTATAAAACAGCAAACATATTTGTAATAGTAGGAAAAGAAATTGGAATTCTTCCACAAGTGAAGGAGAGTCTAATGATGATAATTTTTTTTTCTTTTCTCCTAGAAAAATGTGCAAACTTCTGTAACCAGCTTGCATTTTAAAACAGCTCTTATCCACTGGGGGAAAAAATCAAAAGATGCTTCTTTCTGATGTGATTTACCAGTTGAATAGTATGTTCTGTCCCAGTGTCATAAAGTAAATTTGGCTGCTGCCTCCAGACTGAACAGATGCAAAAAATACCTAGAGAAAAGGGGATGGAGAAGAGAAAACTAATGTTAAATTTTAACCGATCCTTCAAATGTGCCATATACATCTGTATAAATAAAACTGAATTCTACTTTAATTCAGCAAGTAGGGTGTTGTTGTTTTTTTTAAAAAAAGATTATGGTAAGAAAGTGTTACAATCTGAAAGTGAATATTCTCCCAATAGCTTACAATTTGTTTGGCTCCTACTTAAACAGAGATGTAAAGTATCTCAAAATTGCCTTGTAGAAGCAGACCGGTATTCATCAGTTCCGGTATTCTTTTATTAACAGGAAAATATAGATGAGATTTTGTGTTCATAAGCAGAGTGTGAAAATGTTGTCCAAGGGTCTGTTGTGCCTTTAGCTGTCATGGTTAACAGCCACTTCTTCTGGCAGTGAATTTCATAAGTATATAAAAGCACTTCTTCTTGCCACTCTAAACCTACTGCATATTAAGTTGAAGGCTTTCACGGCCAGAATCCATAGGTTGTGGGTTTTCCGGGCTTTGAGGCCGTGTTCTATGAGTATTTTCTCCTGACGTTTTGCCTGCATCTGTGGCTGGCATCTTCAGAGGATCTGGTGGCATGGAAGTGAGACAGAGTATATATACTTGTGCAGTCCCTGGGTGGGAGGGAGCAATTTGCATGTGTTACAGTTGGCCTGTGTGATGGCCTATTGTTAAATGGGATATCCCCCAGGGTGTATGTTAGTTAGGGGATATGCATAACAGTGCACTAAGTACATTAGCAACCCATTGTATTAATTGAATTAATCTCTGAAGGTCCCAGTTTCATAGAATAATAGAATCATAGAAATGTAGAGTTGGAAGAGACCGCACAGGCCATCCAGTCCAACCCCCTGCCATGCAGGAAAACCCTCAAAGCACTCCCGACAGATGGCCATCCAGCCTCCGCTTAAAAACCTCCAACGAAAGAGACTCCACCACACTCCGTGGCAGCACATTCCACTGCCGGACAGCCCTGACAGTCAGGAAATTCTTCCTGAGGTTCAGGCGGAATCTCCCCTCCTGCAGCTTGTATCCATTGCTCCTTGTCCTGGTCTCAAGAGCAGGAGAAAACAAGCCCACTCCCTCCTCGACATGACATCCCTTCAAATATTTAAACACGGCTATCATGTCCCCTCTCAACCTTCTCTTCTGCAGACTAAACATTCCCAGCTCTCTAAGTCTGTCCTCATAGGGCATGGCTTCCAGGCCCCTCACCATTTTGGCTGCCCTCCTCTGGACCTGCTCCAGCTTATCCATATCCTTCTTGAAATGGGGTGCCCAGAACTGGACGCAGTATTCAAGATGAGGTCTAACCAAAGCAGAATAAAGTGGTACCAATACCTCCCTCGATTTCCAACGGTTCTCTTATGGACTGATGGTAGAGACATATGAAATAAATAAGTATTGCTTTGACTAAATCTGAAAAAACAGGTCTGTTCAAATGATGAACATTTGATTGGTAAGATATATAAATTCTTGTTAAAATTTGAGATGGAACAAGAACTAGTCAAAGACTGTATGATCAAGTGGGCACAAAATGTTGGGTATAATATACAGTTGGAACAGTGAAACAAAATATGGTTGGAGAGAGTTAAATGTACACTACGCTATGATCTCAAAGAGCACATTTATAAGATGATGTATTGTTGGTATTTGACACCAGAAAAATTGCCCAAAATGTGTAAAAATGTTTCTAACAGCTGTTGGAAATATGAGCAGCAAGTGGGAACTTTTCATTCCATGCGGTAGATGTGTGAAAAGGCCAAAAAATTCTAGAATCAAATGCATTCTGTGATGTATAAAATTTTGAAAGGTAAGGTCCAATTAAAACCTGAACTATATTTGCTGTGATTAGCAGATCAACTTGAGAAAAAGTACAGCAAGATATTACAATATATGACCTCTGCAGCACAACTACTATATGCAAAGAAGTGGAAGAAAACAGAGATTCCAACAAAAGAGGACTGCCTGACAAAATGGTTGGACTTAGCCAAAATGGATAAATTGAAGACTTTGATGAGAGAAAAATCAGCGGTGACTTTTCTGAATGACTGGGAATCTTTAATATGTTTTTGGCAAGAAAAAAGTACAATATGTTAACTGGAGAATTCAATAGCTAGTATTTTTGGATAAGTAGCAGTTGAAGCTCTTGAATGGTATTTCTAATTTGAAAAGTTTCTCCTGTATAGACTTACCTATTAGGAAAACTTGAACCCCTTTTTTTTAAAAAAAGAAGACTTTTATTGTCTTTAGTTAGTCTTTAGTATTCTTTTTTGTCTATTTTATCTTTAATTTTTTTTGTATTGTACTTATTGTTGTAATTTGTTGTTCATCTTTTTTTTCTTGTTTGTAAGTATTTTAAAAATTCTTAACAATAATAATAAAAAAAGACCACAGTGTAAATGTAAGTGTGTTGGTGAGCTGTTCTGTAGAGGACATTCCATAACTAGAACATCATGTAGGCTTTTTTTTCTGATAGCCAGCTCCTTCTTGTCCTCTGCCAATGCTTTAGGGTATATCAGTACATATGGGATGGAGGGTTTCTTCAGGGAACCTGGCAGAATATTTTGTCCCAGGGAAAAAACATGCTGCTCTCTTTTGGACGAAAAGACCACGCCCCAGTCCAAATGGAAAATAAGGAAGAATGAAGGGATTCCCATCCCTGTTCTAGAGCCCATTTTGAAAGGAGGCCCCAAATGTAACACATTGCAATAATCCAACTGGGAAGTTACCAGATTATGAGTAACTCTAGCAAAGCTGTCTCTGTCCAGAACACCCACACCTGGCAACTATACAAACCTGGCAGTCTTCTGATTTCACAATTCTCCCTCAAAAGGTCTCACTCTCTCCTTTCTGTATGCCATTAGTGCAGTGGTTCTCAACCTGTGGGTCCCCAGATGTTTTTGGACTTCAGCTCCCAGAAGCCCCAGCCACTATGGTCAATGCTCAGGGCTTCTGGGAGCTGAAGTCCAAAAACATCTGGGGACCCACAGGTTGAGAACCACTGCACTAGTGTATAACTAGTGAGTTGTAGACACATACCTTATCATTCCTTTCACAAAGAAATTTCAGCTTCTGTGCTTTCTTGTGCATAAAGACTCCTTCCAGGTTTCCTGTCTCCACAGCCCGCAGTTCAATCGCTTTCTCTCCCCAGCCCATCACTTGATTGGATTGAAGGTAAGCTTAAAAGAAATGCAAAGAAACATCGTTGGGGTAAATGAAAGACCAGAAAAGGGAGAGGGATGAGAAAGACCGGAGAACTCCTTTGCAAAGTAGGTGTTGGTGACTGCAGCTCTTTCTTTTATCAGATTTGCAGCTAGAATTCGGTCTGGTCAGAAAGAGAATTTGGGTCTTTGCATCTGCAGCTTTGATGGCATTCTGTCTCTCCTTTCATTTCCCTGGAGACAATCTTATGGTGCACTGTTCAACCCTAGCCATGAAGGATGGGTCAACTGTAAAGTTTTTGAGCAGCTATTTCCTCTCCTAAGAGAAATAATTGGTGTATGCAAGTGTGAATGTGTGTTGTGCGGGTGGGTAGAGGCAGGAGGAAGAGAACTATAAGATCTCTAAGAGACAATTCCCATTGCCTTCACACACCAGCCTACTTTCAGCAAAGGTGTTGCAGAGTTAGGAATATACTGTGCTAAATCGTCCAGGGATGCTTCCAAACAGATGGCTCCTAGCATTTAATCTCTTAACTGAAACAAATATTCCTGACAGCCCAGAGTTCTTATTGCTTACGCAGTAGGCGGTGGCAACGACTGTACTGTCTGCATGGCAAATTTAGTTCCACTGCCAAATCTAGTGCAATTAAACTATCTTTTATACTACACAATGATAGTACGGTGATTCCACCTTGACTGCCATGGCTGAACCCTCCAGAATCCTGAGGCTTATAGCTTAGTGAGGCACTAGAGCTCTCTGGCAGAGAATTCTAAACGGCTCATGAAGCTACAAATCCCAGGACTCCATGGGATGCATCCCTGGCAGTTGATATATTAAAGTGCTATAATTGTGTAGTGTGAAAGAGACCTCCTTTTTATTCCACGTACAGCGTGAGCCTCCTGAAGCACTGGAGAAAGGAGGGGGTAAAAATGTCTCCCAAGGACATTACAGAAGCCATGACAGTTAAACTGGTATGAAGCTGATATATGCTTGCAATGTAGATCAGTCTTCCCTAATTGTGGGCTGGGGATGATGGAAGATTTGAACACACCTGGAGGATACCTCATTAAGAAAGGGGCAGATTTATCTGAATTAACAGAAACAAAGGAAACTCATCTCTTGGAGAAGGTTAATGCCAGCCCTCTTGCCGAAAAGACAGTGGACTTCCTCCTGACCAAAGAAATGCTGTCTTGTAGCCCTTATACCTCCAGAACAACTAGTATTCTACCAGAGCTTGGAAAAATTACTTATTTAGAATACAGCTCCCCAAATCCCACTACAGGCTTTCCCTGCTTATCCGAGATGTTAGAGACTGGATCACTTTCAGAAGTGTGCCATGGCTGAAAGCAGAACTCACCTTCTGTAGGGAACAGGAAGGACTAATGGAGGCTTGCTTGGGACCGACCACAGGGGTGCACTGCTTGTAAAACCTCTCAGCTAGCGTGGCGCCTTCCCCCGCTCAGCTCTATTTGCAAGCAGTGCACGCGCAGTCCCAAGCAAGCCTCCTAGGCAAGAAAACTAATAGAAGCCCACTGTTTTGATGCTTGTAATATAGACGTTGTCCGATTTGAACAGTGGATCTGCTTTTTCCATAAAAAAAGATTTATGACCATGCACATGTGTGAGTGGTCCCAAGCAAGCCTCTGTGGGCAAGAAGAACTGATGAAAGAGCAGACCCCCCACATCAAATTAATGGAACTTGTCCTTAACTTGGAAGCCTCAAAAAAGCAGGTTGTCAGATGACAGGATGTCAAAAGGCAGAGGTTTCCTGTACATCATGGCCAAGGGACATGCCATCTGAGGTATAGTGGTAGTGAGAAAAGAAACTTTTCCAAGCCTTGATTGCTATCATGCTTATTTTTCTTTAGTCTTAAAAGTCTCCTCATCCCAATTAGCATAGCCTAGATAGACTATATAGGTCCCACCATCTTAAAATCTTACATGACTGCAATGTTTAGTTTCCTTGCCCTACTTCTATCAAGTATATCTCTCCCTATCACTCACTTAAAATACTGCAGAGTTTGGGTATTTAAAAAATAATAATAAACCTGCTAGCATCAAGTAGTACACAGCTGTAATACATCCAGAGTAATCTCAGTTCTAGATAGTCTATAGGAGAACTGCTTTAGAATTAAAATGAGAGTTGCTTAGATGGTGGAGAGAATTTGGCAAGCGAGCAGTTCTGGAAATCTGAAGATAATTTTTTCTTTTCTGGCAGATCCTACTAATTTTTCTTAGAAGCACTGTATTTATGTCATTGCGTATATTTTTATTCGGAATATTTACACTCTGCCTTATTCTGTAGCTTTTCTTCTTAAAAGCAACACAGACCATTTCTGCACTATACTGTAATAGTGCTATTATTCCGCTTTCAACCTACTGTGGAATTCTGGGCTTTGTAGTTTACTGAGGCCCAAGAGCTCTCGGTTGGGAATTCTAAAGGCCTCTCCCTAAACTGCAAACCCCAGGATTCCACAGGAGGTTGAAAGTGGAATAATAGCACTATAACAATGTAGTGCGGAAATGGCCACAATTTACAAAGTAAGCTGCATTAAGTAAGAGAAAACAGCATCTTTTATTTCCTAAGGGTAACTCTAGCCAAATTCTCATTGAAATGGTAAAACTGTCTGGCATGACCTTCTTCAGATGGCAGGAAACTGCTCACATAAACAATGCTCTTCTGGGGGGAAGAAAAACCTGCATACAAAAACCTGGTATGTTAAAGTAGGAGCTAGGAAAGAACCCTCCTCTCCAATGTCCAGGTTTTTTATACGGATGAAATTCTGTTTTTTTTTTCCTGTAGAGAATAAATTCCAGCACATGATCCCCTGAACTTCTTTCCCTTTCTTCTTGCAGATCAATCATCCATTTTGTCTACTGTTCGTCTCCAAGGGTAACTAAAAAGAACGGGTAACTAAGAAATTGCTTCTGGGCGGAACGAAATGTCAGCATATGGCCCAAAGTGATGATTTGCTCTTGCCATACCCTACTCCTTGTAACACCTAGCATAATGTGCCCATGTCCTGATGTCACAAATCTGTATGCTTCACAGGAGGCTTTTTGAGTGAGACACTCTCAACGGGTTCCTTTATTCCTCACGGCCATTGCTACCCTTTGCCACCCTCTTATTACCTGCTCACTTGACAGAGCAACAGAAAGCTGACAAGCAAACAAGTAGTGACCCAAAGAGATCCCTAATCTCTGCCAAACATAGCTTCAACCCCACCTCTCGCTGAAAATCTGCCCCCTTCCCCAAAGGCTCTTTCCTTGAGAAGCAGAAGGGACATGAAATATGGCATTTGAGGAGGCTGAACCGAGAACGCTCTCCAGTTTTGACATCAGTGAGCCTTTTGAAGGTTGCCAAGGGAAAAACAGGTTTCAATTGCCTCGGATTAAACAAACCTAAATCATGAATCTTTCTGGCACAGTCATGTTTCCCCCAATTATCCCTGAGTTGATGTACGTATCTGTAAAATATTCCTTGAGAAAAGTTGCTCTTCAGAACACTCTGAGAATAAAAGGACACTCCTCCCCACTCATATAGTCGTTTCTTTGGCTTTTCTTGAACACTTTTTACAGCCGTCTGATCTCCCTTGGTGTCTTGGGTCTGACTACATGCATGTCAATCAATTCCATCTCTATAGTTTTCTATCCCCATTGTTTCCTTCAATAATCATGCACGCATCAGTACAACTTCGGAGGCAATATTGAGCTTTAATGCAAGAAAATCAAACATTCTGCCTCTCTAGCAGTCTGTTATTTCTGTCTTCAAGGTAGGAAAAATCCCAATATTCTCAGTGTCTTCCAACACTTTCTGCTGACAGCTATAGTCCTCCCTTGGACATTTTTAATGCCAGCTCCCAAAGAGGTTCAATACTCACAGCTGGGAATTTTCCCCCTTGTATTAAATCTTACCAGCTAATGATTCCTACATCTTCAATAGTTTCACACCATGCGACTAATGCTGCATCGTGGGATGTAAGAACTCAGCTTCATAATGCAATATTAAACATTAACGTGATACAGAAGAGAATTGTCTTTTGACAAATGTTGATTGCTCCTCACACCTCTCTTTTAGGCCAGGGGAGAGGTCTGGAGTATTTATTTATTTTTCAGGAAACAGTAGGACGATGAATCAAGGGCCAACATATGGCATATTGCCTTCTGATGGAAGCCACAAAACTCTGTTTCAAAGGGGAATGAGCACTAAGATGAGCTTGTTGCTGTTAGCTGCCATCAAGTTGGCTTTGACTTATTAAACCCTATGAATGGGAGAACTCCAGGAAAAACTGTTATTAACAAGCCTGCTCATGTCTTGCAGACTCATTGCTGTGGCTTCTTTGACTGAGTAAATCTACCTGTAATATAGGTCATTTCTGCACTAGACTGTTATAGTGCTATTACTCCACTTTCAACATCCTATGGAATCCTGGGGTTTGCAGTTTAGGGAGGGGCATAATAGCACTATAACAGTCTAGTGTGGAAATGGCCATAGTTTTCTTCTTTTCCAATTTGCCAAGCATTATTATCTCTTCTAGTGAGTCATGTCATCTCACGATACGGCCAAGATATGACAACCTCAGTCTAGCTATTTTGATTTCTAGAGAGGGTTCAAGCTTGATTTGCTGTATGTCCCATTTATTAGTCAATCATGGTATTCACAGAATTCTCCTCCAGCACCACAGTTCAAATGAGTTTATTATTTTTCTGTCAGCCTTCTTCACTATACACCTTTCACAACTATATGTTATAAACTGGAAATACTACTGCACAAATGATTCTGGCATTCAGTGAGCTTTGTGGGTACTAACCCACGCTTAGATGAAGGTTTAGGTACATTAGCAAACAGGGTATCTACAAATCTTGCACCTCTAGGGCTTGATGAATGGCAAGCTTTGAGAGGATGTAAAGCACAGATTTCATGCTCTCAATGGTGAACGAGGGACTTCTTAACTATTTTCCGCTGACCTCCCTTCTGCATCTCAACGGATGTCATATATTCCCAAATTTGGAGGAAGATTTTATTGCACAGAGTTACAGGAAATGTTAACCATGGAAGAAGAAAAAAGAAAACAAAACCAAGCTTAGGGAAAGCACAGACATCGCATCTGTCTTCATATGCCATTTCAGCTTAAATCCAATTAACAGCAGAATGAAAATCCCCACCAGTGTAGTTGTGCTGGGATTCCACCTTCAGTTAGCAGCTGTGCAAAACAGTTGTGCAAGAGGCTGCAGGACCAGCTGCACAGCTGGATGTGCAACCCCAGACAATCAATAGACAGTTTCCAACCAGCTGAACATCTGCATCACCCTTGAACTTGCTCTAAAAATTGTGCACCTGAACATGGACCCTATCCTGCTACTGCAATGACATAAGTGGATATAGGCCTTCTTGTATGGGCTACGGATGCCTCTATTTATTTCGGACATACCTACAGAAGCCGGCATTTCTCCCCACTGTAAAACATTTTCCTTTGAGAAGTGTCCATAAATGTCAACATAAACCCCTTCATCTTCATAGGTGAGTAGAAGTTCCATTCCGCTGGTGTTAGGGAGGATGATAATGGCATGTGGGTGAATATTTCCCTGGATCTGGAAAAACATTTTATTATTAAGATTTATAACATGGGGCAGGTTTCAATTGTAGCAACTACAGTCCATTAATCTAAATATCTTGGCAGAAGGCTCAAACCAACAGACTTGGAGATCTTAAAAAGAAAAGCATATATCTGTTCAAAAATATATATACTTTTTTGCAGGTTCAGGGACCATACAAATGAAAAGAAATATCCCTTTTCCATAATGACTAAGTTATCATCTGGAAATAGGTCTTCCTCCAAAAATTCTTCAAATAGCAAACAGCAACAATATTTTACTTTGCATTCTGTAAGTCTCATGTAGTAAAAACAAACCAAATACCAATTGGAACATAATAAAACTTGCATTAACACCATATAAAGAAACATTAGGTAGGGTATTGTAACTTAGTGAGTATCTTATTTAAAACATTTACTAATATAATCACAGAACAGCCACTATTAAAACCATATGAAGCAGTCTAAATAAAGATGATAGAGGAATATAAAACAAACAAATAGGAAAGAAACAAGACTATTGTGTGATGATCTTCTGTTTCTTCTTTTCTTTTTGCCAACACAGCACACATACTTATTGTTTTTGTTTTTAAAGCTTTGCATTAGAGTTTGTCAAAAGTGCTGTGGTTTTCATATTATCTGAACAAAATTCTTTCCTTTCCAAGTATGAAATGTACTACTTGGATGGTGAAATGCATCTAAGAAGAATTTGAGGAGGAGGCTTGGCGCCTATATTTAAAGAAATCTCTGCATGCATTTCATTTACTAGGCTGTGAGCTGGAGCAGGCATCCCAAAGATAATAAATGGATGTATTAATGCGTTGAAAATAAACACTAGATATATGGCGCATATTAAAAATAGACATCTCGATTAACAAAATATGCAAAAAGTGGAATGATACAGGAAAATCTGCTCAGTTATGAAACAGTTTCTTTTCCCGACTGCTTAAATAATCCATTTTTCATGTATTGAATATAAACAATGAACCAAAATTTATTTTATTCATGCATCTTGGTTATTTTGATATTGCTTTTGCCACTCTTTTTATCTGTGGTGAAATGACTTGTTCTCCCTTTATCCCATTAAGTGAAGAAACTATTTCTGGGGTGTGAATGGTTAACTCCTTTCTCAGCCTTATGGCCCAATCCAGTAACCCCAACCTGCTTTTACCGCCCCACCAAAGTCATATCTCTTTAGTTTCTGAGTCCCAATGGTTTTGCACATTTCATCCAGGAATGGAAGACATTCTTCCCCCAAGGTAGGTTTTGCAACCCCTCCTAAAAGCACATTTCTGGAATTTGGTAGCAAAACAAATCACCAAGTTTGGTTACAACCAGAAAAGATCCATTTAAAACAGGCATTTTGTAACAGTTTGCTGCTGAATTTCAGAAGCATGTTGGAAAAAAATCTTACATTTCAACTCAGCAAGTCCTTGCTTTCTATGGATCTGTCCCCTCCCTGTTTGTTGCTGATATTAGGGAGTTGGTCCAGACATGGGGATCTATGACTGACCCTGGGCCAGCTGATGTTGCCCATCCTCAATTAAGTCTCAGTCATTTTCTAGCCAACCATCATCTACATTTATCTAAATATCCAAATTACTGGAAGGTCATTCAGAAGACTACAGCCAACACCTGTTGAAAGCACACATGTCCACTCAAAAGAAAAACAAGCGGTGTCTCAGAACCTCTTCAGTGCACATGATGCATATGCAAAAGAACCTCATAGTTCATGCTGTAAAACATTCATAAAGCTTTAAGTAGTTTAGAATATCTAACTCACAATCCTCAACACACTATGAGAAAGGGAGAGAGGATTTTCTGTAAGCACACATAGAAGGGGCTCTTGTAAGAAATCTTGAGATTAAAACAACAATAATAATAATTCTGCAAACAGCCCTTACTCCGGAAAGAGGATTAATCCTATCATCTGATTCAACTATGAGAGATCTCTGCTATTAGCATTTTCATAGGAAGACAAAACATCAGAATTCCCCTTTCATTAAGGAACAGCCCTTTCCATGCCCACATAAACGTCACAAATTAATAATCAGCGAACCATGTAACAGAAAGTTTACTTGCCAAACGTAATATACCCAGGCCAACCATGGAGTCTGGTGTCTTTGCAGCCACTATCCGTAACACCAGAACAGGTATCCAGAGTCGGAGAGCTATTTTAATGCGCTGCCTTGGCGTGATTTGCATGAGTAATCAAAGGAGGGAACAGAGGAAGTGAAAAGAGAGTGCTAGACTCTGAACTGCCTAGAAATCAGTTAATTCTTCTCTTTAAACATAGCTCAGGAGGCTGTTTCCAGTAATCCTCCTCAATAAAATTATATCTAGTCTCTCAAATTTGGACCATTCCAGTCTGAAAGCACTCTAACAGCTACAGCTTAGAAGAAGGAGGACACACTTAATTTCAGTTTCTGCACTCTTGGGGAGAAAGCATATTTTTAGTACATTCTTCCTCATAGTGAATGAGCAGAAATTGAGTCACAGGTCTCTTAAGGGAGCCCCCATCTTGCGGGCATTCAACTGGGAAATATTGCTCTTCCACGTATATAATTAGATTGGGAGTTTGCTGTTGAACAGCAATCTTTTCTTTTTTCTCCAGACTGTGACCTTTTCCCCTTGAAGTTCTACCACTTTTTACTCCATATATAGTTGGATATATAGCCACCTTTCTTCCTTTCTTTCTCAAGACTCCAGAGGCACATCTAGCATAAAGAGCGCCTTACTTCTAGGGCTGTTTCCTCCTCCTCCTCCTCCTGGGCTTCCAGCATGGCTTTGGTGCAACCCCCAAAATTGGCACCCAGGGCACATGCCCTACATGCCCCACCCTAGATATGCCTCTGCAAGACTCACCCATTCTGCATGGCCTTTGGCTTTCTTCCTACAATCCTCACTCCCATCAGTAAGCATGTTTCTGTGCTGTATTGCATTTGCTGTCGTTTCTCCATTTCTTATCTCTTATGAGCAGAGACCTGCCTGTTTTGCCTATTCTGCAAGGCACCAGCTGTAGCCATCTAAACACTAAGTGTGAAGTAGTGCGGGGCTGAAAGCCAGGGGACCCAGATTCAAAGCCCTGCTCAGCACCGTCTATCTTACATTACTCAAACTGCACAGGCTAAACATTCATTTGTCATGATCCTTTTGGAAGAAATACATTTTCCAAGGTTGAACCTTACATGTGTTGGCAGGTAGAGGTCATACACTGAGCCGGAGTCCACATCAATAGCATGAAAACCAACCGGTGAACCATAGATGACTTTTAACCTCTGCCCATTTTCAACTGTCAAGTCGACCAACAGTGGTTTTTGATGAAGTGAGATAAAGGACTGTCAAGAGAAAAACCAGACATTGCATATCAGGTCAGGAATTGATTTATAATCAAAGAGACAGTAGCTTAGTATTCCCCCCACAAATAAGAGGTGCAGTCATGAATCTGATTATGAACACCTATTACATGAAGTCATACAACACAACCTGAATCTCCCATATCTCATGCAAGCTTCACTGTGCTCATTGAGTTCCTACCAATGCAATATCTCCTATTTAATCCAGGGTCAGAAAAAAAATAGAGAGAAAAAGGGAGGGAGAAAAAGTTTAGTGTGTGTGGGGAAAACTGTGCTATAATTGTACTGCTCCACAGAATAACATTCCTTGGTATGAGAGACTGATCATTCACAGAATAACATTCTCTGGAAAGAGAGAGATGGATAGTTCAATCAGTTTAAGGCTGTGTTGTGGAGTAGGCAGTAGCACTGCCCCTGTAACATTTAGCTGATTTATCAGTGGCCATGTTTGCACATCTCTTTAAGCCATTGTGGGTTATTAAACCACAGTGTGCACAGCCTGCTTGCTCCTGTTTTGAAACAGATAGCTGAACATTATGCCCAAAGCTGGAATTCTTCTTCGCTGCTCTCAAACAAGCCAGGAATCACAAACCAATAACAAATAGTGACTTTGTGGGGCTTCCATCCCAGTTTGAGTTGGACCAACAAACCAAGAGTCTGGGTTTGGATGTATCGCTAAGCAGTCTGTGTCTAGTTTGTTTAGCAGGTTGCATGAGTCAGAGCAACAATGCAGAAAAGGATGGTAGCATACTACACATTCACAGTAAATCAGGATAAGTCAAGAATCACGGAATCATAGAATTGGAAGAGACCGCAGGGGCCACCCAGTCCAACCCTCTTCTGCCATGCATCAAAGCACTCCCAACAGATGGCCATCCAGCCTCTGCTTAAAAACCTCCAAAGAAGGAGACTCCACCACACTCCACGGCAGCAGATGCCACTGCCGGACAGCTCTGACAATCAGGAAGTTCTTCCTGAGGTTCAGGTGGAATTTCTTTTCCTGTAGTTTGAATCCACTGCTCCTTGTCCTAGTTTCAGGAGCAGTGGAAAACAAGCCCATTCCCTCCTCGATATGACCTCCTTTCAAATATGACTATTTACTGTTATGCATAAACATGGCCAGTGAGACTCCTAGATTAAGAACCATTTCAATCAATTTAAAAGGTGTCCAAATTTATTAGGATGCACGGGTTTTTTTCTAATTTATCAGAACACAGGATTATACCAGATCATACGTTTCTTTTGAGGATTACGGCAGGTCATATGCTTCTTTTGACAGCTTACCAGGATCTGAGGCAGAGATACATCTTTTCCCATCATCTGCTATCCAAGGTGCTTTTACTAGAGATGCCAGGGAGTCAGTTTGGGATTTTCTGCATACAAAACATGTGCTCAAGCACTAAGTTACAGCTCATTTCCTGAGGAGACTGGTGGACCTCCACAAGTATGTGGCATGCAGTAATTTTTTTTTTAAAGTGTAACTTTAAAAGAGGCATTCCTGCCTGCATCTGCTTGTCACTGAATCTTTGAACTTCTAAGCTGAGGATGTGGCAGGGCCTTTTCACCCTATGGAACTCCACTGATCACTGTGAAGTTTTAAATAGGGCTTAAAGATTTGGCTTTCCAGTCTTCTTTTCATACGATTTTCGACTAGAAAAGTTTTTAAACCATACTGTTCCTAGGCAGTTCCATGGAACAGTTTCAGCTTTGTTTTGTGATTTTTCTAAAAATTGTTTTAACTATGAAAGTCTTCAAATCTGACAGCTTTATTATAACTAAATAATAAAGCTAGGGGAGAGGCTGTCTCTTCTAAGATGGCACCTGCTATGATTTATAAATGCAGTGTTTGACAACAAACATATGCTATTTTCAGCAGTATTTCTCATAAGCAAATTGATTAAAAGTTATGTAATCAAGCAACAAACCTGTTTTAAGTGGGGTTACAGATCTCATAGGCAAGTGCTTTCCCACTGGGAGCCTAGATTTTCATCAAATGTTCAACTATAGAATCATAGAAATGTAGAGTTGGAAGAGACCCCAGGGGCCATCCAGTCCAACCCCCTGCCATGCGTGAACACTCTCAAAGCACTCCCTTTGACATCCAGCCTCTGCTTAAAAACCCCCAAAGAAGAAGCCTCCACCACACTCCATGGAGGCACCAGATTCCACTGCCGGACAGCCCTGACTGTCAGGAAGTTCTTCCTGAGGCTCAGGTGGAATCTCCTTTCCTGCAGCTTGAATCCATTGCTCCTTGTCCTGGTCTCTGGAGCAGCAGAAAACAAGTCCTCTCCTTCCTCTACATGGCATCCCTTCAAATATTTAAACATGGCTATCATGTCCCCTCTTAACCTTCTCTTATAATAAACTATGTTTATTATAGAAACATAGCATTGATATTAACAGAATTATGATGGCAGAATAAATACTATGGAAAGCTAGTAGAATAGTGTATAAAAATTAATCCTTTTTATTTACTTACCTTAAAGGCCATGAATTTGTGATATGGTTTTGGAGCCCAAGCATAGACCTCGACTGAATTTTTCACAGCAATCACAAGAAATTTGATTCTCTCATATTTCACTGCAAATTAATGATTGTGTTTTTTAAAATTTGATTAGTTACAGAAATTAGAAAGGCATTTTAAATTACTTTGTATACAATAAAAGTGCTGAGTTGAAGGTGATGGATTTTATCTAGACAAACGTTATTTTCAGAGTACAACTCCCATATTCTTGTGCTGGTGTGGCAAATGGTCAATGCTGGCTGAGTATTTTGGAGTGTGGTCCAAAAAAAAACAACAAAAAACCAAAGAAGTAACTTTCTCGAGCTCTTATTTCAATTCCCAGACATATTGCAGCTTCTAATTTATCCCAGGATGCAGGAGTAAATGAGTGCTTTAAACAAATGGAATATCATCATCCCTTGCAAAGTGCTTCTGTTCCAATTTTATGTTAAAAACTAGACAACAGAAACTTAGTCAGATATTATTTTTAATGGATAGAGTGTGTCAGTCCATAAAGTACAGAAATATGATCTATCTCAGCATATGAATTTGGATTAACCTCTCTATAATCCTACATCTATGTCTCTATTTATACATATAGCAACTCTAACCTAGATCTTAATAAATAAGACTCCACATGGAGTTAGTCACTGTAGCAAATATGTACACTCAAGCAATTAACTGCACCTCTCGAAGATGCAGAATAGACTTGTCTGAAATGTTACTTGATGTTTAAAATATACTTCTCCTTCCATCTTGTCTCAGCTGTGTTATCTTGGTGGTAATGATCTCGGCATCTGGATCATGCCAATAAACTTACTAGACTTTCTCTTATTTTACATTCCCATTTCCAAGAATAACTGGGTGTGTGCCACTTCCACACATCACGGGTACGGAGTTCAGTGGCCGCATCTGAAATAATTACATCTTTGGATGGGTGTATTTTTGCATGCTGAATAGAGGTACTTCGGCTGAGTCATCCCGTAACTAGAAGGAACCTTTGAACAAATTACAGTTTCCAGACCTCACTACGCAGCCTGTTCACGAGGACTGACGATGAGTGGGAAGAGGAGAGAAAATCTACTTTGTCTTCTATCTTGTTATAACTTCAAAGTAAGAACAGAAGGAAAGGAAAGGAAAAGAAAGGAAAGGAGAGATAAATGAGAGGCACAGAACTACTTTTCCTGATTTATCAGATTTTGAATATTCAAGAGAGAACGTTCAGAAGCTGGGGAGGTTAGAGTCCAAACTCTGGACTCGGGTCTTCCATATTCATGGAATTTTAATGACGAATTGGCTTGGATGAATGGCTGCATCATCTCTAATGCTAATCCACGGTGTTATTGCTGGCTCTTGAGAAGAAAGGAGACTTTAAAAAATTTCAAAATTTCAAACTTGAAATACAAAAGTACCGAGATCATTAACTAAACTATTAACTAAAATATTAACAGCTAAAACAGTGCTGTTTCATATGGTCTTTCACACTCTGTTTTAATTATTTCAAAACTGTGTTTTAGGATTGTTTTCAGACTGCTTTTTTAAAAAATTAAAGAATATTTTAATGTGTGTCAGTTTTTAAATTTTTTAAAAAAAATCTTTGTACCGTTTTAATCGCCTTTATTTGTTCATTGCCTTGGGAGCTCACGTGGACTGGGAAGTGATACAGAAATATTTTTAAATAAATAAAACAAAAAGCAATAATTCCGGAGCAAAATAAAACACAGCCATTCTGAATAAAGATCTCTTTGAGTTAATGAGTCATTTCTATAACGTACCATCTATTAGCCTATCTATTTGGCCTATTACTAATGCCTTACCTGTCCTTTAAGCATAGGAATCACATATGTTTCCTAATATCTTGCTCAGACAATCATGGCTGTAGTTTGGAAATTGGCAATTAATTCCTTAGCACAGTGATTCTCAACTTTAGGTATCCCAGAAGTTTTTGGATTTCATCTCTTGATCATCGGTCTGAAATTATTACGGCTCCTGAAAGTGGAAGTCCAAAGCATCTGGAGGACCAACAGCCGAGAAATCTCTGCCTTAAATACTTTTCAATAACTTCTACAGATAATTCAATAATATCAAGCAGTAAAACCCACCAACTTTGTAGTGTATGCAGCCTTCTAGATCACCCACTGACACCCAGCCTTGTCGCTTCTCCACATCAGGATCATTTCGCAAGATTTTATTTCGTAACCAAGACAAATAGTATACTCGTAACTTATTCTTCTTGCCTGGAATTAGTGGGAGCAGAAATGAAAAGGAAACATTTTAAAACTCACTGGACTGTGTCACTCCACTGGCTAGAGTAAGATATTTTTCAGCAGGAAAACAGGAAGATATTTTGAGTTTACATTTGACATCTCTTCAGTCAAGAGCAACGTAGCAAGATCTCTAGGGATATAAACCCTTATTTCATTCTCACGCATGAGAATTAAACAAAAATTTGTTCCTCCCTGCTGAATGAGGTTATGAGAGCCTTTGCACATTTTAAAAATTATTTCTCTCATTTTGAGGCGGTAAAACATCTGCAACTTTTGTGTGCAAAACATTTTTCACAATATATATTTCTGCAGCAAGAAGCATGTTTTGACCCAAACAAAAATAATTTAAAAGCTGAACTCTGTTGCTCCTGCAAGGGTGAGCCATCTTTTAGCGGTTGACTTTCTTCCCCCCAACAGCGTCTCTTGGAACACCCTTTCTCAGCAAGGATGAGAAAATTTGTGAGTATTCTTCACATTCCTAAAACTCCCTTACATTGAGCCAGTGCTGTCTCCTCTGGGTAGCAGCTATTCTCTCTGGTCTCAGGCACAGATCTTTTCAAACCTGCTTGCTTAAATTAATTTTCAGTGGAGCTACCAGGTGTAGAACTGGAGACCTTCAGCACACAGAGCATTAGCTCTGTCACTTGCCCTGGGCCAGCACTGGCCATGCAGACTTGCAAACTACAGTGAAGATCTGGAAGCACGGTTATGTATATGCAGGAATCCATATATTAAAAAACTATTCCTTTGCATATGCCCTCAAGCATGCCGCGTATTCAATTAAGCTTTCGCAGTGTGAGCCAAACCTTATGAACGAAGCCTTCCTTAGTGCTGCTGCTGCTGTTCAAGCTGACACTCCAAGCAAAACTGATTATTTGTAAGGATGCCAAAACCAATGTTTTGTTCCGTTTTTGACCCACCTTTCCACTTCCTGTACTTAACTCAAAATCTGTACAAAACAACATTTCTTCTCCCACATCTAACAAACTTTATTCACCTTGTTTTTATTTTTCTCTGATTTTAAATATGTTTTGGACGTTGAGAGTTTATTTTGAAGAACATTTCGGTAATATTTTCCTTGCATATGCTGCATGTATGCGTATGCATGCACAGTTCGCAATAACAGGAGGATCCTTCCATAGTTATACGAAAGAAGCATAAAAGTGGAGAGGGGAGAGAAACCTAGCAGCACCTTTAAGACTAATGGATTTATATTTTAACATTTGTTTTCATGCCTATCAAAAGCCCTGATAGAGTGATATTAAAGCTGCAGTCTTTTAAGCGTAGAAGTCTAGTTGTGGGACACCTTGTGTTGCATCTTGCATTTTTGATCTTTGCATCTTTCTGTATCTTATTACATTCTGTCCCACTTCCACAAATTTGTAACTATGCTTAAACACCTGTGACTTTAATATTACTCTGCAGCTGAGGAAGTAGATTGATATCCATGAAAGCTCATGCTAAAATATAAATCAGCCTTAAAGGTGCTGCTAAAATCCATTTCGCCCAACTTTCTTTTTCCTTTTCATGCTATGACAGACCATCAAAGCTATTTCTATATACGATGAGGTCATTTCACAAGGAAGAGCTCTAAACCTTACTTGGAATAACCATCCTGAATGGATTAACAGATACCTTTCCATGAAGAGTTCTGTACATCTTAAAAATCTGTTCATTCTTCTGTTCTGAAAAGCCTGTACGTAATTTGCATCCCTTAGTAGGGCGTACAGGCTAATATTCTTTCTACACAATATTCCACTTAATATCTATTCTGACCAAATGACAAGTCCCAGTTTATAATTTCAGAACAGTTATATCACACATATGCATATGCTTGTACTCAAAGTGAAATCACTGCCAGACCCAAGCTAGTTTTCATGATTTAATATCTTCTACATTTCTTGCAAACCAGCTTACCCACCAAGCAGGAAAAGAATCACCTGAATCACCTTTTTTCCTGGGAACAAGGCATTAAGCTTTGAAGAGAGCTGGGAAGCTTTTACAATGAAACTTTACAGCCTAATCTTCTCTGTAATTACTTGCGGCCCTGCATTAGGTCAGCTCTTTCAGACACCGAACAAACCTGAGATGGTAATTAGCACGTTGAGTCCTTCAAGCACATCCATCTGCTGAAACCGTCTCCTGGTTATCAGTGAGTAAACCCTTCCTTGCCCACTTCTGTCCAGAAGCCACAATCCATTCTCAGTCCCCACAAGTAAATTCACCCCTAGGAATGAAAGAAGCAGAACATGGCATGTAAGTATTTTGAAAACGTAGATTGTCCGAGGTATTCTGGACCATTTCAGTCCAGTTACTGAGCATCTAGTGGAAGAGTGGACGTGTTCTTCCACCACTTACGGCTCTTTCATGCTACACAACTGCACTACTTTGACACCACTTTAACTGCTGCAGCTCCATGCTATGGAATTCTCGGATACGTAGTTTCATGAAGTACTCAGAATTCTCTGCTACAGAGCGGTAGTGCCTCATCAAACTACATGTCCCAGGATTCTGTATAACACACTTACGGCAATTAAAGTGGCATCAACATGCTGTAATTGCTTGGTGTGAAAAAGGCCTTTGACGGCTGCTTTAAAGAGAGATTTCTTTAAAAAAACCCTACACCTCCTGGAATCCTCTTGCTAGGAGATTCTGTGATACGTAACCTAGCAAAGTAAATATTCCAAGCTATAGGGCAGAGCAACCCTAAGCATGTATGGAGCAGCATCGGTTATATATCACTGCTTTGTCTGTATTTGAGCATGCTATCTTTATTTATTCTTTTCACTGGGACATATTGACGGTGTATACTAGTCTATATGCATTAATTTATGACTGCTTGACCCTTACTAATATTATTGTAAACTGTCATTGTTTCTCTGTATTGTCCCTTGCCTCACGCTTTCCTCTTTCCTTTTTTTCTCATTTGGTGTGTTTACCAAAAAAAAAAAAAGATTTTTTTTTTGCCTAAACAGCCTTTATGATGACTTTTTAAAAGTCTGAATAATAGTACTATGACAGTGTAGTGCGGAAATAGGCTTTATGATGACTTTAAAAAAGTCATCATAAGGGCTATTCAGGCAACCCCCCTTTTTTTCCAACGTCCTATGGAATCCTGGGGTTTGCAGTTCAGGGAAGGGCATTTGGAATTCTCACCCAGAGAGCAATTTGGCCTCAGGAAACTACAAACCCCAGAATTCCACAGGATGTTGAAAGTGGAATAATAGCACTAAAACATATAATGCAGAAATGATATTGTGTAGCTCAAAGCTGACCGAGAGTTGGCACGGGGGGCGGTTAATATGGGCTGGTGTGGACCTGTGTGAAGACTTCAGTTGCTCTCCAGCCCCACCTTCTCCTAGCCAACCAGGTTTCCTCTGGTTGGCTGACTTTCCTCATCCATGGCAGAGCCCAGGAAATCCATATGGGTTTCTGGGAAAGAGAAACAATCCTGGCACTGACTCCCATTCTCAGCCTGCAGCTACAATTCTGGAAATTGATGCTCCTCATGAGTTGGGAAACATATTTCTCAAGGTAGGACATTCCTATTCCATTTTCTGACCCTCCAGTTGCTTTCTAAATGGCCAAGAAGTAGACAGTCAGGGCTGTCCGGCAGTGGCATATGCCGCCTCGGAGTGTGGTGGAGTCTCCTCCTTCTTTGGAGGTTTTTAAGCAGAGGCTGGATGGCCTTCTGTTGGGAGAGCTTTGATGGGTGTTTCTGCATGACAGGGGGTTGGACTGGATGGCCCGTGTGGTCTCTTCCAACTCTACATTTCTATGATTCTATGATTCTAAGAAGCCTGTCTCTACAATCTTTAAAAAAACAAACAAACAGTGGAAGTATCAATGGGTTGCTGTTTTGAACTGATGTTCAACGAGTGAAGTGGCTGCTATATTTGATAAGGTTTAATATTATCAGAGTGTTCTGGTTAAAATAATGAGATGGCACACGGTATCGTGCAGCATGGAAAAGGAAAGGCACTGAAGTGCTAGCAACGGCTCGACAAGAACAGAGTGCTCTCCACCTCACCCCACATATCATTACCAGTTTTGCTATGCTGTTCTGTTGCTAATTTAAAATCTTGGCTTCCTCTAAACATACATCAAATGAAACCCAGAGAGCTGTAAACTGTAAATCTACATTTCCTGGGATAATTTCCTTCCCACATTTCATTCATTTATTTTGTTTCTCATTTAGGACTCAAGCCGAGGCAGAAGGGTGTGGGTAAAATATTGCATTGGCTTCGCGGAGCTCATCGCTGCACTGCCTGATTCCAGGGAGATGGAAAATTAAAGCTGATGGAGAACTAAGGCTTTAGGAACAAGGATGGATCCTTAAATGACAGGTCGTGTAGTCCAGCATCTGGTATATTGGGCTCAAACACAGGAGATATGGCTTCAAAAGGAGCAGTATTACTATTGATTCATACCTGTGCCTAGACCTAGGACCAGCTGAAATCAGAGCTTGGAAATAATTTTATATACATTTGCTTTTTTACCCATAAATGTTACATATTTAAACAGTGTTACATATTTAAAAGTGTTTCATATTTAAAAATTATTGTTTTAATCATTTCATGGCAATCATGTTAAATTACTCTTAACATCTCACATTTTAAAAGATTGTTAACTTGGGGTATAATTCTGCAGGATTGGGAGGCATTTTTTTGGCTATTTTTAGTAACTTGAATTGACATTTTAAAAAATAAAGGTAACCTTTTACTTAGCATTAACAATAAAATACAAAATCTGTAGTTGAGCAAAATGAGTAAGCTTAATGAATTATGTTAACGCCTATGCATTAGTATTAATGCCAACCTTTCCAAGCTCTGACTGAGACTTCTTCATACAAAGAAGAGCTCAGAAATGGCCATAGTACCTTCTGAAACACATGGAAGAGACATGCTCTGGTGGATAACCCATGGCTGCCACTTCAGACTACCGGACTCCACCCCAGGGATCTGTGGAATTGGGGTTGTGCCCTGACTAGACATAACATTTAGCTCCTGATCTCCACCATGATTCTGAAGACTTCTGGTCCAGAGTGCTACTGATCTCAGAATGAAGCCAAACTATAGTACAGAACTAAAGAACCACAAGGTTCCTGACAGCATGAGATCTCAGTCTTCCTTGGGAAGGAAGGAAGAAGTTACATATGCTTCAGTTCAGGGCCTTGCTGATTTTCCAAGAAGTATATGCTGTAAAACAGCAGGGAGTACAAGAAAAGTGTTCATTGCCTGGCCGTTGCTGGTACAACAGTGTTCAGCTCTTTGTGACCTAGTATAATTCTTTGTCTGTACAGCTCCTGTGCTGCTTCTGTGTATTTTGCTGTGAAACACTCTTGAACTGCTGGATAGCTCCCCAACTTTGGTTGTTCTACAGCAGTGGTTCTCAACCTGTGGGTCCCCAGATGTTTGTGGACTTCAGCTCCCAGAAGCCCCAGCCACTATGGTCAATGCTCAGGGCTTCTGGGAGCTGAAGTCTAGAAACGTCTGGGGACCCACAGGTTGAGAACCACTGTTCTACAGGAAGCTTGGCCACACTAGTTAGCTGGAATGCTTGAACGGACCAGAACAAACCAAAACTACTCCTTTTAATCTGCACTGATACAGCCACTTTCTAGAATCAACATTTGTTTCATGAAAGCTCGCTTACCCCACAACGCAGCACACAAGATCTCTGAATTGAACTTCTTTTTATATTTGCGAATTTCAGGACTGTCACTCTGAGGCCGGATGTTAGTGGGATTCACATTGACAACAGAACCTTTCCTTGCATTTTGTCTACTGGTGGACTCAGGTTTCACACTGGATGCTGGGAAGAAAAGCAGAAGGGTTTTATGAAATGGCTTCTTGGTCAACCTACTCAATGTAAGGCCTGCAAAGCTTTACACTGAGTGCTTTGCAATAAGCAACACAGAAATCTGCCTTAAGCTGTGTCAATCAATTGGTCCCTCTTCATCAGTAAGATACTGACTTAACAGTGGCTCTCCAGGATTTCAGACAAGAACCTTTCTCAATATGGAGATCTCGGTGATATGACCTGAGGTTGTAGAGTGAAAAGCTCTAGCACTGAGTTTTGCCCAACCACCCTTTATCCTAAATGCAAAATTATATTCCTGTGATGTGGAATTTAACTGAGGATCAGTGTTGTTGGATCCTACATGCTTTTACTGTTGCAAAAAGACTTATATTCCAAAGCTGGAAAAATAAACATTCACTATCTATCTATTGTTCCATGGTCAAAAGACATTACTGCTTTAGCTAATAATGAATATGATTTTGTAGATGTCAGTTTCAGGAAAATGCATTTTTGGAAGTATGGTCATCTTATATTCATGTACAGTGGGCTGTTGGAATCTGCCAGAGTTTGATTCCAGGACCCCCCCACCCCCACAGATATCAAAATCTATGGATGCTCAAGTTCCATAACATACAATGGTAGTAAAATGGCATCCCTTATATTAAAATGGCAAAATCAAGGGTTGTTTTTTTTAAATATTGGTTGAATCTGTGGATACAGAATCCACAAATATGGAGAGACAACTGTATATATCTAACCTTTGCTCATATTCCATGTATTCTCCTTCCCTTCTTATTTCTTTTTCACACTTATTTTTTTTCTCATAATACTTCTAAAATTCATTTTTTTAAAAAAATGCAGCCTAATTCACTCTGCAAAAGATACAAGTATGACATGGTTTATGGTAAAAACAGGTATACTCACGAGAACCACAGTTTGGTCCTGTTGGACTGGATGGAGGTGAAATTTGTAGAAGCCGAGGGTCTATGAATGAAGTAAATGAAGAGGAGCTAGATGTGGAGCTACCTTTTGAAGCAGTGCTGTCAACGCTTGGTGTCTAAATTGAAAGAAAAGAGAGGCTGAAATGAAGATACTTCATCACAATTGCCTGCAGTGATAATTTTAGACCTATAGCACTTTGGATATGATGTTTCTACTATGCAACTTACCCTATTTGCCGGCGTAAAAGACGCACCCCATTTATGCACTGGCAAATACTATGGCCAGGGTGTAAGACACAACCGCAGTGTATAAGAATGGCTCACACACTGATTTCTCAGCAGCACAAATCCTCCGCAGACACCCTTCACATACCCAAGCTAGGAGATGGGAAGAGAGAGGAAGTACAGGGCCAATGTGACGTCCCATTCCTTTCCACTCTCCTTTCCAGTTTGGATTCTGGGTGCCAGCTTTCCCCACCCTGCCTTGACCCCTTTACCAGAGGCACACACAAACATTTTGATATCTGTAATTTTTCCACTTTTGCAAGGGTCCTCTTCCCCTAACCCCTATGAATGTAGAGAGCCGTCTGGACAGTCCTTGCCACTAGGGGCCAACTGCACAATCTGTGGAAAACACAGTAATGGAGCTGAGCTGTCTCCTTCACTTACATATAAATATGCAGGGTTCTGATCCATATTAAGATCTCTGTACATGAGAAGTTGAGATTTAACCTTCCCACCCCCCATCTTTGCCCTTCCCATGCTTCACCACCCTTGCATTTTTTGGGACTGCTCTATTCCAGAATTTGGAACATTGGCTTTTTTTTGACCACCCCTCTGAATCCCACAGTGACCATGCTGTTTCAGGGATTCTGGTATTTGTAGACAAAAAAAAAAAACACCAAACCTTTCCAAGATCTGTTTTGCCCATCATTGCTGCATTAAGCTGACATTTTAATTATCCCTTCTTTCAAATTCAGTACTTTTGATTGTTTCCACTATTTGGAAATCTTACCTTATTAGAAACAGGCTTGTTCTGAGGTTCTGGGCTCTTCTCAGCAACTTTTAGCTGGGTAGCTGAACAATCTGAAATTTGGCTCTGCTGTAAGAGGTCTGGAAGAAGATAATTTTGGTTGCTCATGCTCCAAAAACCTTCACGAGTACTACAGCTGAGTTTTCCTGCAGTGCAATCCTGTACCAAAGGACAAATTTAAAAGCTAGTTTGTTACTCGAGTCAGGCTATTTTTGTGGCACTTCCTCCCAGCATGCAACACCGATCACTTGTGGCCACACTTATGGTAACAAATGCTGGCTAATGTTGGAAGTCCAGATCTCTGCAGCACATCAAAGTTAATGAAAATCAGATTATGGAAGAAATGTCATCGCCTCAGAAGAAAAATGCAACAAAACGAAATGACACTGGAAATGGGATTCTGATGGATGGCAACTGCTTAAAGGACACTGGTAATGCTCCGTGTTTATACAGTGTGGTGTTCATCTTCAAAACACTTTACAAATGATACCTAATCTATTCTCTTAACCGTCTGCAATGGAGAGGTAAAGAAACATCAGAGGGGTAACAAAGTGTCCTCTGTTCAAGATACTGGCATCCAAAAGGGAAGAAGTATGCCTCTAACAGATTGCCTGCTCCTGTGTTAATCTCCCAGACTGTTGAGGTTTTCCACAACCAAAATCCTGACCTTTCTTCCAGATAAATCAGAAATAGTAGCTGAAAGGAGAGGGGTCTTTGGGGAACCGGTGCTGAAGCTCTGAAGGAGCTTGAAGGTATTTTTGGAAACTAATAAAACTTAAGGGCGACTTATTTTTCTAGGTCCTTGGAAACAAGCAAACAAAACAACAACAAACAAAACAAAATGAGGATATCATGAGTTGGAATATAATTTAGCCCATTTCTGCACTATAACAGTGTTTTGCATAGGAAATGCATTTTGCAAAATGCATAGCAATGGGAGGAGGAGAATTGCAGGGGTAGCATGCACACTCGTAGATAATCGAATTTGCAAACACCAGACTCACAAATGTGGAGGGAGGACTGTATGTGCAAATACTGTGGGCCTTTCAGTTTTAGGAGTTGGGGAGCAAGACTTCCTCAAAAGTGGAAAAACTACAAATATGGATGAAAACTGTAAGCATCACTTTTTTTTAACCTGAGAGAACACTTCCCTAGGAATCCCAAAATTCTCCAGTGTGGCTCTCCAGTGGAAGTGAACTATGGAATCGTGTTGTAGAACCTAGAGATTCCTACAGAGAACACATTAATCCACTCTATGAATAACCAAATCCGCAAAAGGGAAAACAGTGAATGTGGAGGTCAGACTATATATTTTCCTCATTTGTTAGTCCTGTTTTTTTTTTGTTTTTTTTTGCAATGGCATACTCTGTTCAAAATATTGTTCATCCTTAGTATGTTGTGCTTAATGTCACCACCAGAGCCCACCCCACCTGTGATTTCACATAGCATTGTATCTAGGTTTTTGGTTCTGCCCTTGAAATCATAGGCTCTGGATAGCCCTGACCTAGCAATCCTAGGAGACAGAATTTTACCTAATTTCTCAGCTGTTAAAACCTGCTGTTGCCTGCCGTTGCTTCCAGTATCCTGGAAAATGTACAAATTTACCAGGAAGACTGACAAATATTGTTTAGAATAATGACAATAACCATAATAATGATAATGCAATTCCTCCAAAAAAAAAAAGGAAATGTAGCCACTCTAATACTAACAGATTGGATTTTTGTAGTTATATTTTTGCTATCTCACACTGATTTATTACCGAAAATTTGTGCCACAAAACATCCAGCTGTTTGACTGACTGGGAATAAACAGTGTGTGCGTGCTTCCAGTTCTATAGTCCCATGATGACTAGAACCCATGATGCCTCAAGAAGCAGCAAAGTTTGACATAGCTTTGGAAAGCACGTGGCTCCTATTTAAGGATCAAGATGGATGCTGCTAACTGTTATTCAGCCATTTCCACTCCCAGGTCTGCTGGAGCAATAACCAACAGAGATGTTTTATAGCTGGCACTGAAGACAGAAGCTGTCTTCTGTGTGGTTTGCTACAAGAGATAAAACAACTGACTGGAGCTAAGCATTTGCAAATGCCAGCCAGCGTATTTGCAGACTGTGAATCCTGAGTGGAAACAATTTGATGCTGTAAAAGCCAAGTTACTAATTGGAAAATGTGAAAATGAGAAGGAGGCAGAAAAGCATTTGGACTCGTGCTTTAGACTGAAAATTGCAAAACAAAACACAAATTGTAATCTGCTCTCTGCAGTTCTTTGAAGTCTTCTTATGGACTCAAACCATGTGATATGAACTGGAAGGAGAAGCAAAGGGACAGGGGAGGGGATAGAATTCCTTCTTTTCTGATATCCTTGCCAGTGTCCGAACTCTGTTCTGAAGTATGGATGTATTTTGCAGTCTTTGGCAATCTTGTAGTCCCTGCTAGCATCTTTTCCAGATTTTAAGGCCATCTGCATTACAAATTTTGAATCTAATTCTAACTGGCAAACATGGCTGTGAGCTGACACTAGGCTAGCTGAAGCTGTGTTGAATTGAACACCCTCCCAGTTTAGGGATGTTGGAAATGACTTAAGGATGGTCTTCACCATGCTCCTAATTTGGGCTGGAATCATGGCAGTGTCCCCAGGCTGAAGGTAGTTTGAAATTGGTGCAACACATCTTCCTTTACCTTTTCTTTTTTTCTCTCTTGCCCCATTTTCTTCTACTTCTTCAGACAGCAGATCGCAGTGCCAGAAGATCGCTCTGTTGGCAGATCTGTAAAATCTGCCAGCAGAAAGAGTAGCATTTCTCCCAACATAAAAGGCTTGTGCCTAACTCTAACCACCCACAGTCGCCCTATCTTTGAGTTAGGATTGCACTGCCAAAGTCACATAGTAACTCTTTCTCCCCAAGGAATTCTGTGATGGCAGGGAGGGCAGGTGGCTACGTCCCTCCAACAGAACCTCAGGACGTGCTTCAGACTATAACTCTCACCATGGGGCAGAGAGAGCTTGACATTTAATCAGAATGCTAATTGTGACCAATATGGTCCTATATGCTATTCAATATTTTTATCAGTGACTTGGATGAAGGAATAGAGGGCATGCTCATCAAATTCGCAGATGACACCAAATTGGGAGGGGTTGCTAATACGTCAGAGGACAGGATCAAAATTCAATATGACCTGGATAGATTGGAGAGCTGGGCCAAGGCTAACAAAATGAAATTCAACAGAGAGAAGTGTAAGGTCCTACACTTAGGTAGAAAAAATGGAATACAGAAATATAGGATGGGGGACACGTGGCTGGATAGCAGTACGTGTGAAAGGGATCTAGGAGTCCTCATAGACCACAAGCTGAACATGAGTCAGCAGTGTGATGCGGCAACCAAGAAAGCCAACGCAATTCTCGGCTGCATCAATAGGAGTATGGTGTCTAGATCGAGAGAGGTACTGGTACCATTCTACTCTGCTTTGGTTAGACCTCATCTCGAATACTGTGTCCAGTTCTCGGCACCCCAATTCAAGAAGGACATGGTCAAGCTGGAGCAAGTCCAGAGGGGGGTGACCAAAATGGTGAGGGGCCTGGAAGCCATGCCCTATGAGGATAGACTTAGAGAGCTGGGGATGTTTAGTCTGCAGAAGAGAAGGTTGAGAGGGGACATGATAGCCATGTTTAAGTATTTGAAGGGATGCCATGTAGAGGAGGGAGTGGGCTTGTTTTCTGCTGCTCTGGAGATCAGGACAAGGAGCAATGGATTCAAGCTGCAGGAAAGGAGATTCGACCTGAACCTCAGGAAGAACTTCCTGACGGTCAGGGCTGTCCGGCAGTGGAATATGCTGCCTCGGAGTGTGGTGGAGTCTCCTTCTTTGGAGGTTTTTAAGCAGAGATTGGATGGCCATCTGTCGGGAGTGCTTTGAGGGTATTCCTGCATGGCAGGGGGTTGGACTGGATGGCCCCTGGGGTCTCTTCCAACTCTGTATTTCTATGATTCTATGACTTGGCTCCAACCTATCCAAAGGTGGTATTTTCCCATTACAAATCAGTCTGTGCTTTAGAGATCTTGGGGAAAATCCTTCTCTCATGTCCCACTGTCCTTGGAGACACAAGTAAGTGGCAACTTGACAGACAGCGTCTTCGGTCACACCCTCAGGCTCTGGAACTCCCTGCCAAGTGAAGCCAGACTGGCCTCTTCCCAGTTGTCCTTCAGCTCTGAAGAAAAGACCTATTTATTCAGGCAGTTGACTGCTGGCTGAGGCAGTTAGCAACTGATTCCTAGGTAAGGAATTTTACCAGGCATTTTTAATATAGATATTTCATCTTTGCTTCATCTTTGGTAACTGAAGATTGTGGAAGCTGAAACATTTTGCTCCTGATATATATTTTAAGTTCTGTTTGTTAATCACTTCCTTATTATTATTATTATTATTATTAGCATCATCTTAATTTATATCCTGCTTTTTGCCTAATACTGGGTCTCAAAATGGCTTACAAATAAAATCAATACAATTAATAAGGCATATAAATAGTAGATTTTAAAATAAAATTAAACTATAAAAGAATTAAAACAGCTACTTAAAATTAAATTGCGTGGTTTTTTTATTTACTTTTGTTTTCGTATTTGAACTGTTTTGTGCTCTAGCTGTATTTTCTTCCTCCTCCCTCCTCCTCTTCCTCCTTAAGTTGCAATTTTTGTGAGGAAGATAGAATGCAAATCTAGTAAATGAATAAATAAATCATACAGCATTGAGAATCATATCTTAATTTTATCATGTTGTTCAAAATTTATTGCATTCTACATTTTGGGAGTTTGTGCAGTACATCTTAATTCTGAATCAAAGTGATTTTGTGGGACTGTGATGCTAACATGCATAGTAACACGTGTCAGAACTAAGAAGTTTTTGAGACTGCTTAACTGTTCTATGAGAGGGAAGAACTAAGCCTTGCCTTCAGGATACAAAGAGATTAAGTTTCTTACTCATGGACAACTTTCTCATGATTTCTCAAAAACTTGTACTTTTCCTTCCTGTAGCAGTGCAAAGAAAAACAGTTTTAAGGACCTCAAATTTAAATTCTGGGTGCTTTGCCATGCTGCAGAAGTGTAAATGAGACATTAATCTCACAGACATTTAATCTGGCTTCACAACCTGCCATGATTCCTTTCCTTAATCTGATTACTCTAATTTTAATAAGGAAAAGGAATCAGATCTGACTAATTTGGAGATTCAGTATGACTGTTCCAAGGTGTGAATAAATTAGGTGGTAGAATCTAAAAGGCACGGTGAAGACTAGATAGACTGCTGGTGATGGCTGGCCTCTGTTAACCACTTCTATTTTCTAGCAAGGCATATTCTTGTGTGAATTCCTGCCTTTCAATTAATGAGCACATTCCCACATCACAATAAATCGTGATAAATAAGATTTGTTGTTTAAGCCATATCGTCCCCCATTTTTGGTTTGTTTTTCTTCTGCTGCTTTTGCCAACTTGTATTTCAAGGTTAGCATCTAGGGAAACAAACTAGGAACAAGCCACATTTGTGGGTCTAGATGTCCCAAAAAGCTTTGGTTTAAATAAGTCAGAGTTCATAAGTCAATTACAAACTATGGTTTCAGATTGCAGCTGGTGGCTGGTTAAAGCGGCTTGTCGGCAGAATGGATTTGCTGAAGCTTATCAAAGGAAGTCTGGCTGGAGTCACAACCACAGGACACCGATATGATATCGACAAGCTGGAACGTGTCCGGAGGAGGGTGACCAAAATGGCGAAGGGTCTGGAAACCATGCCCTATGAGGAGCGGCTTAGGGAGCTAGGAATGTTTAGCCTGACAAAAAGAAGGTTAAGAGATGACATGAGAGCAGTGTTTAAATATTTGAAGGAATGTCATGTTGACGATGGAGCAAGCTTGTTTTCTGCTGCTCTACAGACCAGGACACGGAGCAATGGATTCAAACTACAGGAAAAGAAATTTCACCTAAGCATCAAGAAGAACTTCCTGATGGTAAAGGTCATTGACATGAAACTGACAGTGGAATATGCTGCCTCGGAGTGTGGCGGAGTCACTTTTTTGAGAGATTTTTAAACAGAGGCTGGATGGCCATTTGCTTGGGGTGTTTTGAGTGTGTATTCCTGCATACCAGGGGGTTGGACTTGATGACCATTGTGGGTCTCTTCCAACTCTATGATTCTATGATTCCCTCAAGACTCCTCCCTAAACCACAAACCCCAGGATTCCATAGGATGTGGAAAGTGTAATAATAGTGCTATAAAAGTCTAGTGGAGAAATGGCCTCTGAGGCTGAGAGTTAGCTAAGGGAATGCAGGAATAATTCCTAAGTTAGCGCTCTTAGAACATGCAAGTGGTTGTTAAGGACACAGCTGAGAATTTGCATCACGTAGAGCTGCAAAATTAGCAACTGGGAATTTGCCTGGACCGTCCACACACAGAATGGCATCTCTCCGAGGCAGTTTCGATTACCTTGTGATCCATTCCGGCACTCTGAGGTTTCAGTTCAATGCCATCTGGAGCTCTTGCCCTTGAGAAACCTGTCACTCCGTTGCTGAGCGGTTGCCTGGTGACGAACGGCAATTAGCAAGAAGGAAGAAGAAAAAGAAAGAAAGGAAAACTAAAAACAACAGCAACAACAAAACCCTGACAATCTAAAATAAAACAGCGGTGAACAGCTGCAGACATCTTACCTTTGCTTCTCAAACAACACGAAGCTTCTTTAAAAAGCTTCTTTTTAAAACGATATTCTTCCAACCCAAAATATATTAGCCTGCCCCAAACTGATGCTTTCCAGATTTTCTTGGACTACAATTCCCATTAACATCAACTAGCATGGCCAGTGGGCATGGATTATGGGAATTATGATCCCAAACATCTGGAGAGTACTAGATGTATATGTGCTTTCAAGTTGCCTGTCAAGTTGCAATCCCATGAATTTCACCCAGTTTTTTTTAGACAATGAATACTCAGATAGGGGAGGAAAAACGCATCTGCTCTGATTAACTATGTCTCTCCGGAATCTGAGACAGAATTTCTTCCACCTCATGCAACTATATTGTTTTAATGAAAGATGCCAGGAACTGAACCCGGAACCTTCATCATGCAAAGCATCTGCTCTACCACTGAGTCAACATTTCTATGGACTTGCTCCTTTCTGATTAAGCAAGGCCCTCCGCTAACCAGGCAAATATATACATGTGGCATTGCATGCTATGAATAGGTATGTATCTTCAGATGAGTACGCTTATCAATGTTCAGCATAAAAGTACCTATTAGGGAAGGAGTGGTCAGAACTCTCCAGCCATTCCTATAGGGAAGCCCATCCATTTCAATTCACCAATTGATAGTGTTGCCCCTGTGTTTTGCCCAGCAGGGCTATTTTTTGAACCCAAGTTGAAAAAAGAAGGAGTATGAATCACCTTCGGACTCACTCACACTACAGAATTATAGCACTGGATTCTACTTCTACTGCCACGGCAACATCCCAATCCTGGGATTGGTAGGTAAGGAAAGGGCATTTAGATTTCTTAGCCAGAGCACTTTAGTGCCTCATCAAACTACAAATCCCAGGATTCCACAGGATGCAACCACAGCAGTTGAAATGGAATACAGCACTGTGTTTGTACAGTGGAAATGCTCCTTTGTAATCTTGGGTGGATTTGACATGTAGCAACCACAACAAAAATACAGAAGATCTAGTTTACACGGAGAAAGACACCGATGGTGCTGTCAGTTTTGAGACTGGCATGCATGTAAGAGCTGAAATGGAATTCGATAAAAGATCAAGCCCCTTGTTTTCATGTTTGCTACTGGGAAATGTGTGTACATGTGCTATTTAGAATCAGTGATGCTCCTCATTCTTTTTCTACTTACATTTGTGAATTGGCCCTTTATCAGGAAGCACGGATATATGGCAAGCTTCTCACCGACATTTCCCCAGTGAGCTGACATAGCACACCTGAGACCCCACAGACACATGTCAGTTGTACTAAACCTCTTAATAACCTCCACTAATTTAGATGGCAGGCTGAGGAATGAGCAGAAGTATCAGTGCTGACGGTAGTCTATGAGTGGTGCATTTCGGAGTGCTGGCCTTCCTCTTAACAACAGCTGGACTCACACAGAAGGCTCAAGATTGCACGCATCTGTGCTGACCCACATTCTAATTCAGTTCTAGTCATTTTCATCTCTACTCAAAGCCAGGTCTTGTGTAAAGCTAACAGATCCTAACTGCCTACTCGAAATCAACCCATCCCCTAATACTTTGACTAACAAGAGGGATAAGCTAGTTCAACATAATACAGTATATTTTTTGCGGGGGGGGGGGAGGCATTTCCTTCCAAAGTCCCAGTGCTTTGATCACACGAGCCCAATTCCACTGGGCATCAGGAGCACCAAATTTGGGAATGGCAGCTTCTGGAGCCGTTTTTGCCATTCCTCAGATCTGGTGTGCTGCACTCTTCTCTGACTGCTACCCCGAGGGAAAAACACACGCCCACCAACATTTCACAGATGAAATCCAAGATACATGTGGCAAGGCAACATCAGAGTGTGGTCAAGACAGCAAAGGTTATCAATAAGAAAGAACACAGAAGAGAGGAGTGGCTGCAGCAGTTTGCTTTGCCTGAGTATGCAGGGAAGACCAAGATTTCATCCCCCCTCCATCCCTCCCCTCACTTGCAGACTACTTTTGCATCTTGCAGCAATTGAAGCCACCTGAAGACAAAGGGGGAAAGTGGGAGGAGGAAAAAGAAACTGGGACATTTTAAAAGCAGCTGAAAAATAGGATGAAAGAGGATTGTTGGGACTGTGTTTGCCAAATTGGGTCAGTTAAGAGAATAGGAAAACAAATCATTCCAAAATGACAAATCATATCCTAGAAGCCATTTTTTTTTAGATTTTCCATTTAAATGTTATCATACCATGGGAGTTTCAGTCCAAGAAAAGCCTTTTTAAAATTAAAAGCAGGAAGCATCCAGACAGACAGACTTTTTCCTGCTTAAAACAGGCCATGATGTCTGCTGTGTACTGTTGCAAAAACATATTTAAATTGCATTTAAGAGGCTTCTAGGGGTGCAAACAGCCCATTGGTTTGGGACTTTGGAAAGGCAGACATACTGGGATCTACGATTGAAATTAATTAATATCCTGCCTTTCTCCCAGGATGGCATTCAAGGTGGCTTACAAAAACTGAAGAAAGAAGGATGGCTTTGGATTTGCATAGAAATAGAAAGAAGGATGGCTTTGGATTTGTACATCTTATACCTCCCCGTTAGCAGGATATTTGTTAAATTTTTCATCTGGAAAAACTGAGGCACATCAGTTTTCTTGTTGCAATAAGGCACAAGACTTAGGTAACATTCCATTTAAATCTGTCCTTCTTAGATTACAGTTGCCAGGGGAAATATGGGACAGGTTGTGTAGAAAAGAGAATTTCAGCAGGCATTGCTTATGTGACAAGCAACACCTGCTGAAAATCTGTATTCTATGCAACTATCAAAGGGAGAGCAGCTCCGTTGATTATTTCGTCTGGCAATTCTATCTTGGGTGGAGCAAAAGGTGTGAAAGCTCACCTAATGCCCTCTTCATTATTATTGTTGTCGTTGTCGTCGTCATCACTGCTGCACACTTCATCACTGGAGGAGGAATATTCCAATGATTTCCGGAGCAGGCTGTTGCTATCTTTCCCCTTGACCGAGAAGGGAGAAATCTAAACAAAAAAGAAGAGTCAACTTGGTAGCTTCCATTCATTCAAGAACTCATTGCAAATGCCACAGAACTAGTCCTGTATTATTCAAGCCTTCCACAAATTGGAACACTCCATAAATGTTCTATTATATACTGTTCCCACCATCACTAGCTAGCATGACCATTGGGTGTCTGGAAGGCACCAAGCAGGGAAGGGCTGTTTTAGCATCAACACATTACTTGTACTTTGCACTTGTAATCCTGCAAAGGTTCACACTGTAAGACTTTGAACTACTCACGATGGTGGTGGATTAAAAACCTGGTTGGTTTCCATCACATACTAAAAGGAGAGGCACAGGCACTCATTTTTTTAAAGAAAACAAGCACATGGGTAAGGAGATTGCCTCCCCATGGCTTCTTTCTCCTCACCCCAGTGTAGCTGAATTCCCTCTCAGTACTGGGTGAAAAAGGGAAGATCAGGGATGGAGAAAGGCTGGGGGAAAAGCAAGATCAAAGGTGCGGTGGTAAGAAGTCCAGGTACAGGCAATTGTACACCCTGGTTTAGCGACATCACACTACAATACTTTTGTGCTTTTAAAAATGAGTTATCTAATCCCTGCTTTACTTATGATTGGCAAACACTGGGCATCCCTTCAGAAACACATTTATAGTGCTATGATTCCACTTTAATTGCCATGGCAACTTCCTAAGGAATGCTGGGGTTTGTAGTTTGATGAGGCACTAGAGTTCTTTGGCTGAGAACTCCAAATATCCCTCCTAGACTATGGATCTCAGAATTCCATAGGATGTTTCTGTAGCAGTTATAGTGGATTCACAGTGCTTCCATTGTGTGGTGTGAAAGAAACCCAGGTTCAATTCCTGTCTTCTCTAGGTAAGGCTGGAAAAATCCCTGTGCACAGTATTTCTCTCTGAAACCACGAAGAAACCCTGCCAGTCAGTGTGTGTAATTGTGAACAAGATGGACTGACGTCTTGATACGGTATAAGGCAGCTTCCTGCGCTCATATTGTTGCCTTCCCACAATAGGAGAATGCGGATAATTTCAAACAGGATGTTTATTTTTAGCACACTGATTATTCCAGGACTATCTATACGGCTTCTTTAGATCTTTGCAAGTTCTACAAAAGACTCCTTGTCTATGTTCTCTCCCTGAATGCAAATTAATTTCACAGTAAAGAAGATCATTACAGTTGATTTGGGGAAGAAGAAAAAGACATGAAATGTCAAAGTCGATGAAGGCAGAAGAAAATGACAACAACAAAGAACAATGAGAACATATGAACAATTTTAAAAAAACCTACTGAAATATGGTATGGATGTGATGCATTTTCGGGTTTCTTATAGGGCTGGTGATGGCTGTCTAGTCTGGATGATCCTAGACATCCCAGAAAGAAAATTTTACAGAGGTATATTAGTCAGTCGTAATCAACCAATCAATCGGATAAGAGGACATAGTCTTAAGGCTCAAATGGATGGCCCTGAAAATTTGCCTGAAGGGCTGAACTGTTGTCTTGTAGAAATAATATTCTTAATTTCCATATCAGCCTATAGTGTACTCCTGTATTTAAATTAAATACTGTCATGCTTACCTAAGTGGGTAGATAGCACCACTGGTTTTAATGCATTTCTTTTCTCCTGAACTGTTGGGTTTTGTAAAATGGAACTACTCCCTTTTTTTTCAAGGTTGGATTTAGGACGTTTTTGTTACTACACTTGGCCCTCCACATTCGCTAGGGGTAGGGGCACAGGGCCCTCGCAAAAGTGAAAAATTTGCAAATATCAAAATTTGTGCATCAGTGGGAAGGGGGCTGAGGCACGGGTGGGGAGAATGAATACCCAATGTCTAAACCAGGTCAGGGAAAGGAGATGGTTGGCACAGTCGTCCTGTACTTCTCTTGCCCATCTCCTTCCTTGGGTATATGGAGAGCTTTGGGAGAGGGCTTTTGGTCCTGAGAAATCAGCTTTTGGGCTGTCCTTGGCTCACCAGGCAGTGGCTGGTGGAGGAGGAGGAGGAGGAGGAGGAGGAGGACTGGAGAGAGGTTTTAAAAGAGCTGGTCAGCCTAATTGGAGCCACAAAGAGAGAAAGTTCCCCCTGCAAAAGTAGTACTTGGGGTAGGGGAGCAAGGGTGGAGAAATTCACAAATAATCAAATCCATGAATGCCAAACCTGCAAATGTGGAGGGCTGACTGTACTTTTTAAAAAGTATAAGTCACTTTGAGGGCTATTTATAGCAGAAATACAGAATGCAATTCTTTAAAACATATAACTACAGCAAAGGTTAGTGGGGAGGCAATTTCCCCTTCTCATTTCATCCTCACAACAACGCTATGAAGTAAGGCCAGGCTGAGAGAGAGATAGTGGCTGGCCCAACATCATCCCACGGGTTCCACAGCTGAGTGGAAATTTGAGTATGGGTCTACTTGGCATTCTACACACTCTCTCTTTTGCATTATTAGGTAAAGAGCCAAGGATGGAAAAAATAGTCACAACTCCTTTAACACCCCACAAAGTAGAGCAGCCCTCATTTTAGAGTCAGGTTTGCAATACAGTACTGTATATAAATTCAATTAAAAAGAAAATAAATTGGCATCAATAAAATAGAAGAAATCAGCCACAACCCCCGCCCAAAAAACCCTAACAATTTAATTAATGCAACAGCTTTGCCTTTTGAAAGTTTTCTTCCTTGGCCCATCTGCCTGGGAAAGGAAATGTTGCTCAGTCATTGTTTGCTGGATAGTTAAAAGCTTGACTTGAAGACTACCTGAAGTCGATCGGTTGTTTTGACGAATTACCAAATCCCTTTTCCTGTTGTCACTAGAGCTACTGCAGCTCCTGCTGTTAGCTTTCGCTGCGTGTTCCCCTGGGGAAAGCTGATGTGTACTGAAAAGAACAAAGACCAAAATAAAATAAAATAAAATCCAGCCCCAGGAGAGGAGAACATCATGATCTCGTACTTCATATTCTTATTTCAGGGTCTCAAAACCACTTCTAAAAACAGCACAACCAAGACTCACAATTCCCCTGGGGAGGTACTTCGTATAATCTCTCCAGCTGGGAAAACCTAGCACTCCTGGAATGGCTAAATAACATGGCATTAGCCTCTCTGATATGAAACAGTACTAGAAAGACAATCGGCTGAGAGCCAATTTTCCAGACTTGGAAACAAAATTTCTTGCGGCTCAAAACATTCAAACACCGGTTTTTGGGGGGCTTAGTCTGGTCCACCATGACAACACAGTTTGGTCAGGGGAATGCCAGCCCATTTTGCCAGTTATGGCTATCACAGGTGCATTGCTAGCACCCCTCCGCTGGCAGCCAGGCTTCCCACCATCACCTTTCTGTCAGCTTTGGGAGCAGTACAGAGGGCAGATGAAGAATTCACACAGCTCCATGGCCACCAGTTTTGCACCCCTGCCGAACAGAGCCTTGGCAAAGTTACTTCCAAGTTGGCTGTGGGATTTTTGTCATTCAGAAATGTACCTTGTCTAAATTCTAGGGGGAAATCATCACAGAACTTACCTTGAAGGGTAACTCTGATGAGCAAGATGATCTCTCTTATAGAACTTTGAGGTTGTTCTTTGAGGAACCTGAGTAATTGAGAGTAAATGCTTCTGTTCACCATGTGCAAAACACACAAAGAAGGCACCAACCTACCTCAAAGAAATCCCCGAAGAGTTAGGATGCACTAAGCTTTTGCCGCCCAACCCCAAAATGAAGAGACCACACACAGGACTTGGGTTGAACTAGGGCAATTTATTAATGTATGCCTAATTAACACAAAGCTGGAAGTGAACTTGACCTTGAACTTGGGCTTGAATTTAACTTGACCATGAACTTGGATTTATGACCTTAGCAGGGGGGTCAACAGCATGGGTAGGGCATGGCAAGAGTCAGCTCCAGACCTCTTCCATAGCCCTCTTAGAGCAAGGTACCAGGCCCCAAAGCCAACCCATGAGGCTGAATTAAGACTTTGGCCAGCCCTTTTCTGGAAGGCGAGCCCACAAACCGCAACCCCCCTGTCTCATGACGGTAGGGGCAAGTCCCAGGCCCGCCTCAAGGACAGCATTTATCCTACACCAAAGGGTGCCATAGGTACTCACCAAAACCTTTAGACCCCCCCCCCAGCCCTGGATAAAGACAAGTGAGGCTGTGGAGACCTATTTAATACCTAGTTAAGACATCACCTTGTAAAGCCAATTGCCCAATCCCTTGGCGCAGTGTAGAGTAGGCGGAAAAAAAAACTCCAAGGGGGGGGGAAATTCCTACCTGGCCCCCAAGCAACCAGCAATCTTACACTGGAACCATAGGGTGGGAGCATGGGTTGCCTGAAACAAAGAGGCCAGAGGAAGGGACGGCACAGTCCTAAAAAGGGGTCTGCAACCCCGTCCCCTCCCCATTACACCGTGTGACCCTTGTTGCACATTATTTGTGTGATCTCCTCTTTGGGGAGGGTGGCAAAATGTGCCCCCCGCCACTTGCTGTTGCACGGGCGGCATGGGACTAATTGGAGAAGTAGCCATGTTGATCTCTTGCATCATAAAAAGGAAGAAGCAGGGAGAGGGGAAAAGGAGAATGTGGCAGCGCCTTTAAAACAAGTTGTTTTTACTTTTTCATGAGCTTCCACAGATGTAAACTCGCTTCTTTTGATGCAGAACAGAGTTTACAATGTTCTCCCCTCCCTTCCTCCTTTTTAGGATATACTAAATATATTTAAGAAGCAAGTTATTCTACACATTCATCTTACCCATATTGTACTCACACACACACATTCCAGTTCCTGAAACCAGCAAATCTATGGAGTAAAGTAAGAGGGCTAACGTGTGCATGTTTTCTTATATATAATCTATCAGGGGTATTGTGAGACAATTTTGATGGATAGAGAGGAGAGACAAAAATATGTGTATGTGTGTGTGTGGCAGAAAGATTTGGGCATTGGCCACTGCAAAATAATTTTTTGTTTTCATAGGTAATGTTTACATCAGTAAAATCCAAGTAACGCATTTTAATTATAAAATATATTTATATACTTCCAAAAAAGCAAATCAGTTTACAATACAATATTTTCCAGATGCAAAATCATTTGGTAGACTAAATGATAATGACTTGGAATCAAACGTATATTGTGGAAGTCATGCTAGTATAA
Organism: Iguana delicatissima; assembly: GCA_948472985.1. NCBI lineage: Eukaryota > Metazoa > Chordata > Lepidosauria > Squamata > Iguanidae > Iguana > Iguana delicatissima. Next base: position 1,023,537 of record CAOKZL010000185.1, read on the forward strand.
AGATATGAACTGTTGACAAAGACTAATGCACCATGGTTTCTCTGCAAACTGGAGAGACATTCTCCATTTGAAATTCCTTCATACATGTTACAGTCAAAATAGAAAGTTACTCAGTTTGCTTTCGTCTGCCTGGATGGTGTTAGCATTAAAGTTGAGAATGAGTGTTCACACACAATTACAAATACATCAAAGGTGGTCCTACAGAATAAAAATATACATGCATAGAAAAGCTTCCTTTTACATACGCACGTTTTAGGAAACTTATGAAGGGTTAGTGTTGTGCTTTTCTATGACCATATCCTTTTCTTTTGGAGAGGATGCCTATAGTTCTAAATGCTCAGCTATAATGCTAGAAATGTGGAATCTGAAGGGGAAAAAAATCACTTTGGGAACAGAATTCTTGTTCAGGGAGGTAATGACCTCTTTCCTCTCCCCACCCAGGGGTTGCTCCAGCCCTGTAACCTATCCTGTATTCAGTGGGGCTTGCTAGCATGCAAGTGGACAAAAGACAGCGTCTTCAGACTGCAACTTTAAACACCTTTACCAACAAGGAAGATGAACTGAAGATAATGAGATATATATCCAAGTACTGCAGAATTTTGCAGTAATTTAATAAAAAAATACCCAGTACAGTTCCACTGGATGTTAACAAGAATACATAACCAATAAATATAAAACTGATTTTATGAGAGTTTCTCTTAGCTTGGTTGCATTCTGCTGTCAGCTCACATGAATACAGAGTTTGGTCATGAGCTCAAAGAATCTCACTTTTCTTTTCATTTCATTTCAAAGCAAGCATACAGTCTTCAAGGTTGTAATGAGAAGTTGGAAAATATGTGGGCATCTCAGGGAAATCCAACAGACTTCCAGTGGGCCATGAGCGGGGCTTCAGTCACACATGACGGCTTTTTTTTCTTTCTGGGCAAGATTTGTTCAGAGAGGATTTACTTTCACGTTCCTCTGAGGCTGAGAGCATAGGGCTTTTCCGCACCACACTACTAGGGTGCTATTATTCCATTTTCAATATCTTGTGGAATTCTGGGGCTTGTAGCTTACTGAGGCCAAAGAGTTCTCTGGCTGAGAATTCTCAATGCCCCTCACTAACCTACAAACCTCAGGACTCCATAGGATGTTGAAAGTGGAATAATAGCACCATAACAGTGTAGTGCGGAAAGGCCCTGAGACTTGACCAAGGTCACCCAGTTGGCTTCCATGGCCAAGCAGGGATTTGAAGCTTGGTTTCCAGAATCCTAGCTGAACACCCAAACCAGCATTCCATGCTGGCTCTCAGTTGATCAATTACAATGTCAACTGATGAGCTGCTTAATTACAGAGACTGTTCTAATACCTTAGGAGGCTGCTCTTCAGGTGGACCTATGTTCCAGAAGACATCGTCCTGACCGGGGCTTATTGGTGTCACAGCGACGTCAGACAATGAGCTGCTATGATACGTATCTCGACTGGTCCGTAGGTTTCCATTCTTCAAATAAACAAAACACAACTGTATTACCATCCCCATCCCCATTCCCACCACCACCACCATCATACATCGCGCCACCGTTACAGGTATGTTTGGTAAGGACACACGGGAGGGGCTTCTTCGGGGCTGATCCCAGGCTGTGGAACTCCCTCCCATGCGAAGTTAGGCTGCCTCCCTCTATTTCCTTCTCCTGGCAGAAAAAGGCCATTTCATGTTGATGAGCTTTTGACTATTAACTGCTGCAGAAAGGTCTTTTAATGGGGGGCGGGTGGGCTGCTGTACTTGTATTTCCCTTGTCATGTTTCAAATGCCTTTAAACTTAGAGCAGTTTTTTTTGTAATAATTTTTATTAAGGTTTAATCTTGAAAATAAAAAAAAACCACACTTTCAGGATTAAATCTTCCAGTTGCAATTGCTTATTTCCATTACATACAAACATAATTTCCATTTTACAAAGAAGAGAACTATTACATTATTTGTTCTTGATTTTTTATACATTTATATCCTCACCCAATCCAATACTCCTTTCCATTCTTTTTCAAACTTCTCGATAGATTTATTCTTCAAAGAAAATGCTAATTTTTCCATCTCTATCATATCCAGAACTGTTAGCTTTCAGTCCTCAATATCAATATATTTCTTTTCTTTCCAGTGTTGTGCATATGTTAAACTTAGAGTCGTTTTTAATAGGATAGTTTATTTGTTTTTTTTAAATATGTCTACTATTGTGATAGATTTTTAGCTATCTTTTGTTTTCATTTTTGCTATCCACTGTCTTGGGTCCCATGTTGGTAGAAAGATGGGCTATAAATAAATTGCTCATTATAATAAATAAATTTATAAAATAAACAAATAAATAAATAGCATTATTAATCAGCATATATGGAAGCTGACAGAATGGGGGCGGGGAGCTGAGAATTTAAATTTTGACAGAGAAGGAACAAGGAGCTTTGTTTTGGGGTGACTTCAAATAATTTCCAATTTAGGGTGACTCTGAAGCAAACCTATCATGGGGTTTTCTTTGCAAGATTTATTCAGAGGAGGTTTGCCTTTGCCTTCCTATGAGGCAGAGAGAGACAGAGAGAGAATGAGAGTTGCCTAAAGTCACTTAGTGGGTTTCCATGGATGGGGGACCCTCCCCCCAAAAAAATCCTAGTCTAACACTTAAATCACTATACCATGTTGGCTCTAGTAAAGAGCAGATAGCGTGGGAAAGAAGACAACTAAGAAACATAGATATGCTAGGCTTGATTTTTATCTGGAATGGTAGTTAGGCTTAGGAGCAGCTGAATGTTTGAGCAACCCTTAGCCAGAGGCTATTTTGGGTCTCCTCCAAAGTGAACCTCTTGGTGGGTGGGATTAACATATATTGTTATCTTTCCTCACTCAAACTGCAATACAGTGGGATTTCTACTTCCAGGGTGTATTGTTGTTTTTCTGAAAAAGATGCTTACCAGCATAGGATATGTGCATTACAGGAAAATAAAGTGGGGACTGTAAATGCAGCTGCTGCAGAGATTTGAGAAGCGCACATTGTCAGGATTGAGCCTATCGTAGCCCTCAAAAGTGGCATGGGCTGGAGTATGGGCAAGCCATGCAGTGATCCGCAGTCATGCTGAGGCAAAAAAGGGGGTGAGGGTTAGGGACGGAAAGGTTGAAACGAAAGACGTGGCATCATGATGAAGGATATACCATTTTTGGTGTCAACATTCACCTTTGTGAATGGCTAATTCAGTGATGGCCAGACTTCAGCTTTAGATCTTGCGTATCTTCTACAGGTGTACAGATGATGAATTTTAGCAGGCACAATTTATCAAATCACACCTCCGCAAAGGTTTTTAAAAAACAACTGCTGAAATTAGCTCAATGACACACAACCATGACAAAGGAACAGCTAGTTTTCGGGCAGAGCAGAGGCTGTGTTTTGGCAGACCCAAACTTCAGGGTTGCTTCTGTCAGAGTTGGCAGTCCAGAGACACAAAACAAAATGAATCAAGAAGTTCTATCTCTGTGTGGGAAGAAGCTGTGCTACTTTCCTCTTTGATGGTGAGCTCCCCCATTGAGATTCTGCTGGAGAACATCAATTTCCCACATGGAGAAATGCAATGAAATGGTCTTCCATCAACCCTCTCTAATTTCTCTGAACAAAAACAGGATGAAGACTTCAAGAGATCATCTCATGTAACTCAGTGTGACTTTCTGAGTTGCACCCAGCATACTCTAGTCCCATCTCCCATGCTGAAGCCCAGACACAGCAAGATTTAGAGTTAGTTCTTGTTCTTGCCGTGCGTCTTCAAGTCATTTCTGACTTACAGCGACCCTATCACGGTGTTTTCTTGGCAAGATTTGTTCAGAAGAGATTTGGCATTCCCTTCCTCTGAAGCTGAGAGAGAGTGTGACTTGCCTAAAGTCACCCAGTAAGTTCTAGGGTGAGTAAGGATTTGAAACTTGGTCCTAGTTCTGTACTCTGACCACTACATCACTCTGGCTCTCCTGGAGAATCAGTCAACTTTCCTTCCTACAACAAGATTTCCTTAGAGATCTGAGACTGACCAGTTGAGTCTGTGTTTACCTTCCAATGGCTTATGACCACTAGGGCTTGGTTCCAGGACCTTCTGTGGATATGAAAATCTGTGGATGCTCAAGTCCTATTATGTCCACACTGGCATAGTAAAATGATGTCCCTTACATAAAATGACAAACAACTCAAACAAGTGCCAAAGACTGCCTGAGGACCTGTGAATTGGTGAGAGGCTACAGCCGGGTATGCCTACACATCAGTGTAGTGCTGAGTGCATGACAAAACCAAAGTTTGCTTTTTTGATCTTTCTGCCCAAACACTTTCAAACCATAGTTGGCTGAATGTGTGGATGCCAAACCGGTGGATACAGAGAGCCACCTGTACGCTAAATGCAAGATACACAGGTGAAGCAAAGACATGCCATACTGTCACCAACTGGGGGAGCAATTCTGCTAAAAGCTTGCTAAACTTATTGTTTAATTTAACCTTTAAAGCAACAGGACAAAAACATCTTGGGGTGGCCTCCTCAAAATGAGTGGCCCATTCTCATCAAGAACTGCCTTCCCAAACTCCCTTCTCATTGCTTCTGCCTTCCCTGAACACCCAGGACTATCTTTCTGTCTCTTTGCCACTTGCCACTGACATTACGAGCCTGAATCGTGAAGCTTTTACAGTTCCTATATGCTGATACGGCCCTGACAGAAATACAAGAGGAGTGCCTGCAGCTATACCATCATGTTCTGCTATTCTGTCAGATCTCACATGCTGTGAATGAACAGAGCTCTCAGACAGAGAATTCTTTATTCATTAGCAGGCATTTCTCTCCTCTGAGTCAGAAATGATTTAGGGTCACAACATGTTGAAAGCTGTTGCCTTCAAGGTGGCTCTTGCCCGGCAAAAAATCCATTTCTTTTTTTAAAAAAAAACCCCTTTCACCCCCTATAACTGTTAAGGACATCCTGGTAGTTTTTGCAAAAATAAAAAGTGTTTAAATGCATGATCATGTCACTTTATTTAGAAAAGAAGCTTTTCTATGATTACACTTTACTGTGCGCTCACTTATGTGTTTTTATTTTATTTTATGAATAATTCTGAACTACTAAGTGCACTTAAAGCATTTCCATTTCCTCCTGCATCCTCTGCCTCCACTCTTATAAGGCAATCTGTGGAAGAAACCACACAACTCAGGCAATTTAAAAACATGCAAGGTAGCTAGGGATTCTCACTCTGAAATGATGCCTAGTTAAGTCTCCCTGGAGTCAAAGGGGATAATACAGTCATTGGCACCGGCTATGCAGCTGGACTTTCACAGCCAAGAGAAGGCGGCATTACACATATTGCCTGGCATCCAGGTAGGGACAGGTGTGCCTGTGCCTTCACGTTGCCTATTGACTTATGATGACCTTGTGAATTTCATAGGGTTTTCTTAGGCAAGGAATACTCAGAAGTGGTTTTGCTACTTCCTTCCTATACTCATATGTAAATCATGCTATGCACACGCGAGCTAAAAAGTCACCACTGCATAACGGACACATTCTGCTCAACGTGACAGAAGCAGAAGTGCACAGGCAGCACATTCGTCTGTGTCTTGTCTTTGCACATTATGATTGTGCATTGCGTGTTGCAGCCATGCACTGTGTGTTACATTTGTGCACTGCGTATTGCAGTTCCACATTGCACACCGCAATTGCAGATCATATACTGTACACTTGGTTCCACATTATGTATTGGAGTTGCACTTCATGTGCATTGCGCAGTAGCACCTAGTCACTGACTTGTGATGAATAATGTTACTATTCTTCATGGGGATTGCACAGTGCTCACATAAGATGTCTCTACATGCAGATATTTATGCCACGCTGGAGATGGTGGATTGCAGCCTACGTGTGGTTCCAGTATCTTTACGGGGGATGGATTGTATAGCAGTTTTTAATGGAGTTACAGAAGCTATGATTTTAAGTGGAAAACCAGCAGAGAGGAAAAGGGGCTTCTTAATCCTCCTCCATTCTTGCTGTTTATCTACTGAAACTACCCCCAACATACGTGTCCCTCCTCCAAATAAAAGAAAAAATTACTAGCATTTTGCCCCTTGCTACGGTGCCAAAGGTGGTGACAGGACAACAGTCAATGGAACATTTTGGGGGGAAGACAGGTTTAAGAAACCCATCTCTTATTGACCAAATCTTCCTAGTCCAAACTACATTCCCAGTAGCTGCAAGTATATTAAAAAAAAAAGTTTCTTGCACCATGAGTGTAAAGAGTGTAACTGTGTATCTAATTTGTTGTTTATTTCTGTATCTCACTGAAACTTGGTACAGCTTACTCAAGTTATTTGTTTCAAAGAACAAGTTAACTTTAATAACTTTTTGGAATAACTAAGGCAGACATCAGACACAGTACAAGTGTTACTACAACCCATTTCACTCCTTTTATAGTCCATGTGTCCCCAGTTTTGTTAAAAGTGTGTAGTGTTTGTAGCTTTATGATTTAACATGTAGTTTGTACTTCAGCACACTGGTTTCTAACCTTTGGATTTAACTGCTTGATTTTACTAATACCGTTACATGTCAATAATGGGAAATAAATAACCACCTTTTAAATTAAAAAGTTGCAACTATAACTAACTACTGGTGAACTTGTAGCTCAAACACAGTTACTTTGTAAAATGAAGTTTCCAAACTCTGGGTTTACTTCTTAATTTACCTGTTCAATATCTGCTCCTGACAACTGTATTAATGTGACGTGCACCATGAAAAAGGGTTCTGGGTGGACTACCAAAGCATCTGCTGCTTGATCACAGAGGAAGAAAGGATGTAGTAATTATTTAAAAGTTACCCTCACCCATTAAAATTGGTCACATCGCTACAAAACTTCAGGCTGCAGTCCTGAACATACTCTGTTATTAATGATTGCCATCAAATCAGCTTCCACTTAAAGTGATACCATTAATGAAAGATTTCCAGCGAACAAGCCAGTCTGTCTTGATAACACTCATTGAATAGATCTGCTGCCTATACAAGACAGTAAGGCACCTTCCTGTGCTCCTGATTGTGATCCTCCAAGTTCTCTGTTTTTGCTGTAATGCTAATAGAAGAAATAATCCTTTGAAAACTTCTCCTTCCACCTCTTTTCATCCAGTAAGGTGCTTGCCTGAATTACTTCACTTCTTGGCAAACATTTTCGCTTTTTCACAAAACAGCTTTTTCAGCAGGTACAGCATCTAATAATATGGTACATAGAAGTCTGGTTTTCTTCTTTTATGTCCAATACGATTGCAACTAATGATAGTGTTTATTTAAACCAGGCTGGCTCGTATGTGTCAAGCTGTTCTCGAAAGCAGCTAACCCTTCTATGAAAAGGGTAGGCTTTATCAAGTCTGTTATTAAGACTGCGCCTGTCTGCCCATCATTTTCTCAGAGCCTGATTCAGCAAAATACTTCCAGTGCATTCTGAGCTTTACACAAGTGTTCTGAAGAAAAAGAAGAATAAGTCCTTGTGGGCTAGAAAGTCAGCCTTGGTGACCACCTTGGCAACCTGAATAGATGAGTCAGAGTCCGGGAACAGCCCAAGAGATATCGAACACATGGCAATTTTACTAGCTGCAAACTTAGGACTGGAGTCACAATGGTGGACAGGAGTCAAGATCCCACAATGAACATTGGTACCCAAGGTCAAGGGAATGGGGAGCCCTTTCACATCACAAAATTATAGTACTGTGACTCCACTTTAACTGCCATGGCCGTACTCAGTGGAATCCTGGGATCTGCAGTTTAAGGAAGGGTATTTAGAATTCTCAGCCAAAGAGCTGACTACAAACCCAAGGATTCTACAGGATGCAGTCACAGCAGATAAAGTAGAATCCTGGTGCTGTAACTTTGTAGTGTGAAAAGGCCCTCCTTTTCTGTGTGGCACTCAAAACCTGCTTGAGAATTTTTTTTTTCAGTTCTTCAGAGCTGGTTGGGAGAATATGGGGGGGGCAAGAAGAGTATGGGTTGTGATGGAGGCAGCTAGATTTGGTGGATGCATCCATACATCTTGGCCTGGGCCCCACTTCTTCTCTGCTGATGAAACCTGCAGGAGGATTTTGGCCTTCTTGAAACTCCTCTGTGTCCCAAATTCAATTCGTAACTTCTCAACACAGAACATTCACTAATACCACAAAAACTAGTCCTGGGTCAAGCATATGAGCACCTAAAGGATGGTATTAAGAAGTTGCTATTAGATGGCTTAGAGCATTTTGTGCTTCCTTCTTCAATCTAGTGTAGAACTTGGAAAAGTCACTTTCCTGGACCACAACCCCCAGAATCACCAGCCAGTGACCATGACAACCAAGAGATTCTGGGAATTATAGTCCAAAAAGTAACTTTTCCAAGCTCTTATCTAGTGGCAACTGCTCACATGTCTACAGCAACCATGCTCCTCTACTCCTTGTTGACTCTGGAACGTCCTTACCCCACCCTTCAACACAAGCTGGTTCTGAACTGGAGAAGCAGTGTTTGAACCAGAAAGGGAGATACTCCCTCCTGTTCCTGCCTGTTACTTCTTGGGCACGACCTTCTGGGAGAAAGAGTTTGTCTTCCTCCTTGCTCTGCCAAGCACTAAAATACATTGATGTTGCCATATGAATTATGTACAATAACTTAGCTTCCAATGGAACTATGACAGCCTGTAGTGGGCTCCAAGGCTTTCTGTGAAACATAAAAGAAATTATATCCCAGGATCAATGCAGTTAGGTGAGCATCTATGCAGATTCTGCTAGTCTGTGTTGCATTTTGGCCTATAATTAAGCAGCAAATGGCAGCAGCAGCCAACACTTGATACTCCAGTTCAAGCTATTTCTCTGCTCTGACTTGGGTTTTGGCCTTAAATGAGGGAGCAGAGAGAGATAAACAAAGGAAAGAAGCTTTTTAATTATTTGACAGCCACAAAAGCTGGTTAAAATTACAGGGAGTTCACAGCTTTATCTTTGGAAAGGGATAAAATATTTACTCTCCTTTTTTTAGAATGCAGAAAACACAATGGATGAATGTATTGGATTGTCCTATTCAAAACAGATTGGCTGTTTTTTAAAATAACAATATACATTTGGGGCAATAAATTTTTTATCCATGGAGATTTTTTAAACAATTGGTACACTTTGACTGCTGTGTTACCTAGTTCACAGGCTTAGAGTTGAAAGAGAGAGAATGGAAATGTAAGATGTAGCTTATACCAATTGAAACTCCACTTTCATCCCTCCATCAATCATCAATCTTCTCCAAGCTCTCCAGCCATGAAACACTGTTTCCTGCCATCTGTTGACTGAAATCCTTGTAATTGTAGGTACCAAGAAATGAACCTGGGATATGTTTACAGCAACTCCTCTATCACTGGGCTACAGTCCTTTCCTAAGGAGATGGACCAACTTCTGGAAGTACTTGGAATATGAGAGCAGTGGTTTTCAAAACCCATCTGCATTTAGGCTATCTGCTCCACTTAGATTTGATTCTCAAAATTCTGCAACAAAGATTTCTGCTCTATATGGAGTCAGAAATGTCAGATGTCCACACTAGGTTCAGAAGAGGAAGAGACAGAAAGTATCACACTGCAAATATATGTTGGATAACAGAGCACATCATAGAATTTCAGAAAGAAATCAATCTTTGCTTTATAGCATAATCTGTATGCAGGACAAGAGGCCATCATTAGGACAGGATATAAGAAATAGACTGGTTTCTAATTGGCAAGGGGGTCAGGCAAGGGTGCATTTTACCACTCTATCTATTTAACATGTACGGTGGACATATCATACACAAAGCTGGATTAGACTCAGAGGAAAGAGGTGCGAAAATTGTAGAAAGGAACACCAACAATTTAAGATATGCAGATGATACCACACTACTTGCAGAAAATGGCAGAGACTTGGAATGACTACTGAAGAAAATCGAGGAAGGAAGTGCAAAGGCAAGTTTATGGCTGAACATTAAGAAAACAAAAATAATGACTACAAATGTTGTACATAACTTCAAAGCAGATAATGAAGGCATTGAGACAATGAAAGATTTCCTATAACTTGGCTCAGTCATTAATCAAAATGAGAACTTCAGTTAAGAAATCAGAAGAAGACTAGGACATGGAAGGGCAGCTATGAAGGAACAAGACAAGATCTTGAAGAGTATAAACATATCATTGAATACGGAAGTCAGGATTGTTCATGCCATCATATTTCCAATTTCTATGTATGGTTGTGAAAGCTAGACAGTGAAGAAAGCTGACAGGAACAGAATCAACTCATTTGAAATCTGGTGCTGGAGGAGAGTTCTCCAGATACTTTGGACTACCAAAAAGAAAAATAAATGGGTCCTAGAGAAAATCAAGCCTGAACTATCCCTGGAGGCCAAGATGACTAAACTGAGACTCTCATCCTTCGGTCATATCATGAGAAGACATGACTCACTAGAAAAGACAATGATGCTTGGCAAGGTAGAAAGCAGTAGAGAAGACCCACTACAGGTAGATAGATTTGATCAAGGAAGCCACATCTCTGAGTCTGCAGGAGATGAGGAGGGCTGTTGATGACAACATGACTCAGAGATGTCTCATTCATATAGGCCATTTCCGCACTAGACTGTTATAGCGTTATAACAGTCTACCGCAGAAATGGCCATAGTCACCATAAGTCAATGTCAACTTGATGTCAGTTAAAAACAACAATTTCCTCATATTTACGCTTCCTCGTAGCTAAGCTCCTACTCCCATATCAGTGGATGGTAATTCTGTCACTTCCCATGTCTTGTCCCCCAACCATTTCTACCCAGTTAAGAGGAGGTTCATTGAGGGATGGTGGAGTGAAAGAAGAGATGAGTTCCAATAGGGGTGAAGGTCAGTTGACCAGATGGTTTGCCTTAGATGCTGTTAGTGCTAAATATGGAGAAAAAGGACTATGGAAAATATGGAGAGAAACAAAAGGTAGTGGTAGCAACAGAAGGATTCTTAGGAAGCTTCCATTTTGGTGCTATCGTAGTGCTCCCATCAAATTTTGGTGGTGGATCAGGGCTTTTTTCACATTATTTTCCCCCAGTGGGCTTTGGGAGGGGCACAAAAAGAGGTTTGGGGGCAGTACGCATCCCTCAGATCACACATTCCTTACCTACGCTTTAAAGTGACAAATCTCAGTATGTACATTCCAAATGTACACATAGACCATGGTTTGTGTCATTTTCCTCCTTCAGCTTTCTTGACAAGCTTGAATGGCATTCCAAAATAGTGAGGCAGAGCAACCTTCTAACCCATGGTTTTGATTTCAAACCAAGTTGGCCCATACTCTGGTTTGCACAGCAGCTTCAAATCATGGTTTCACATGCTGGTTGCAAACTATGGGTTTTTTCCCCCCTACAGTGTTTGTTTGGTCATAACAACAATGCCAATATTGCTTGACATCGAACCTGAATTGCATTGCAGAGTTCTTCAAAAGGAATGATGACAATCTCCTACCTGAGATATCACTGCTCTTTGTAAAGCTGGTGTACATGGACTGGAGCTACTGCCAGAACCTAGTCTACCATGAGAGGTGGTCTCATGTCCAAGAACGGCTGCCCAATTGAGGTCAGTTTGGATAGGGTCACTCTTCTTACACTTGTTCTCCATCTGGAAGCAAACACACGAAGCCAGACACATAGCAAGGTTGAACACTGATACTATAGAAAGGTCGTAGATTTACTTTCCTCAAATAGAGTTACTTTGTTGATAAGGCACAGGTGTCTGTAAAGGTTTCTTGTCTAGCTTTTAAAAATAGATTAAGTCAGAAAAATTGAATTTCTGCTAGTAGCAATAGATACAACTGACAAGATGATTTTATATGCTTTCTAAGGGAAACGTTCTGCTTTCTTTCTGTGCTTGTGGTGGATTGCTCTTATGATCAGTGACTGCACAGGTTTTCATAACTTGCATCCAGTTTATTACGATTTTTGCCACGAAATACAGTCCAAACAAACCCAAATATTAGGTACCTTATCCAAGTATTGATCCTTCTGGATTTTATTTCAATATTGATAATTCACAACTGCTGCTGTGGCTTATGGTCAAGCAAACACGTTTACTTACTACTAGGCCTTTTTTGGCTAGATCTTTTCCAATACGATGTAAATCTGTATACCTGTATAGTCTTCAGCTAGACTTCCTCGTGCGTTTTTCTTGTGACATTTACCTAATTTTAAATCCCCACTTTTTGCATCAGGACACACTATTATAATTGCAAATGTATTGCTGAAATGTAATGCCAGAAGCACCAGAACGAAAATTCCCCAAAGAACTGGAAGCCTGGAATGCAGACTTTGATTTGCAAGTTACTTGGATCCTTTTGTGTACATCACCAAAATGACAAACTGTTTCCAGAAATATAGACAGGCTCAACATGAGTATCTGTCTTCTCCTGAGGGTTTAATAGCAGATCTGGAGAGAAAGGGGGCTTTTAAAATCCCAACAGGTTTTTTGTTAGTATAACATCAGGAGAGCTACCTAAATGACGGCAGTTTCAATAAAAAGTAATTATTATTTCACAGGAGGGAAACAGTCCAAATCAATGTTCTGGCCCCTGAAACCTCCCCCCCCACAACACACACACATAGACACAAATCAACAGAAAGCCAATGGGATTAAAGAAACGGGGCATGCAAAACCATCCCAGCAGCCGTGTGGTGTTAAAAACACACAAGGTACAATCAGCAGCTGCAAGAGAAATTGCAGATTTATGTCAGCCACAATTTGCTTCCTTTGAAAGCCACATACTTCCAACAGAGACTCACTGCCTACAACTGCTAATGTCAGAAACCCACAACAGTACATTTGGATTAAAATTTAACAGTAATGGTATGGACTAAATTTTACAATGCATTTTATTACAGTACAAAGAGGTCATTTACAGAATACATGCCAGAGACGCAGAAGAATATTGGCGCTGACATTTATGATGTGGGGTTTTTTCTTCCCTCAGGCATCAGATTATTTTTTTTTTTTTGAAAACGAGAAAGTTGAAGCAATGAAGCAAAATTACATTTTCCATCCCCCCTAGCTTTTAGGCCCTGAAGCTGAGAAATAGTCTGACTACCTTTGCCAAACCTCTTTCAAGTCATAAAAAGAAGGAAGGGAGTGAGAAAAAAAAGGGAACTAGGGGAGGAAAAAAAATGGAATATGGCAGCACCTTTAAGACTAACTGGTTTTTATTTTAGCATGAGCTTTCATGGACTTCTTCAGTCTTCAGCCTTCTCCACTTTTTTAGACGCAGCAAAGAGTGATATTAAAGGCTCAGATTATAAAGTGTATTTACACAGTTGTGGGAGTGGGACAGAATGTCATAGGGTCCAGAAAGATACAAATCCTGTCCCCTGCCATAAATTTTCAATGAGCTGGGCAAGGTGACACAGATCTTTTGGATCTTTAGAGTGGTCAATTAATGCTGATGTGTGAAAGGAATACATCCAGCTTACCAAAAGTCAGTTTCCCTGGGTTCAACACTCTCCAAGAAGATTCCTTTTGTTCAACGTGCACTAGTTTCTTCTACCCCATATATTCCACTGGTGGCATGCAGCCATTCATTGCACCATGTTACGTCTTTACATTTGGCATTCATCTATTCATATCCCGTGCATCCATGCTCACAACAATAATCAACAGAGAAGACAACTCACAACTCAGCCTTAATTGTGCACTGAACTTAGAAATTTTTTCTTCTTCATTTCACCCTAGCTGCAACCCTCACCCTAAATCTTCATCTTAACTGCCAAGTGTGGTGCAGGGAGTAAATGGCTGGACTTGGCAAAATCAGCACTGACATATGAAACTCTCTAGGTGACCTGGTGATTTGCGCCCTTTTTCTCTCTTACCCTCACTTTCTGTCTCTCAGCCTGACCTACCACCCAGGGTTGCTGTGAGAAGACAGTGGAGAGGAGGAGAGAAAGATAAACCACCCACAACTCACTGGTAACATATAAGTCTAACTAGTAAATAAAATACAAATGAAAAAAGAGATGATTAAAAAAAACTAGTTATGATTTAGCTCTCACCATCATGACAAATCTCTGTCTACCCTCAACTACTGGTGGAGATTGATGTGACTGAACTCCATAGATTCACAGACAATAATTTAATTTACTTTAATTTTTGTCCTACCCTTCTCCCAACACAGAATTCAAGATGGCTCATGGGTGAAAATGCAGGCAAAAGATTAGGCTAGGACTTTCCCTCCTGAAACACAACTTTTCCATTAGCGGTTTCTCCTGGATTCAGTCGTCTCAACAAATGAACAAGTATTCAGTCATATCAGCTCACACCTGCACTTAACGTGGGCAATGGGTCTATCTCACAGCACTGAGGGAGGAAGACTACCTATGCCACCTTTACCTTTCCAAAGGAAAAGTGGGATGTACTTGGAAGTAAAAGACACCACCACTTCCACTATTGGTGTGTATCCCTTTGGTGAAGCCAAAGTTGAGGATATAGCAAAAGCAAACCAAACCAAATAACAAAAAAGGAGGAAATATACGCTGCTTTTCCCCCAAGGGCTCCTACACCTTCCTCTAAGATCTTCCAAGCAGTCCCACCTTGAAAGCTCTGACACCTAGCCCACCTTGCAATTCCAAAGACTAGGCCATGTATTTTGGGAAAATGTCTGGCTGTTTGGTTTTCAGAACCTGACTGTATATCCACCCTTGAATGTATTCTCTTTTGCTTTCTTAAGAATTCATATACATATTTTTAAAGCCTACATTTTCTATTATATTTGTACATAGCCCAAACAAAAATCCATTTGTCTGCTGGCATGGGATGGAATCAAATGGTTGCTAACCATGTGATATGATAATTCATACAGAATCTCTTTGTTTCCTTTTTTCAAGTGAAAATGGAAACTTTATAGACTTGATCTTATCTGAAGTGCTATAGGGCCACCAGGCATTTCCTATCAAGACAACAACCAATTCACTGTGAGTTGCAAAATATACCTCTTGGCTTGTGCTGTTTGACAGCAGATGTACAGGAGGACTGAGGATCTTGGGGGGATCTTTAGCCTTCTGCTTGTGATCATGCTGGAGAGAAAGCAGTTGCGTTTGATCTTTGGGAAGTGTCCGATGAAGCTTCTTCCCATGATGCGCTTCTTCAACTTTTTTCTAGAGTGGAAAAGAGACAAGAACCATTGTATTATGAAAGAAGAAAGCCAGAAATCTAGTGGACCAATTTCTGAACCTGGTAACCATCCATTTACATCTAAGGATCTGCTTCAGCCAAGAGAAGTCCTTGTGCAATGATGACTCAGGTCTCAGGAATGGAATTCTGTTGCTGTATTGCTCTAGAAGTCACATGTCTTCTAGGGTCAAGAAGCCAATGTGAGAGGTAGGCAATATCTCCTTGCAGGCTCTTTCTGCACTTCCTTCATGGCTGATGCACCTACAGCCCATTTTCTTCTTGCCATTATTCCATACACTAGCTTAGTTAACAACAGTGTACTGTTCCAACAAGATTCAATCCAGAATGTCTACCATCACCACCACTTAGTACAAGTGGGACCCATAGAGAAAAAGTATCTGTGATGCTGCATTGAGGAGACATAGCTAAAAGCTCCCCAGGGTGGAACTATGCTACATCTCCCCTCTCACTCCCCCAGCCCACCTTTTAGCTGCAGGATGCCCCTTCCATGCTCATTTGGCAACTAGTGGAGAACACGGGGCATCAAAGAAGCATCTGGCTATACTCTTACAGCCAAATGCAGCCCAGCGACATCATCTCCTGAGGCCGTTGAGAGAGTGCTCCTGTAGCTCAAAGATGAGCCTGAGGTTGGGATTTTTCATCATTGTTCCAAAGTTGGTTGATTCCAAACTCTGTTACAATGACAAAAGTGGTTTGCAATGGCATAAGTTGGACTTATGTCATCATAAGTCATTCACTGGATGCCAGCCAATGTTGGAGAATGCAGTGCTTTCTGTTAAGTGACCACTTGTCCCTCTTCCCCTGTGTGCAATTTGTTATACATTGAAAATGTCAGGATTCCACTTATTAGTGTTCTGGTACTTCTCTCTTCTTTTTCAGTGGCCCTATTTCTGTTATACACTTATTAGCACTTAGCACCTGGATTCACCATTAATGGGATACGATGTCTACAGTACTATCAATGTGTCCTGAATGACTGCATGCATCAACATCATTTGTCTGACAAGGAATACAGTCCTGTCACCATTAGGTGGGAGTGAGAAAGTTTACTCACATCGGGTGAATTGTGCCAATACATTACCCGACACACACTAGCAATATTACTTCATTCTGACAAGGAAGAATGAATTATTTCAAGGGTGGTCCTATGGTTTGAAGGGCAAACTTTGTCCTCTCAATTTTTAAAACTTTTTTCTTATCGTTATAGAGTTACAGTGCAAAAGTGCCATTTCACTGATACATTAATAACACTAAAGTCCTATAACTCTTTAAAAAAAAGAGAGCGAGAGAAAGGAGAAGATGGGAAGAATACTTTTTTGTGTTGATATGTTTCAAAATTAAAAAGAAACCCACAGAAGGGTGGGAATAAAATGTTGCCGCTGGTGCCAAGAATGATCAGGAAAATACTCCGGGACTACAGAAATTCCATTTGCATTTTTTAAAATAACCCCAAGAACTGTAGCAACAAATACTGTAGCTTCCTCACACATTTCCCCTGTCCAGAGGAGCCCATAATTTCACTCTGTGTGGCTGTTAGAGGCTCTTGCCCAAGTAGGGGTCTTTCAGCCTCCAACACTCAAGAGATGTTAATAACCTTCCACTGGTTGTTTGAAATGGGGGAGACGCAGGGGAAATACCTGCATGAATAACACTTGAAAGAAAGCCTGGCCCATTTCATACCTACACCAGGTTGCCATCTTTCTTTTCACAGTAGAAGAAATAGTGCGCACTCACTCCTTTCTCCAGCTCGTTTTATTTTTATTTTACCTGCACATTCCCAGGTTTGCATTTGAACTCTTTCTAGGAATATCTCAGGTTTCCCTCACTCTCCTGCATGTGTCTCCCCTTCCCTATCCTTAACCAATTTCCTATCTAGGCTCATGTAGCTCATGTAAGAAACTGACATTTATCAATTTCCACTGATCTTTTTTTATGATTATCCAAGAGTTATAGCCAAAGTGCTAATGTTCTTTAGCAATATTACAGTAGTTAAACTTTAGGATCATTTGTTTTGATGGAAACATTCGTTTTTCTCTTGCTTGATCTCCGTTGAATCTGTGTCCTGGAAACAACAGCTGTGTTTACCGACAATGGCCATCTTAGCTAATTCTCAGATAATACAGATATTTGATAGCCAAGTAGAGATATATTTCATTTTAGAAAATACAGCATTAAATTAAACTGAAATGGGGAGTAGGAGTTAAAAGTTCTTGGGAATGCCGGAAGTTCTCAAGAAATACTCCAGGATATAGAAAATGTCATGCCAATCTTCAAAATGAAATTGGTTTGTACGGGAACAAAAGCTGGGACTTTCAGATACCTTTTTCTCCTCTGAAGGGACGCCTTGTGTGTGATGAAGGGTGAGGGCACCTGTTCCTTTGACCTTTGAAGTGAATTACTACCTCGATAAGTCTATCAACCTGGTTGTTGGCTATAGAAAACAGTTAAGATTTCCCCGTTTGCAAAACCGCACCTGCTGGATGTCCGATTTCTTGACGCCATCCACTTTGCATTGCACATCTTCGTTATTCCTCCTGCCGTCTTTATCCTTTTCCATTTTGCTTAGAGCTGCCTTGATTTCCGGACATCTCCTTTCAAGGTCCAGATGCTTCCGCAGCTCTTCCCTCTTCTGGTGCTAAACACATGCAGGAAGTAACATTGGTTTCATTTCATCTCCACTCAAAGGCTCCTCATAAAAGGAATCGTTGCACTGCTGGTATGGGTGTCTCTATGCAAATGTGGTTTTGGGATCACAGGGCCCTATGTTCTGCAGGAGCCCTCAGTCTACAAAGGCAAAGAATGTCTTCATTTATTTTACCACTGCTGGCATGCAAATTAGGAAGGGATAAGAGGGAAAAAAGTGCCTAGAACAGCCCATCAAGAGAATAAGGCGCCATTAGCAATGGCTTTCTCATCCGCACCTTGCCAGAATAATATAAGGGGACACTAATAATATGTCATAAAAATGAGGCTTCAGTTTCATGCAGCAATACGTTTTACAAGGTGGATGTGAAGAGATGCACAACTAAGAATGATTTTCATCCTAAAATGGCTATACAAGTCTTGGCTCTACTGCTTACACCTGTCCCATATCGTTGAACAGCTTCACTTTTGATAAACACCCCCACCCCCCAGCAAATCTAAAGTTATCTTTTAGAAGCTGGTCATGGTTCCACTTCTTCCCTTGCTCTAACATTCCATCCCTTCTGTTAACTTTTTCTATCCTGGTCTCCTCCAGATATTACTACAACTCCCATCGTCCCATAAGCATGGCTAGCAGGCAGGATGATGGGGGTTGGTGTCCAAAGCATCAGAAGAGCTCCAGAATGGTTATGGTACACAGAAAAGCTGGGATTTGAAGAAAGAGAGAGCAATGGCACCATGTTTATGTTCTCAAGGGGAGTTTTAGACATCCCTTGCTACTGTCTCTTTTCTCTAATACATCTGTTGATTCCACAATGTCAAAAATTATATTGTAAATACAATATAATTGTATTTCTATCAGTATATGCATGCATTTGTGTGCCTTTTTTGGTTAATTAAAATGCTACTTTTACCTTTCATATGTTCAATGATGACACTAAACAAAACTATCCATTAACAATTCTGCAAATTATATGCTAATTTCTGGAGATTTTTTTTTTAAGTAAATAATTTTCTTCTAATGTATACAAATTTGCAACACATGAACATGGCTTCCTTTTCTAGTTGTTTTCCTTCAATGGACTGCAAAATAAAGAAAAAAGAAATCGGAACCCTACATCCTCCAACTTTTTCCTCTGCAGTTTCTGTTCCACAATTCGCTTCTGCCTCTCTTCTGAGAGCTGCTTTTTGTATTTCTCCTGATCTTTCAGCTGCTGTTGCTGGATCTGCTGCTGGCGCTGAGGATCAGAGCGACTTTTGTTCTCCTGTTGGAGCCTCAGGAATTCACGTCGGAGGGTGGATTCACCAGGGAGATTAACAATGGAGCTTAATTTAAAAAAAGAAAGAGAAGAAATAAAAGAAAATATCTGTTTGACTAACCATAGTATTAAGATTACAGAGCAAACACAAGAGGTGCCACCGGGGACCGGCTTGCTGTCCTAAGTTACAGAATCAGAATGTTCCAGAAAATCTCCCCAGAAATCTCTCTTGTGCTCCCCCCTCCCCAGCTCCACTCTCTATTTACAATGCTTGTTCTGTTTTAACAACTCTTCAGAATCCAGGCTAAAGCTGATTATCTGTTTGTTCACTGGAGACATCACTTCACTGTTGCCTTCCCAAAACAAATTTTAGCATCTGTTCACACTTTACATTCAACAGCCAGCACTGAAAGGGAACAAAAGAGGATTCAGATATATTCTGAGTTTTCCTGGAAGCCCGTCTGATCGAAAGAGGAGGCTGGAGGGAATAAAGCAAAACTTCAGGCAGATATTTCAGATTTTAGCTGTTTTTTTTTCTTCAAAAGTCAGCAGCCCACAGTAACTAAAATGTCCAGGATTGCTCCACCATGTGCCTCACCAGCTTTGTGACACTGGAAATTTGTAGCTTAAATTCAACCAGGGCCTATTTTTCCATCTTTCTCACTTTTTTCACAATATCCAAACCCCTTGCTTGGCTACACATTTTGTCGCCTGAGCCAAAGATGCCCTTATTCCCCATTCCATGTATAGAAACCATCAGAAAGGGGCTGCATCCTTCACTCCCTTGGAAGTAGCAGCTAAAGGCTAACAGAGAAGTTTAAGAAGTGGAAGCCAAGTCGCATGGCTTACACAGCTCTGTCCCCCAACATCTTGCCTCCGGTCACCAGCCCCCAGCATCCTCTACTTGAAGCAGCCATCTTACTCTGTCTAATGCAGTGGTTCTCAACCTGTGGGTCCCCAGATGTTTTTGGACTTCAGCTCCCAGAAGCCCTGAGCATTGACCATAGTGGCTGGGGCTTCTGGGAGCTGAAGACCACAAACATCTGGGGACCCACAGGTTGAGAACCACTGGCCTAATGGTAGGACAGAGGTGTCTTCCTTAACACATTTCCCCCATTGGGGCCAGTATGAGCATAGCATGTACAGAGAGCACTGGGTATAGGCATGTTCAGTTGCTTCTCTTGCAGGGAGAAATCAGCAGCAAGCTTACTGGTGTTGGCTTGCCCCTTCACACAACAAAGGCAATCTTGAAAAAGACAGTCATGAAAAAATCCCAGTGACATCTTTGTGTGTGACTGGGAAAAATTACTAGCCTGAGCTTTTGTGGATGCATTTGATGAAGTAGAATATAAGTTTTCCACACCATGAGGCTGTGCTGCTTCTGGGACAGGATAGCAGTGGGTAGCAGGTCGTGATTCCACATAATGTCGTTGCCGGCCCAGTGCCAGCCTGTCCTCAAGTGTTGTGCTCATGCAGTTTTTGCAAAACGGAAAAAAATCTGTTTTGTGCCTGAGATTGCACAGCACTCCCATCACTCCTAGCTGTGCGGAAGCCATGGAAATGCACTGGAAACACTTCCTTGCATCGTGCAGCAATGGATAGTGCCCAGCTATGCTGGGGAAAGAAGAGATGGCATCATTGCACTCCCTTCCACATGGAGTGCAGGTTCGGAGGGAAGCGTTGCTGACGTGCTCCCTTCTGGACCTGGGGATTGCAGTGTGATGATGCGGAAGAGTAGTGTTGTACAGAAACGTGTCGTCATGTGGAAATGGCTGTAGTTAGGATTCTCAGAGTTAAAAATTAGAGAAGGTTCCTGTACCTTTAATGGTTCTGTAGAAGAGTATTCTTCAGCAGGTCGCGCAAACAAGTAACAAGCAAGGCCTGCTCAAATTCCCTTTTCTACACAATCATTACTTAGAGAAGCGCTCTCCCATTTTCATCATGGCAACCCAAACTGTAGTCCATCAAAGCTTATATAAGAAATTTATTTTTCCCAGTTAGCCTCAAAGGTATTACTGGATTGCTTCAAGTCTTTTTATGCAAAAACAGATTAATATAGCTATCTCGGTGAATACTACCACTGGACCACTGGAGGAAAAAAAATGCTGAGGAAATGAGAATCCAGATGGGCAAGGCTGAACCAAGACATTCTGCTTCCTAAAACAAGAATGGCAAATAGCACCCACACACACTCCCCATGTCAAGGCACACAAGTACCCAAAACCAGCTTAGTTATTTCATCACATCAGCCATGAGCACTTTTACCTCTCCCTGGATGTAAAATAACAAATTAAATAACTAATAAGTTGTGGTTTTTTTTGTGACAACACAGAATCTGCCACCTCAGACAACTGTATCACACTCCCTAATAGTAGAGGTGGCACTGCAAAAAGGAGGAAAGGGTGATGTTGTTGCTATGTGCCTTCAAGTAATTTCCAACCTGTGCCGACCCTAAGGTGAACATATCACAGGATTTTCTGCATGCAACGGGTTTTTATAGCTGAGTGGGGAACTGAACGCCAGTCTCCAAGGTCATAGTCTAATGTTCAAACCATAACACCACAGTGGCTCTCGGAAGGGTGAGCTTTTCTAACAAAGTGTCATTCTCTAGCTATGAATAGTATTAGCTGGTGGCACTGATTTCAGTGGGTTTTTGCTCTGGGTTTTAGTCTGAATTTTAAAGGAGCTATCCAGGGTGCTGAATACTTTCTCCCAAAAAGGAATGTTCTCTAGAGTCTTTAGCCTGACTATCAGAATATCAAGGTGGGAAACTGTGCAGGTCTCACATAGTTCCAGTAACACTTATAGCCAAGATTCACACGTATTGGGCAAATGGAATGGTCCCAGCACTGGCTTCAAGGGTTGATGGGAAGGGGTTACTTAAGATACACTTAGTGTGAACCCCCTTGAGGGGCACCATTGTCCGCACTGACATTTCTGCCTGCTGTTGGTAGGCCAGAAATAAAGTTTGTGAGGAAGGAAGCACCGGCAACAGTTGCTCCTCACCCTTCCTGCTAAAATTGCTCACTTGTCCATCCCCTCCAGATTGGAAGGCGAGTGAGTAGCAGCAGCAATAGTAAAGAAAGGGACCAGCAGGGCCAGCAGGCTCTTGGCAGTGGGCTCCTTGTCAGGATAAGGGCTTTGGTGAGTGCTAGCCATGTCAACCCAGGACACTGGCCCTCTGTGTTCCCTTTCTGCCATGCAAGCATTCCCTTTCCTCAGGGAAGGGTAAAAGGAAAAACATAATCCACATCTGCCATGCAGTCCCATCCTGCCTGGAACTGGAATAGTGTCAAAGACCCCTGAATTTGCTCTAGTAATGTAAAAACCAAGCTTTGGAGTCACCGCTCTCCCAGGTGACAACCACTCAGCTATGTAGATATAACCAAAAATTGAGACCTCTAACCTTGGTTCTCCTTCGTCTTCATTTAGTTCATCGCCTTCTTCCTCACTTCCACTGTATTCATACTCGGTTTCATCTAAAAAGGGATGATCCAAACATTACATTTCATGTAAGAAATGTAATTGCTCCAGGTGTTTTATTGTTTTTAAACAAACACTGCAAACTACAAGACATTTTACATATACAAGCCACCTACCATCACTCTGTTTCTTTGCTTTTACTTCGGTGAAATTTTGTTTGATGATGGATTTTACCCCCCTTCCCTGCCCAGCTTGGCTTTCTATGCTGGATGTAGAGGAGGGATGGAGCCTGCTAACCCACTCATTCATCTGCAATGAATTCCATACACTCTCTTGCATGTAGCTCCTACTTGCCAGAGATGTATCTAGGGTGGGGCAAGTAGAGTATATGCCCTGGCCGCCTATGCCAGAGGGGAGCAAAAATGCCCTGCTGGAAGATTTAGTGGTGCTTCCATAAACCATAAGGGGCAAGGATCCAATACACATGTGGTGATTCTCACCTCTCCAAGGATACTGTCCACATCCTCTGGTTGCAAAATTTGAAACGAATACAGTAATACTGGACAAACGGCTGCCAGGATTCCACCCACTGGACATGTCTCCACTACATCCAAATCAGAGTGGCTCTGAGCTACTTTGTCTGCAAAGTGACTTGCAAATTCTTCACAGCTGAATGATCTTTGTTTTCTTCTTGTGGGTCAGACACTGCACAGATGCAATGATGGTAGAGAAGTATAATTTTTTTGCTGCCATCATCATCATGGGATAGGCCTTCCAATGCGCTCTAGCCCATGGTTGGTTGGACTTCATCTCAGTTTTCTGCCGTCTAGACTCTGTTTCACACATGTCATCACTCATAGCTAGTGAACCAAGGGACTCACTTGGCTCCACTCCTTGGGAGGGGACATTTTGAGCAACTGTGTCCACTGCCCTGGCCATTTCCCTATTCCAGAGATCAGCCAGGGCTTTGATAAGATCATAGAATCATAGAAATGTAGAGTTGGAAGAGACCACACAGGCCATCCAGTCCAACCCCCTGCCATGCAGGAACACCCTCAAAGCACTCCCGACAGATGGCCATCCAGCCTCTGCTTATAAACCTCCAAAGAAGGAGACTCCACCACACTCTAAGGCAGCATATTCCACTGCCAGACAGCCCTGACTGTCAGGAAGTTCTTCCTGAGGTTCAGGTGGAATCCCCTTTCCTGCAGCTTGAATCCATTGCTCCTTGTCCTGGTCTCTGGAGCAGCAGAAAACAAGCCCTCTCCCTCCTCTACATGGCAACCCTTCAGATATTTAAACATGGCTATCATGTTCCCTCTTAACCTTCTCTTCTGCAGACTGAACATCCCCAGCTCTCAGTCTATCCTCATAAGGGCATGGCTTCCAGGCCCCTCACCATTTTGGTCGCCCTCCTCTGGACTTGCTCCAGCTTGACCATGTCCTTCTTGAATTGGGGTGCCCAGAACTGGACACAGTATTCAAGATGAGGTCTAACCAAAGCAGAGTAGAGTGGTACCAGTACCTCCCTCAATCTAGACACCGTACTCCTATTGATGCAGCCGGGAATTGCATTGGCTTTCTTGGCTGCTGCATCACACTGCTGACTCATGTTCAGCTTGTGGTCTATTAAGACTCCTAGATCCCTTTCACACTTACTGCTATCCAGCCACCTCCCAAGATCACCTCTCATGGCAACATGGAACGACCCAAGAGCCACCAGGTATCCATCTGGAACCATAAGTCTTCTGAGGCAGACCATCTTAATTGGTTCTCCATGCCTGCAGAGATTCTGAGTCTGAGTGAATCTAAACCTCACCTGGTAGTGATCAGTCCATAACAACAAAACTACTGGAAATTCCTCCACACCCAGATCACCATCATCCATCCAGCAGAGAAAACCAGGTTCAGAGACTGCCCTGCAGTATGGATGGCACCAGATATTACCTGGGACAGACCTATGATTGTCATGGCAGACATGAAGTCTGGTGCTGCTGCTCCTAACAGAGTGGGTTACACATGGACATTGGAGTTCCCTAGTAAACAAGCTGAGAGGACTCCAACACCACTGCCAAGAACAACTCAGCCAGATCAGAAAGGGAAACTGTTGAGAAGCAAGGTCAGCAGTACACCAACAGAATCCCTAATTTGTTGATAATATGAATAACTTGTTGGGCTATCAGAGTAATGAATAACTAGTTACTTTTGAAAAACAGCATTCCAAGGTCTGCTTTGGATATTCTGCTTGATATCTGCAGTCAAAACTTCAAAACGAAGCTAATCACACTAGCTTTGTTTAGAGGTAATCAAATCCTTTTAGGAATTTCCAGGCAATCAGTGAACCCCTTTGAAATGCTGATCTAATCTTCCCAAGGAATTTCTGTTAAGGAAGATCCATCTGAAAACCAGAACTTCAGATAATATTTTCACGCACAAAAATATTACCACTTAAAAATTAGGATTGCATGAATGCAACTAAAATGTTTGCAAATATGTCTATCGTGCAGGGGTACTAAATAAAGGGGGAGTCAGATCCACTGAATCTGTACCCACGTTTATCACTGTGTAATGTGTGAATGTGTCTCTAGTCTTTTCTCTTGCATGCAAAATATGGGCAAAATCAACAATGCTGAAGCTCCCAGTATTATGAGGTTCACCTTTGTCGCCCTTCTTTTTCTGGTCCTGTCAAGATGATCCTTTAGCAAGATGCGTACTTGCCGTTCATTCTGCATGTCCCTGATGAAGGAATGTTTGAGCAGGGTTTCTGTAGCTGGGCGGTGCATGTAATTCTTAACCAAGCAACTATCGACAAAGTTAAGAAATTTCTTTGACCTACATGGAAGAAGAAAAGAGCAAAGGTAAACCAGTAAAAACCACAGGACTGCTCTTTTGTCTTGTCTCAAAGAATTTAGGAGAAAATCTAAACAAGATCTGCTAAGCTATTAAGCAGGGCAACAGTGGCACACTGGAATAAAGACAGACCTACCCAAAATCAAGTGAAAGAATAAGGCATCATCATGATGCCTGGAGATCTGGAGACAAGTCGGTACCAATCATGGAGATACTTAAGCTGACAAGTGAAGAAAATCTGAGAGTAGCCCAAGTATGCCTGAATCCATATATGGCAGATCCATGTATACAGAATTAGGAGTTCAGCCTGAAACACAACCCGTATAAGACCAGCCAAAAGAAAGAGTGGGAGCTGAGTCTCCAGTTCAAGAACCCATCAGAACTTAACAACGTACTTGTGCCCCATGTTTTAAAGTCTGTAGGTAAGTGCCTTCCAAGTGAGTAAAAAGCCTACAGAAAAATGTAGGGATACACTATTTTCCAGGGCATTTAATCTGCACAGAGATGGGTTGCCTAGCTGCCAGTGCTACCTGGATATAAAGGAGAAACATTTCACCTGTCCAATGTCAGGTGAAGAAACTCATCTCGGCCTTCAAACCTGCCACACCAGCCAGAATATCACAGAGTGCCAAAATATGCCACCTGCTGTCCAGCTTAGGGACTACTCTTATCCAACTTAAATCCAACAGAACCTAACCTAGCTGCCAAACCTCTTGATTGCATTTGAAACAGCCAGGGTTGAAAACATATTTTTGGAAGGCAGGAAACTCCCTTATGCAAAGGCAGACAAGGTGCCCATCTAGGCCAGTGTTGTCTTTGTTGGTTTCCAGCAAGGTCCCAAGCAGAGAGAGGCTTTTCCCATCACCAGTACCTGGGATGCTTTTAACCAGAGAGGCCAGGGACTGAACCTGGGACATTGTACAAACAAACCAAGTGCTGCACCACTGAGCTTACACCCCTTATATGTAAAGCATATTTAAGCCAGGAGTCTGCACAGAAGCTATTACATCAATGACTAATGTAGATAAGAGTTTAAAGTGAAGGATGTGATAACATTATCTGGCCTACATGGAAATTTTCCTTCCAGTAAATGAATAAAAATAACCACCAGGACTGTGTTCCACATCTGTATATTTAGTGTTTATTGCCATCTAGAAGAAGTACTTTACCATTTTCTGGACTTCAGTTTTGGGGGAGGGTTTCTTGGAATGAGAAACAGAGCCCTCATGGGATGCATGTCACACAAAGCTGGAAAAAAAGGAAGGGAAAAAAAAATAGACATAAGCTCTTAAAAGGGACACTTTCAGCCCGGTTCACCAAGTACGGCAGCACTGGAGTTCTCCACATCTGGTGGAGTTTGATGGCTAGCATCTGGATGTGAGAGGAGACTCGCTTAAAAAATACCATGCTTGGGGTGATGGGAAACCTCTGTGATGTTATGCGATACTGCATTCACATAAATGTAAATTGTTCATGGATGAAGGAAAAATACAAGTTTTTATTTGGGTGTTGCTCTCCTCTCCTTTGCATCCAAACCAGCTCTCGAAGACAAAGAGCTGAATGTGTGCATTGACTTTGCCAAACAGGTTTTCACTTGTCATTATGTGATGTCACAAGAAAGCTCCACCTGCGGTGATTGATCTGTGTTGGCCCATTCACACATGCAAATCTTCACTTGATGTAAACGGCATCAAACAATTAACATGCATGCAGGAAGCGGCTCTCTTTCTTTACGTGTGGTTCCTGAACTTAGCTCATCTAGCAAGCCAAATTCACTGCTAACGCTCATGTTGGGTGTCTTCCTGTAGCTGCTGCGTTTTGCTATTTTGTAAGATTTTGTGCTGTGTCGTTTGACACTGAAAACCACAGCCCCAAGACTGTGGTTAAGTGGAGAAGAGGATTTGTGGAATAGATACAGCTAGCATGTTCCATTGGTTACCCCTCACACAATGACATCAAAAGAGGAGAGGAAGTGGCTGCATAAACATATTCCAAGCAGCAAAAACATTCTTGCAACTGGCTCAAAATGTGACCAAGATTTTTTTAAAATTACTCTTCATTTTACATAGAACAAAATTATCTCACATACATATTCATATATCTACCTTATACACACAAACATTTCGTTCATTTATTCATTCATCCCAAGAGTTTTTTATACTGCTTTACATTGTTAAAAATCCAAAAGAAGTTTGCAATAAGACACAACATTAATTAGTCAAAATGATGAAATAAAAACAATAAAAATAACCCATTAAAAACCCATCAGGGTTAACTGATGTTAACAATCAGGAAAACGAGCAGCAAAGATGCCCAAGCAAACAAACAAATATTTACTCAATAGTGGAACACCCAACACTAGAGTCCCATCTAATCTTAATGGGAGGATCATTGCACAAGAAGGGGGCCACAGTGGGTTAGGGCACCTTCCGCACTGCAAACAAGCAAATGCCGCTAAACCATGGGACGGCTCTTCCTTGGGGTGGAAAGACTAATGTTCAGTCAATGTTTGACATTTAAGAGCACTGGTTAAAAAGCTGGACTATGTAACCAATGGCAGTATGCAACCAACTTACGGGGAGCTCCTTCAGCCATCTCTATAGCTGTGATTCCCAGCGACCACAAGTCACTCTAGAGGAATAGAGATAGAGAATAAAGGAAAAAAATTACTGGAAGTAAGTCAGCGCCCCTTATAAATAACCAAAGTGGGGGGGACCCTACCACAGCTCAATAAGAGCGTATGTACATCAGATCTGAGCAAAGTACGATCCTCTATATGTTGTGGGAATGCATCTACAAGCAGTCCCAGCAAACATAGCCAAGGGTGAGGAGTGCTAGGAGTTGCAATCCTGTAACAATTGGAGTGCAGCACTTTGCCTCCCTTCCTCCACTCCAATCTGCACTACACAGTTATAGCATTTTGATACCATATCACGGCTCCATCTTATGCAATCTCTGGTCTTGTACTTTGGGGTGGGTACTTAGAATTCTCTACCCGAGTCCACTCCCCCTGAAGTATAACAGTGGGCTATGTCTTAGCAACAGTCAAGCAGAGAGGTGACATGGGGACTTAGCATTAAATACAGACTTTGTTGTTGCTGCATGCCTTCAAGTTGCTTCCAACTTATGGTGACCCCAAGGCAAACCTATCATGGAGTTTTCCGGGGCTGAGAGTGTGTTATGAGCCCAAGGTCACTAGGGATGGTGAAACTTGCCAGTTTCACTTTCTTCCACATTTGAATTTTGTGAATTTTTGTACATTCTGATCACGAGTGTATTGAAACAAAATTCTGACCCATACCTAGAAGATGGACAAGGCCTGTATCTCTGCTTTCACTTCCTCTCCCACCAAACTTAAATTAAATTATCAACAATCCTTAATACAGAGGGGAGACTGAGGGAGAAATGAGAATGAGCTCAACAGGAAGATGAAAGGCAGCTGGAATGAAAAACAGTGCTTAGGAGGTGAATATCAGGCAAATTTTGTGGTTCTGAGCACAGCAGTTGACTTTGAGACAAAACCACAGCTATTTTTGCATTCCCAGAACTAGAGTTTGGGGTGAGGACAACAAAGTGTGTTTTGTATTCTTTTGGTTAACTGCTTATACACAAGATGGGTCAGCCAGCAAGCAGCAGCAGCAAAACTTACTCTGTAGTCGTATGTTGATTCTGGGTTTTCATCGCAAGCAATGACCTCAGGTGCCATCCAGTAGGGAGTCCCAATGAATGTATTCCTCCTTCCAATTGTCCTGTCTAGCTGTGCACTCACTCCAAAATCCACTGGAAAGCCAAGCAGATACAAAGAAGTGAAGAAAGGGAGACAAATCTGAAGTCACATGCAGCAGCAGCCATGTCAGAGGGGCAGTAGATCTGCTCTCTGTTATAATTCAATTAAGTTCATGACTTTGGATAACTCCTTCAAAGTTCTGGAAGGAATTCATTGCCCCACTGAACTGGAAGCCAGCCAGCTACCCTGTCCATGTGGTAGGGTGCAGAAATGCAGGCCAAAAAATCCAAGACGAGGGGCTTGATTCACATTTGCTGGCACCATCACTGGATTTCTCATCAGTAGTTGCTGTTGTTGTTGTTATCCTACCTTCCTTACAATAGGGCACTCAAGGCAGCTTACGGTGTAGATTAAAACAAAATTAAATTAGCACTCTCCAGTGTGTGGCTGAAAGTGCGAATTAAAGAGCAACAGAAAACATTGCGTTTGAGAAGGCAATGTTGATGTACGTACATGAGCCAGCTAGAGGACTGTGCCTGGTGTAGTATTATCATTAAAGTTTAACAAACTCTGGGAAAAAAAGAGTCTTTCACTATTCTCACTGAATATCTGAAAATGATTTTGGTGAGAGAAAACTGTATTGTACGCTTCCAAGAGCATTTCACAAAGGAGAAAAATAAAAGGAGAAAAACACATAATATAGTCTCTTCCCAACACTACTGTTACATTTAAAGCAGGGAGGGACAGCTGGTAGCCCTGTTGATATTGTTTGGACTGAAACTCTTATGAACTGCATCAGCATAGCCAATGAGGAGGGATGATGGGAGCTCCAGTCCAACAACATCTGGAAAGTTGCATGATTTCCACCCTGATTTAAAGCATCCCTACTTGTTGGCTTTTCTTTGTGCCATGATATTAAGAGAAATACATTTCAATGCACATGATAATATCTGCAAAGAAATACAAGGATTGCATACCCAATTTCACTTCAGCATTTTCTGTTAGGAGCACGTTCTGCCCTTTAATATCTCGATGGATAACATGATGAAGATGTAAGTGTGCTAAGCCCTGGAAGAAAAATCACATCACTTAAGCTTTCTTATGGCTTTCTCCTTTATCTCTTCTAACTGGAAGGGATTCCTATTTTGGGAAATGAAACAGTAAGCTCTCTCAACTAATGATATTCTTCCCGAGACGCATGGAGGGTTGAGAGGTCCTGATGGTTGGAGATTCTGTCACTGGGAAGATAATGAGACTGGCCTCTGATAGGAATGCCAACTGTATGTGACTTGCCTGCCTGGTGTGATGGTTGTTGATACCGTGTGCTGTCTAGATAGGTTAGCAGTTAACTCCAGGAGGAGAGAGAGGTCAGGGTACATGCTGGGACCAATAACATTGGAGAAATAGAGCCGTTTCATCCTGGAGACAAATTTAGGTTGCCAGATAAGAACTTGTAGTAGAGAATAGCCAACAGTGCATTTTCCACTCTGAAGGCAGGGGGAAAAAATCATTGTTCCAGAGGTAAAAAGGAATTTGTCAATAAATATTAACTACCAATGTGGACTGAAACAAAGCATTTGAGTGTTTAACATTGCTGTTGAGTGTTCAAGCCAGTCAGCGATGCCCTTTTCTAGGATATTCCATTGCATGCTTTACTCTCTCACCTTGGTTTTCTATCCTCCCCAACACAGTCAGAGTTCTATGGTATCTTCGGTCTTCACTGGGCGGTTTGGGGGGGGGGGTTTGCCCTCTTAAGGACTTTTCTCTAAAGAGGTTGGCCCATATGCAAATATAGAGATTTACAGAGAGCATGCTGATTATCTCCTTATTTCTCAGTCCTCTTGTTTTGACTATGAATCCATCCATCATAACATAGCACCAGAGTCCTTTATTCGTATATATGATTATTATTTATTATTGCTATTCAAAGGATTTCTATCCCACTTCCCAGGCTCTATACCCTCGCTAGCACTGAGTGGAACCAGGTCAATAGCCTAGATATTGCTACGTATCTGTTAACTGAGAGTTGGTATCAGGGCAATATTTGTACTTACTTAAAATATTACCAAGAAGACACTCACCCTGAGAACCTCTCTGCATATATATGCAATCCAGTCTTCCTTGAAACAATTTCCTTTTGTCTTCTTCACCAAATCTGTTACAGATCCAGCTCCACAATACTCCATTACCAGCTGGTGGTGGCAATAAAAATACAGTTATTTATTTATTAAGTGAGAAGTAACACAAACATTTTCTAGACTGTCATAGTTAGAAACAGCTATGGAAAATGTTTTCATTAAAAGCATTTGGTTAAAGTCCACGCTTGGAAACAGTAATTTATATTGCTATTGCTTTTATTTTTAGAAAGTAACATTCCCAACACTTCACTCTTCAACTAATCCTTTGGAGAAAAAATTTAAATTAATTAATTAATTAATTAATTAAAAATGTAGCAAAGTCCCACAAATCCCCCAAGTGCCCCCAAAGAACATGTAACAAGTAACATTCTTCATTGCTTGAAATGTTTGTGCTATTGTCATTATAATGCTTAAAGTGACAACTTTACTTGTTGCTAGAAAAGTAAAACAAAATGTAACATGTAATGGTGTTACTATTCACAAGTTACATCCAGGCTGTGCTTAAAAGTTGGTTAATTTGTGGCTCAGTGTTAATTTTTTTTTCAAGAGCAAAAGAGGTTTATCTAGTTGCAAAACAAAAAAAGTCTACCCAAATATCATGAAATGACATAATATAGTATACACTTGGCCTTCCACATTTGCTAGGGTTAGGGACACAGGACCCTTGCAAAAGTGAAAAATTTGCAAATAACTAAATTTGTGTTTCTGTGGGGCTGAGGCACGGGTGGGAAAGTGGGCATCCAGAGTCTAAACCAGGTCAGGGAAAGGAAGTAGGTCGCAAGGTGGTCTTGTACTTCCTTTCTCTTGCCCATCTCCTTCCTAGGGTGTGTGTGGGGCACGGGTACAGGTTTTGTGGTGCTGAGAATTTGGGCAGAGAGCCATCCTTAGCCTCCCCAGCAGAGACAGGTAGAGGGAGAGGAGGACCAGAGGTGGGTTTTTAAAGGGCTATGTGGCCTGATTGGAGCCACCAAGAGGGAAGATTCCCCAAAAAAGAAGCACCCGGGGTGGGAGGGCAGGAGTTGGAGAAACTTGCAAACAATCAAATCAGTGAATGTCAAACCCGCAAATGCGGAGGGCTGACTGTATGCCATGGTATCACCCAGTTCAAATGCATAGCCAAACCATCTTCTCCTTGCTTGTTCTGGTTCTCATTCTGTATTATAAGGATCAAAGTAACCCAACTGCCATTATCTAACACCAGGCAAGCTATGATTATTACAGACCATAATTTGTATCTAAACAAGAACTGGTAATCATGTTATGAAGTTCATGACTTCGTTTTGATTTGTTGGTGAACACTGGCTTTGGGTAAGCACAGTTTGCCCCAATTAGATGCAAAGAAGCAAGAGTTTATACAAGCCCAGAAACCAAGGGAGAAGTTGAAGCATGCAAAGGAAAGGGAGGGAGGGAAGGAGGGAGGGGATGGCATGGCATGGCATGGCATGGCAAGCTTTCCTGGACCTAGGCAGTGAATGTCATTACAGGGGAGAGTAACTATTTGATGGACTCCATTGGAGAGACAAGGGGGAATAGACGACTGGCGCTTGATGTCAGTTACCACACATGAGACGGGCCTGGCAAGAGTGTATTTAAGTCTGATTGTCCCTTCTTGTGCCCTTTTGGAGCTTCACGGAACAACAGGATACGCCCAACGTGAGAGACCTGTGCTGTGTCGCATGGAGAGTCATAAGTCCATTAGCTCTGACAAGATCTGAGTGATTTTTTTACTCTTATTATCCCGTGGGTTTTTAGTTGTGTTCATTTATTGTGGGTCTTAATATAACATAATAGTCATTTATTAAGAAGGGCTGCACTGGGCCCATAGGCTGCATGGGAGGAATTGCCAGATTGGATATGTGTTACCATTTCATCTCAATTTCCCTTCTTTTTTTTTGGCTTGGGGGTTTAAATATGTGCCAATTTTAAAAAGGAAGATACACTACCAACCTTCAGTTGGCTTGTCAAGTAGGAGGTAACAGTTCCACCTGAATGCCATTGTAGGGAACGTTTTCACCCACATCTGAAATCTTTTGGCTTAGCAACAAAAGTATTATACAATTATGCATGAATGTTGCAACATGAGTGACATCACCAACACAATGGTGCAATTTGATAAAATCCTGCAAAAAGCAATCTTGAGGTGACAGTAACACAACTGCGTCAGTATCTTTTGTTTAATGCAGTCTTAGCAGTGCACTTGCGCCCTCGTACAATGCGAAATGATGAAACATCTCTTAAAAAGGCAAAACTGAGAGGACAGATGTTAATTGCATTGCATTACAAATGTGGAGAAACACATGCACACACCAGTAGAATGCTACATAAAAAGAATGTTGAGGCAAACACACAGGCCAGCACATTAAAACAAACTCCTGCACATGAGTACAAAGACGGGATGCAGAGGATAGACACCAAATGAACTGAGGTAGCAGAAAGCGGCCTCAAACCATGCATGCTCCAAATTCAGACCTCAGCTGGGAAAACTTTGTTGTTGAACTGGGATTCAGGAACAGTCAGGTAAAGAGAAACAATAAAGAAACAACAGAGAAACAACAAAGGAAGAGATCTTTCTCTAGATGGAACTGAGAGTAAATGACTTCTCAGATATGGATGTTAAAAGAAACAGAAAGGGAACTGTATACTTACCCATAGCTGATCGTCCTGACTCGCAGGACTTTTCTTTACAAATGCACCATAATACGTTGCAATATTCCTGTGATGGGAATATTTCTTCAACATATTTATTTCCAGTTTGATTTCTTCTTCCTCATCCTTTTGGCAAAAAAAGAGATGCAGGTTGAGAGGAGAGAGGAGACCACAGGTGCCAATAAGCACAGCCTGGAAACATTACTTAGACACAAGAACACAAGAAACTGCAACTGAGTCAGACCATTAGTTTGCCCACCCCAACACTGATAACTCTAAGCACTAACCAGGCCTGACTCATCTCAGCTTCCGAAACTGTTTAAGACTGAGCACCTGAGAGTTCTAGGACTTGAAGTACTAAATTCTTAACTTTTTCAAGTTTTGATCAACAGACAGGGAAAGTCTAGGACCATTTCCACACTAGACTGTTATAGTGGTATTATTCCACTTTCAACATCCTGTGGAATCATGGGATTTGGATTCCACAGGATGTTGAAAGTGGAATAATACCACTATAACAGTCTAGTGTGGAAATGGCCTAGCTTGCTTGAACTCCTTATTTGAGCCCAGGAAAAGTTATTCTCACACAGGACATTTTCACACAACTCACGTTCCTTGCAATGGGGCATATGCAAAACGTGTGGGTGGAATATGTGTATAAAATTACATATGTTGTGGAAGAAAATGGATAGACTTTTCCTATTCCATGTAGCCACACCCATAACATTAGAACTTCATTAGACCTTCATTCATTTAGTCTACATTCATTGTGACCAAGGAAATCCAAACCATTCAGAGACATCAAGCTCATCCACTGGTGCATCTGGCTGTCCTAATTGTAAACTATTTCTCACCAGCTCCACATAAAGAACAAAAGAAGGCTTTGATCTTACCGCTAGTGCCCTGCCCTGTTTGTTCTATCAGATAACAGGAAGCATGGTTGGTGGGGAAGAGACTTGAGAAAACCACACGTATTCCCAGAGCCTGTGCTGCAGAGTAAAAGTTCTCATGCCCCTCCCAGAAAAATGACACCAAAGTGGTTCTTCTTGACAGATCTTCCCATGGTGACCCAAAACAGCATCCTGCTGCCTGAGCAACTCACAATGAAGTGACTTGGGATCAAAGCTTAAGATAAAGGCAGATCCTGAACTGCTGAGCTGAAATATTGCCACAATCCTTGGAACATACATTGAAGGGACTTCAGAGGACAAATGGTCTCAAAGTCTTTTTCCGTCAGTGGTTTGTAGCAAGACATCTGCCAGGATGGAAATGCATTTGTAGAGTTAAATGACTGTCTTGCTAGCCAGTCCAGTCTCAGAAGGCCCTGATCTGTGCTTCTCCACAATCTAGCAAGTGGCAACTGGCCGGAAACGTGGCCATCAAGGACCTCCTTTACAGAAGAAACATTTTCCAAACATTTTCCCACTGGGAGAACAACAGAAGAGGAACAAGGTACTATGACAAATCCCAGCCAAAAATTCTATTATCCTGCTGCAACTGCAATTTACCTGCCTCATGTGATAAAGCCCTTGGCCTAATGGTCGGGCTGGCCCTGAACCAGAGCATGAGAGCTGCCCTGGTGGACGAGAAGAAACACTTATGTGGTCCAGCATCCTGTTTCCTGACATGAGCAATCAGATACTTCTGGAAAGGCCACAAGCAGGAAATGAGGGCAGAAACCTCTCCCGCTGTCATTCATGCTGATCCCCAGCATCCTGCCTCCAATCCGAGAGAGAGCACGTGGCCACTGCAGCTAGTAGCCACTGATTTATCCTTGGTGATTGTCTCTTTACCATCATGGCTCCTTTTAAAAGTCATCTAGGCTGGTGGTACCCAAATTTTGAAGCACTGCATTCTACAAAGGCCATTTCCGCATTACACTGCTGCAGTGCTATTACTCCATTTTCAACCTCTTGTGAAATTCTGGAGTTTGTAGTTTACTGAGGCCAAAGAGCTCTCTGGCTGACAATTCTAAAAGTGGAACAATAGCACTATAACAGCATAGTGTGGAAATGGCCAAAGTTAACTCCAATGCAGTTGAGCAGACTTCAAGGCTTCAGGACCTCCTCTGTTTTCCACTTGCTTCTCAACCAGAATCAAAAGCAAAATTGAGGGAAGGAGAGATGGAAGAATTGGGTGCCTTTTCTATTTTCAGCACTAGAGCTTAATTCAGTCAGACCAAATCTGTTAGCAGTGAACGTTTCAGCAGACTGAATCATATGTGTGTATGTGTATATGGAGGGTTTACTGCAGCTGCTTTACAATTCAGAAACCCTTGCTGATTCCACCACAAACTACACAAAAATCTACCAGGAGATCCCAATTTCCCTGCTACTCACTACTGAACTATGCGCTGTGCCTTTCCTTTTCTCTGTTCTGAAATCTCCCACCATTCCACTTCTTGGATTCCTCTGGTTCCAGTATTATCACAGCCAAAGGAGAGAAACTCACAATGCATAATTTTATAAAAATGGAGTTCTTTGTCTTCACGGTTTGGTCACAGGTTAAATGTTTTCATTTGCTTGAGCTTTGTTTAGTTCAGCAGTTATCCGCCTCTTAAAGAGGTTCCCTGGCCATTTCCGCACGAGTCTACTATAGCGCGATGATTCCACTTTCAACCTCCTATGGAATCCTGGGGTTTGCAGTCTCGGGAGGGGCTGGCCGGCCCCTCCCGGAACTGCAAACCCCAGGATTCCATAGGAGGTTGAAAGTGGAATCGTGCTATAACAGACTCGGTCGGAAATGTTCATATTCCTTCCTGAGCCACTGTTTTGGCTAAAGCCTGGGGAGTAACAGTTCCCAGAATTCCTCAGCCAGGATGACCAAAAGAAAAAATAACATTTGCTTACAGGCTGACTCAATAGAAAGCAACTTCCTATGTTCAACACAACAGGATTTTCTTCTGAGAGATCATGTGCTACATATCCTGTGAGAAGCATGGACTTGCTTTATTTACCAAGCCCTTTTTAACAGAGCATAGATACAACTGTCACATTCCTATATGAGTGAGTGTTCCAGTTAGAGTCTGGAAAAGTTACTTTTGAACCATCACTACCAGACTGTCCCATGCTGGCATTCTGGGAACGATGGTCCAAAAAAGTAATTTTACTGAGCACTGAAGACAAGAGAAGAGGTTTTTCTATGCTATTATATTATTACAGTATATGTAAAATAAAAAAGAAATAACAGAATGAATTCAGCCAGTCAGAGATATTACTGGGCTAGATGGACCACCCGTCTGACCTGATGGAAGAAAGCTTATTACATTTGACCATCCCATTCATTTCTGTGCTTTTGAGCAATAATAACCACCTTACTTTGCAAATGGGACAATGGCAATTAAACACGGCACTCTTCTCTCCTTTTTAAAACGGGGAATAAAAAGCAACATTTGCATCTGTAACTTGTTCTCTCGTCTGTGCTGCCAGCGTGCCTAGGAGTGGCCTAGATTTTGCAGAGCAAATAGCTGGTACATAAGGAACAAGGGGTATTATGAGAACGCAGCAGGAGCTGCAGCGAACCAACAAGAAATCTTCTATTTGCTGTCTCTGGAACCAGATAATCACCCCAAAATAAGCAGGAAGAGGCATCTTTGCTTCATTATTATAGACCAGCAAAATATATATAACTAGCGTCTCCAACTGCCATGCCCCAATTGCACAGGTATGACTGAAAACGAAACCAGGTGCCTGTGCAGCCAGCCCACCAGCCCACATCCTTTCCAAAAGGACAGCACAGTG
The DNA here is from genome assembly GCA_948472985.1 of Iguana delicatissima. Taxonomy (NCBI): domain Eukaryota; kingdom Metazoa; phylum Chordata; class Lepidosauria; order Squamata; family Iguanidae; genus Iguana; species Iguana delicatissima. The sequence continues at coordinate 1,061,142 of CAOKZL010000185.1, forward strand.
CAAAGAACTATATTTGTACAGGCAGATCATTTTCGCTGATAAATAAGCCATTATTTAACACTTGGGTGGATTGTTTTGTCTACTCCACCGTAAGTTCTGTTATGACTAAGCAGCAAACTGCTAGATCTGTTTACTGCATTAGATAGGGTCCGCACTGATACCACCTCACACCACTTTTCCTGGGGCTTCCAGTGAAGCCTGTGCCCTGTGCACCATTCAAGTGAGCTGCAGTTTTGCCTTAACTTTTTTGCCACCAAGTGTCACCAACAAGCCAGCAATCAGGAAGAGCCCTGTCTTGGACTCAACTTTTACTCCACCCCTAGATTTGACCTGGGAGGTGGGCAGAGCTTGGAAAAGTTAGGTTCGGGGACAACAGCTCCCAAGTCCACCAGCCAGCATAGTGCATGGCTACTCTGGCTGAGATTCTGGCAGCTGTACTCTAAAAATGTTTCCAGATGGGATACTTCCAGGAAGCTTTTACTCTTTGCCCCACCACTGAGAAAAAGAATGACGGTTCTGTTGGTTCCTTTGTTTTAAGGTTTTAAGGTGGTACATCTGCATTTGGAAGTTCAAACCTACACATCTGGAAAATAAATGAAAATAACAGATGAAAATAATAAGTAAAACTGTTAGCCTTCTTCCCAAGTGCAGTCCTTCTTCATCTAATGTCTAGATAGGTGATTCTTAACCCTGGGTCCAGGGCCCCCTGGGGTTCTGCAGAACCCGCCGAAGGGGTCCAGAAAGCTCTCTTGCTGGATACCAATGGCTGCAACAACAACAGGGACTTGCCTAAGGCCACTCAGTGTCTGAGCAGGGACTTGAATCCTAGTCTCCATAATTCTTTAATACAGAGCTTTCCAAACTTTTCATGTTGGTGACACACTTTTTAGACACGCATCATTTCGCGACACAGTAATTCAGCTTTACTAGCAAACCGGAGGTTAAATTAACCCCTTATAAGAGATACAGACACATACATAAATTGTAATAGCAAAATACATGGGGATACAACATATCTCATGAAAACCTCTCATATATTTTTTAAAAAATATGGTTTATAAATAATAACATACAGTTTCAGGTTTGTAGGTGACACGCCTACACATTTTCAGGTGACACACTAACGTGTTGCAGCACACCACTTGGAAAGCCTTGCTTTAATCAATATTTAAATATTTGAATATTTAAATCTTGAGTTAAAACTTGGGGTTGGGGGACTCTGGCAATAAACTATATTTACAGGGTTTCCTCGGTAAAGGAAAGATTAAGAGCCACTGGTCTAGATCATGATGGCAGTGATGTCTCATCCACCCAATTTTATCATCTGATGGAGTAGGTTAGGCGGAGAGACAGCAACAAGCCTGGTGCCACCCAGTGGAATACTGAGCACAGCATGTTGAGGAGGGAGGGATTGATCTGCATCTGGCTGACAGCTGGATAATAATTCCCAGAATTTCCAGGCTAATAAGGCCACTGGCCATGCTGACTGATGGATTCAAGGAGTTGTAGTCCAAAGAAAGTAACTTTTCAAAGCTCTGTCCTGGGCACACATTGACACAATCGATTTGAGGCCTAGGTTGGAGAATAGGAGGTGCCTTCTAACAAAGCATATAATTAGTACCTCTAGGTCATTATTGTCAACCTTGACTAGGGACAACTGGAGATGCCAGACGCCAGATACATGCTAACCACGCGCTCTGTTTCTGAACTATTCATTTCCCCCAACTGCCAGGAAGCCTTAGTCAGGTAATCTGTGCATCTAACTTAACATCCCACCTGGCAGGAGTTCTCCAAGTTCTTAGCTGACTCTCCCAGCTCTGCAATCTGAGAATCCTTTTAAACTAGAGATAATAGGAGACTTTCCATGCAAGCCACGTGCTCTGCTACTGAGATATGGTCCCCTTTCGACTTCGTAACACCTTATTTCTCAATTCAAGTGGGACTTGTTGAAACAAAGCTGCATTACACCATAGCAGACAATGGCCTATATCCAAGTTCACATTAATGGTGGGAAACAGTATGCCAGCAGAATTTTTTCCCCCTCCCAATTGCACAGGCTTTACCCTATTTTTTCTTGTTGTCCCTCTGCAAGCTACCACTGGTTAGCCAACATGTTGTGCTTATGCAACCAGCAGAGGAACTGAAAACTGTACTGGATTCCCCCTTAAGGCAGAACTAGGTTTTTGCAAGCTCAAAATCATGTGCATGAGCAGAATGACACACGGGATGCTGGCCTGTCCAACTACCTGCTACCTGATCCTTTCAAGTGGAGGTGCCAGGGTCTTTGTGCTTGCAAAATATGTACTTGGGATGGTAGTGGGACCTTCTACTTGCAAGAACTTTTCCTCAGTGTCAGTGGCACTCTATATGCCTGCTGTCTTCCAACTTCATCACTGAAGCTTATTTTGCTTAATACATATAGGCCGAAAAAGCACAGGGCTACAGACCAATCACTGTCCTGTTTCCTCATCTCCTAGAGGGAAATCACAGGAATCCATTTTTTACTATGGGTTACTGTATTAAAGATGTTCCAAGGTTCATATGAGACGTGATAGCCATGTTTAAGTATTTGAAGGGATGTCGTGTTGAAGATGGAGCAAGCTTGTTTTCTGCTGCTCCAGAAACTAGGACATGGAACAATGGATTCAAACTACAGGAAAAGAGATTTCATCTCAATATCAGGAAGAATTTGCTGACACTCAGAGCCATTTGACAGTGGAATATGCTGCCTTGGAGTGTGGTGGAGTCACCTTCTTTGGGGGTTTTTAAGCAGAGGCTGGATGGCCATTTGCTGGGAGCGCTTTGAGTGTTTGTTCCTGCATGGAGGGGGGCTGGACTCAATGACCATTGTGGTCTCTTCGAACTCTATGATTTTATGATTCTATCATTGTGTGATCTGATGTGGATAATTGGGGCCGTAATTGGGGCTATTTCTGGTTGGCCCCTCCTAAACTGCAAACCCCAGGATTCCACAGGATGTTGAAAGTGGAATAATAGTGCTATAAGAGTCTAGCGCAGAAATGGTCTTAGGCTTAGCTATGCAGCAAGGGAACATCATAGATGAGTGGGAATTCGAATCCATGCCGTTTCAGTCAGAGATTCTACCCAGTACACCATACTGGCTCCAGCTGGAGCGAACAGTAGCATGGGAGAACTAGGAAGACCACTGAGCTAAGGAGTAATTAATACTTAATGCTCTAGTGACACCAGGAATTAAGCCAGCCAGAATCTGCATACTCCCTCCTTTGGCTCTAATTGCTTGAGTAAGGTTAGATAGAGCCTCAGGAAGTGGGGAACTGCTTCTTTCATTAAAAAATATTTTATTTTAAATGTTCCTTCAGCAAATCCATCTTGCTGCTCACCTCAGTCACGTTCATAACTTTGATTGCTGCTAGCTGCCCGGTCTTCACATGACGACCCTGGAAAGGTGACCACAACAGAGTATAAATAAATAAGCATGTCATTCTGGCATAATAATGATGATAAGTAATGACCTGTGGAAAACCACAGAATTGAATCAGCCATTTGAGCAGACATCCTTATAAGCTGAGTTTTCAAAGCTGTTTGGCTGAATGAAAACAACTTAGACAGCACCTGATAGCAAATCAATACTAAACCACCAGGGTACTATTCAGCGATCTAGATAGCATGAGCAGATAGTGGGATATCCCTGGAACCTACATCTGTTTACTTTCTGGTCTTTGGAAAATATAATATCCTCTTATGGAGAGACAACTCTGAAATATGATGCAAATAACAGCATGGCTAACCAACACATATCTGATGTGTCTGTTTAGTAGATCTGTTCTATCTGATCCAAGTTTTTGGTTTGTTTGGTGTTTTCTTTTTCAGAATCGCTGTAGCTCAGTGGCAAAGCATTTGCTCTGCGTACTGACAAAGGCCTTTTCCGCACTAGCCTGTTATAGCACGATGATTCCACTTTCAACATCCCAACACTTGGCCCCTCCCGAAACTGCAAACCCCAGGATTCCACGGGATGTTGAAAGTGGAATCATCGTGCTATAACAGGCTAGAGCGGAAAAGGCCAAGGTGTCTGGTACGGGACCTAGCATCTAAAGTGAACCACCACTGCCAGGCAGAGCAAAGATCACTGTGGGGGATAGCAGTAGGAATTCCTCCAGAATATTTGCTCTCAGTACACTTAGGGCCCTATCACACTCACTGTTAGAGCACCATCATCATATGGAATCCTGGAATCTGAAGTTTAGGGAGGGAAATTTAGAATTATCAACCAAAGAGCTTTTGGGCCTCACTAAACTACAAACCCCAGAATTCCACAGGCTGCAGCCCTAGTAGTTACAATGAATAATAGCGCTATAACAGTGTAGTATGATATTTCACGTGCATATCAATTAACTGGGCCCTTTGGTTTTCTGCATTGTTCTCCAATATTCTGGAGAGGCATCTAGAATGGGTTATGGGAATCTGGGAAGGAGGTGAAGAAGATGGCAAACTTTCCTTTTGTGAACTGCTGACCTCATGGTCAACATCCCACCCCAAATGATGTAGAGGAACATGTACATTTCCCAGAACATGTACATTTCCAGCCCTGCTGGAGAACTCCATTGGATTTCTCTTCCAGCTTCTCAAGGACTCCTTTTAGAAGAGTGTCACTCTTCTCTGAATGAGTAATGAAGAGGAATAGGTTGGGAAGACAGTAGTAGTTCAACAGTGGGATGTGCTGCCTTGGAGCATGGTGGAGTCTCCTTCGTTGGAGGTTTTTAAACAGACTGGGCGGCCATTTGTTGGGAATTCTCTGATGATATATTCCTGAACGGCAGGGAGCTGGACATGATGGCCCTTGTGATTTCTTCCAACTCTATGATTCTATGGAATCTGACGAAGTGTTTCCAAACCACTTAGCAAACAAGGAGAGGGAGTTAAAAGACAGTCCCCAGATCACAGAGAGCCCCAGCAACATCACACACACACGTAAGGTTTACAAAGGCAAGATATTTTGCTTTGTGGGACAGAGCAGTGGTAACTTGCAGAAGAGAAACCAGGAAGTTAGGACGGGGCATTGCAGGTCAGTGCCAGCAGACACTCAGAAGGAGCAACGCCAGCTTATCAGAGATGACAGAGAAAGGGCAGAGTAGGCAAAGAAGCTGCACATGCTGGGAAGACTTATCAGCCTTGGGTGCATCTAAAACTAAATCATCCCAAACTTTATCAAGACAAGATGGATGGGAGGGCATGGAAAGAACAAACAATTTTTCAAAAAGAAAGCAAAAGTCATCCCATTGGGAAAGCCAGTTGAATTCTGGGTTCAGGTGCCATTTAAGACGAATCACAACCCCAGTTTCCTAATCTGGAAAGCAGAAATATTAACAGTTGATCCCAAGAGGCTGTCTGAGAAGGACTGAAAATACTGAGCATAATAACAGAGCACTCTGAGAACATAAAACTGAAGAGTCCCTGAAGCTTTCAGGTCTTTGAATGAAAAAATCTGACATGGTGGAGGGGGGGGGCATTTTCATCTCTTGAAAAACTCATTTCAGAACCTTTCCTCCATCTTGATCTGAGCTTTAAAAGGAAGGAGACACCAAACAGACTTGAAAAGATGCCTCCCCAGCTTGAAACTATCTGCTGGGAAGAACAGGGGCAGGAAAGGGGCCCGTCAACCACCACTGCTGGCAAGACAGCAAAAGCTAGAAAAATGCTGGACAAGCATGAGGCTAGCAGTGCTAGAATGAAGACAAATATGCTCAGCTGAGAGCCACAGAGTCCTAGAAGTAAAACCAGGAGAACCTGCCATGTCCCAAAGTCAAGGGCATCCCTCTCCCTCAGATCTCCCTTAAAAAGCAAGCTGGGTACATACATCATCAGTATTTCTTCCAAAGGCCAGTAATTTCAATGTGTCTTTGTGGGCTTGGTTTGCCACCCCCAAAAGAAGCAGAAATTTAGCCCTCAGTTGAGGGATTAATTCTTTTTTCTAAGTCAGCTATAGCTTTTTGCCTTTATAAATGACATGCTGCCAGCAGCAATGCCTAGATTTGATGTGGGCAGCAGCACCCAGGAGTGCAACACCCTGGAGAGCCTGCCACTACTGGAATGTCACCTTGTCGTTGAAGGCAGGGGACCTCAGATATCCTGAGAGGAACAAGGGCCCACAACTCAGCACCCAAGGGAATATTTTCCAGGCAGAAAGCCCTGGAAGGAGGCCCAGAAGGAAAGGCTGTTCCCTCCCAGAGGGCCATGGCTGCCAACCTATGCAGACATCATTGAGCAAGAGAGAGTCTGCCTTTCTCCCGCCACTGCGTCCAAGTCAGTAGAAGGCAGCCTGCCACAAAAATCTTAAGGGAAGGAAGGAAGGGGTCAGAGTGGCAGAAGGGAAGGTAAAGATCTGCTCTGCCTGGAAGACCCTCACCTGAGACTCCATCCACTTGCTGCTAGCCACCAGAGACCAGCCCTCCCCAATCTGGGGGCCTGCCAGAAGTGTTGACTACAAAATCCATAATCCCCAGCCAGATGGCAACTGCAGGAGGGGTCTCCTTCCTCCCTTTTCTTTCTCCTTTGGGTGGTGGGATGAAAAGGAAGAACAGTCTCTTTAACTCAGCAAGTGAGCAACACACAGCATGGCAGATCTTGTGGGACTTCCACTCCCATCATCCCCAGCCACCAGTTGTGATGGTTGGGGCTAATGGGATCTGTAACCCCAAAATACTGAGAAGGCTAGAAATTCTCCCACCCACAAGAGCAAACGACACTGAGCCAGGCAATCTCACATAGCCTGATTCTCCTGTACACATCCATAGGTATGTGTGTACATACATACGCAGAGATAGGAAGGTTATTGAAAAAATAGTATTATGGTATGTTTATACTCATATTCTAAAAATATATGAATTATGTGTATGTTGAAAGTTATTGAAAAAATAGTATTATTCTATGTTTATACTACTATAACAACAACAACAACAATAATAATAATAATGAAAAAATTTATTTATTATCCGCCTCTCCCAAGGCTTGAGGCAGGGTACAGAACAGATGGAGTTAAAAGTTGTAGTTAAAATACACATAGAACAATTGATACAAATATACTATAATTAAAACATATCATAGTTAAAAGTACAATTAAAATACAGTTAAAAGTATGATTAAAAATACAGTTAAAAGCACAACTAAAACTAGACTGGGAAGAGATAAGTCTTCAGTACTTTTTTAAATTTGGCAGCAAATTTTGCTGTTGAATCTCTTCCAGCTCGCTCATTCCTTTTTTAAAATTTATTTATTAAAACCGAACTGTCCCAGTTGAACATCATTATATCACATTCATATTTCCATTATAAAAACAAGCTTATATATTAAACTGTACATGTATACATATTAATATTTATGATATCTTATTTGTTTGCATGTTATACTGTACATTCATTCTGTCTTCTATTTTCCATATCATCTAGTTATTGTCTATCTTCCATAATCCAATTCTTTAAACTTCCTCCCTCCCCTCATTTGAACAGCCCCTTACTATATTCCATCTGTGATCTCTTAAAATCTGCTATGTCTTTGAAGACTTGTCTCTTCACATTGCTATGTTAATTACCTAACTAATTTCCTGCTAAACTGCTATGTTTTATCTTAAATTTTATTTATTTATTCTCCTCTTGGCATAACTTTAACCAGTTTTCTTCAATATATTTTTTGATCAACCTAATATCATTTACTTTTTCACTGCTTTCCCCCCCTTCAATCTTCGTGTAAGATCATCTAAAATTACATATTCCTGAACTTTCTCTAACCATTCTTCCATTAAAGGTGTTTCCGGTCTTTTCCAGTATTTTGCATATACGATTCTTGCGGCAGTTATCATATATAAAATTATTTCTTCATATCTTTTGTTCTTTTTATCTATTTGATGCGTCATATTTAGTAAAAAAAAAATTCTGGTGTTAGTGGGAGCTCTATTTGATAATAGAGATCCCACCAGCACGCACATTCTAAAGGTGCCTGAATTTATACTACATTAGTTCACTAAAAACCTTGCCGGAATTAAAGTGAAAAGTCTCTCCCCTGCCCTTCTCTTCCTCCCCTGGTCCTTTGAGTCGGGGCAACACGAAACAGCAGCATAAACGTGAAAACCTCATTTCTCACTCACCTACCCACTAACTGAAAGGGAGCGAGATGAAAAACAAAAATATACATATAGGAAAGAAAGAAGAAACAAAATGTTTCCTGGGTGGTGTGATAGCAAAAAAAAAAAAAAAAGGGGAAGCACAACTGACAGAGAGGGTCGGATAAATCCTGGTCCAATACTCCAGTCACTAAACCATCTGAACAATAAAGAAAAGTCAAAACAAGCTCCCAGCAGCCCAAAAGATATTCTACAACCCTTGAAGGGCAACCAACACCCCTTGGGCAAAATAGTTCACCCCTGCAAAAAGGGAAGGCTAATATGTGGGTAATTGCTGTGTGAACAAGTAGGAAAACATAAAGCTATATAGAGTCAGGCCATTTCCGTGCTAGGCTGTTATAGCGCGATGATTCCACTTTCAACATCCTATGGAATCCTGGGGTTTGCAGTTTCGGGAGGGGCCAGCTGGCCCCTCCCGAAACTGCAAACCCAGGATTCCATAGGATGTTGAAAGTGGAATCATCGCGCTATAACAGCCTCGTGCGGAAATGGCTTCCGTCCCCCATATATGCAGAGTTTCCATTCCAGAAACCTCCACAAATACTGGAAAAACCGCATGCTTCAGCACATCTGTGGGCACGTCAGAGCCGTTTCAGGTACAGGACTCGAGGCTCCACGATTGCTTGAAATCAAAGATCCAGAGGTCGCAGGCAAAGAGGGCCCACTGTGCTCCAGCAGAAGCAGCAAAACTGAAATGCGTAAAGCACAAAAAAGCGAGAGGACAAATTCAAGCTGAAGCGATGCTGCTCCCAAAAGGGAGCAGAAAATCCCTGGAAACGCAAGGGCATGACGGGGAACACGGTGCGGAGTAAAACTCTTTGTTTGTTGAAAAAGCTGTTCAGTGGCCAGATACAATGGCTAATGTGGGAAACGGAGCAGCAAAGATAAAAAATGAGAGGGCGGTAAACCAAAAGGCAATGCTCTGAGGGAGGCTAAGGAGGAACGAAGCCCTGGAACTGGTCGGCAAAGAGCTGAGTGGTAGTCAGAGCAAAAAAAAAAAAAAAGGCAGCAGATCATTGGCAATAAACTTCAAAGGAGAGGGGAACTGAAAACCCTGCTCAGACGGCACGCCATGGGCTTCCTCTTCCTGTTCCTTCTATTCTTGTAATTGCTCACTATCCTTCTCATGTATCTGTGGCTGCTACCATGAACAAAGGAGTGAAAAACCCCAGCAAGGATGCAAAAAGAGAAAGGGGGTGGGGAGAACAGACCAAAAAAAAAAAAAGGTACCATCTCTATATTGTCCCCACCAAAACAGAATAAAATTAGACTAAGGCGATTTCTGCACTACACTGTGATAGTGCTATTATTCCACTTTCAATGTCCTGTGGAATTCTGGGGTTTGCCATTTACTGGGGCCAAAGAGCTCTCTGGCTGAGAATTCAAAATGCAAAGGGAGATCTCAGGGAGAGGCAAGCAGCCTGTGCGTGGTCAGTCCCAAGTGAGCCTCCGTAAGTCCATCATGCTCCCTACAGCGCAGTACATGGTTTCCGCTTTTCAACCAATTCTGTTTTCTGACAGGGCTCTCGTCCCTAACCTGTCAGATATGTGGGGGAGACCTGTATGGCTGTCCCCTCTCACATCTCTCTGCCAAGCTCTGGTCAAGCAAAATGCCATGTTTGCAGCCTTGAAGCTGGGCTAATTTCTCTTATAAGAGCCTCTTCCCATTTTTCCCTAGCAGCATTCAGCAACCCATTCCTCTCTAAGCATCTTCACTTTGGCATAATACTCTTAATTTTCTCTGAAGGTAAAGCTTTCAAATATTTGCAGGTTAAGCGTGCAAATAGAGCAGGCCTAGAAAGGGCCCTGTAAATCAATGAGTACCTGAAGCACTCCATACTTGGAAACAGGTAGCCATTTCCGCACTAGGCTGTTATAGCGCGATGATTCCACTTTCAACATCCTATGGAATCCTGGGGTTTGCAGTTTCGGGAGGGGACATCTGTCGGGAGTGCTTTGAGGGTGTTCCTGCATGGCGGAGGGTTGAACTGGATGGCCCCTGGGGTCTTTTCCAACTCTACATTTCTATGATTCTATGATTCTATAGCACTATTATATCACTTTCAACATCCTATGGAATGCTGGGGTTTGCAGTTTAGGGAGGGGCTGGCCAGCCCCTCCCTAAACTGCAAACCCCAGCATTCCATAGGATGTTGAAAGTGATATAATAGCTGTATAACAATCTACTGCAAAAATGGCCCCTGGATTGCACAGGATGTTGAAAGTGGAAATATAGCATTATAACAGTGTGAAAATGGCCTAAATGAGGTTGCCTGGGAGGGTACTTTACATTAGGACAAAGTTTAAAAAAGAAGCAACCATTGGAACAGGCAATATCCTTGTGTTCTTTCTGATGTGCGGGTATGTTTGCATGTACACACACACTCTCATACACGCACATCTTCCAGAGGATGAGGAAGTGCATTGCAATCTGTGAAAGTCCATGCTAGAATAAGTCTCAAAGATGCCACACAAGTCTTCATGGTTTCTTCCAACCTAAATCAGGGCCTAAGCGGCTGGGTACCGACAGCCACACACCCTCCCTGCCCCCGGTTGTTGACTAGAGACCCCACAGCCACGAGGGCTCTGCCAGCCAGAAGTATACTCTTGGTTCCTATCCAGCTGACGTCACTCACCTCGACTTTGCTTCCTTGAACAGTTCTTGTTGCCTTTGTGGGAGGCCATTGTTTCCAAATCCTTCCAGGCATTGAAAGCTTTACAGTATAACATAGAAACACTTCCAGACAAGCTGGCACCCTAATTTAACTCCCCAAATTTCCTGGAATGCAACATTCTGCTTGTTTTCCCAGGATAGTTAAATCTAGATTTCCTCCAAAAGAACCTGATTTACTGATAGACAACAGATATTAAGTTCCATCCATCCACTTCTTCGACAAATGAACACATGCATCAGTTATCTGTCTATAAATGAGGTTGTTAGGACTTTTAATGGGATATTGTCTGTTACAGGAGTGATGTAGGAAGGATTATTGAGATTTCTTGTCAGCAGTGGGGAAGGTTCTGGTTTGTTTCAATTAATTAATGAGCTAAGAATAAACGTAACACACACACACAGCATTCAGTTGCAATAAATGTACAATTTCTCACAGCTTACACCATTTTAAACCAGAGTATATGATTTGCATCACCCCTCATGACAGCTGGACTGGGAAAATCCATTACTTTATGACATTCAATTAGCAGGGCTTTTTTTACATAAAGAGTCCTTGATAGGTTTATATTGTTCTGACAAATGCACATCCCTTTTATTTAATCACCTCATGAGAAAGATATATTTAAAAAAGAGGCAGTGTTATAAATTCTCTATGGCAGGCCCTTCCTCTTTGTGTGTTTTGTGCTGTTGCCTTTAATTCACCACATACAAATTACAAAATGCATAGTCAAAGCTTGCAAGCAGAACATCCCCTGCATTAGCACATGAGCATATTTTGGCCCCTGCTCTGACCACGACACATTGCTCAGCAGAGCTCCACACATGCTTGGACCCTTGTTGTGGAGACCAACAGAGGCTCTAATATCACATTTGCCTCACATGCCATAAACTCATATCCTCCAACTGTCCTAATTTGGCAGGAGGACTCCCAATTAATCATTTGTTATCAAAATTTTTCAGTTGCTTTTGACATATCCTAGTTTTTCTCTCTTCCTCCCACTTTCACCTCTAGTTTTCAACTGGTTAAATGCCGGTACTGCAGCCACAAGGTTGTGAGTTCGACCCTGCCGGGCTCCAGGTTGACTCAACCTTCCATCCTTCTGCAGGTCAGTAAAATGAATACCCAGCTTGTTAGAGACAATTAGCTAAACATATTGTAAACCACTTAGGGTCCTTTTTGCACGGCATTTCTTAAGCAAAAAGGCCCCTTGAGTGTCGCGTAAATGTGAGGAGTGGTCTGCATGATGCACTCCCATTTACGCGACACTCAAGAGCCTCATGCGCAGCGCATACACATTTTTTTATTTTTGGCTTTTAGCCAAAAATGGTGCGTGCTCGCGCATGGGTTGGGCACCCCGCGCACACTTACCTGCCATGCGAAGCCTCCTTAGCCACGCCGGTCGTGCTTCCTGCCCCAGCGCAGCCTACAACTCCCAGGCTGCACTGTGGAAGGAAGGGGCGGGGTGCGGGCTGGGCGCTTGCACGACCAAAACGCTGCTGCAGAGCCCAAGCGGAAGGCTTGCGAGAGCCTTCCTCCCCAGGCTTCTTGCGTGGAGACTGCAGCCCACCTCTGCGAAAGGGTAAGCTGTGAAAAGGTCCTTAGAGAGCACTTAGCTGATAAGTGGTATAGAAATATTCACACTATTGCTATTGCTATTACTGTATTTGCTGGCGTATAAGACTCACTTTTTTTCCTGAAAAATACCATTTGAAAATGAGGTGCGTCTTATATGTCAGTGTGTCTTATATGCCAGCAAATAGTATCTGCCAGTGTGTAAATGGGATGCGTCTTATACATGGGTGGCCTTACACACCAGCAAATATAATACTTCACTAGGTACAAATTGAGTTTAAAGTACAAAAGTAATTCACACTCATTTAACTCGGGAGTTGTGGGGGAGAGGAAAGGAGATGTAGACTCTTGCCCTTCCCTAATGAAAACACCCATGGCCAAGCGATATCAGAATGTGGTCAAGACGGCAAAAGTTATTAATGAGGAAGCTAGGTGAGGCTGCAGTAGTTTGCTTTTGCCTGTGCCTAGTGGAAACGGCAAGATTTCTCCCCCTCCTCTCCTCCCCGCCCCACTGAGTTAATTGATTGCAAACTACACTTGCACTTTACACTTAGTTCGTAGCATGGCAGCATTGTGTAGTGGTCTGAGAGTTGGGTTTGAAGCTCCACTCAGCCATGGAAACCCACTGGGTGATCTTGGGCAAGTCACAGGCCATTTCTGCCCTACATTATTCCACTTCCAACACTCGGTGGCATTCTGGGGTTTGTAGTTTCCTGGGGCCAAAGAGCTCTCTGGTTGAGAATTCTAAAGGCTCCTCCCTGAATTGCAAACCCCAGGATTCCATACGATGTTGAAAGTGAAATCACAGCACTATAACAGTGTAGGGCGGAAATCACCACACGCTCTCAGCCTCAGAGAAAGCAATGGAATACCCTCTCTGAACAAATGTTGCAACGAAAACCCCAAGCTAGAGGCACCATAAGTCAGAAATGACTTGAGGGCACACGGTACCACCACCCACTCATAAGCTGCCTTGAAGCCCCTTGAGCCAGTGCAATGTACTAGTTTGGCTGCTGGACTATGGCCATTTCCGCACTAGACTGTTATAGCACTATGATTCCACTTGCAACATCTTATGGAATCCTGGAGTTTGCAGTTTCAGGAGGGGCCGGCCAGGATTCCATAGGATGTTGCAAGTGGAATCACAGCGCTGTAACAGTCCAGTGTGGAAATGGTCTATGGCTCTGGAGACCAGAGTTTGAATCCCTACTCAGCCATGGAAAATCACAGGTGATCCTGAGCCAGCTGCATTCTCTCAGCCTCAGACGAAAGCAAAGGCAAACCCACCTCTGAACAAATCTTGCCCAGAAAAGCTCATGATAGAGTTGCCATGACTTGAAGGCATACAACAAGTGGGAAGGGCAAGATTCCTTCCCCTCTACTCTTCTCCCCCTGCCTCAGTTAACTGAACTCATACTACTTTTGCACTTTAGTTTGCAGCAATTAAAGTAAATCAAGGAAAAAGGGGGAAAGTAGAGTAGGAGAGAGAAACTGGGATGGTGTAATAGCAGCTGAAGAAAGTGAAATGACAGTAGAGTAATAAAGCCTGTCCCTGCCAAACTGCGACAGTTGGAGAGTATGTTTTCATAGCTGGAGGTCTCTTTCTATGGATTTATGGCCATTTTCGCACTACACTGTTATAGTGCTATTATTCCACTTTCAACCTCCTATGGAATCCTGGGGTTTGTAGTTTTGGGAGGGGCACTGTAACTGTGTAAGACCCCTCCTGTAACTGCAAACCCCAGGATTCCATAGGAGGTTGAAAGTGGAATAATAGCACTATAACAGTGTAGTGTGGATAGGCCCTACATCTCTACTGAGCAAAACTCTGCTGTACTATATTAAGTGGCCTCTCAGTCAGAAATTGGAAGGAGGGAGCTGAAAGTATCTGTATCAGTGAAACCAAAGTTTGACACATTCTTATTCCCAATTCTCGACATTTAAATTTAGCAAGTACAGACAGCAAAAGCGAGGTCGCTAAGAACTGTCTTCAAGCAAAAGCTGACCTACTTGTTGACAAAAACAAAAGTGGGTCGCTGTTCTGCAAACAAGCGCTGGCTACTTTTTTCACATTGCCATTGTGCCAAACGCACGTCACAGATCACAGTTTTGCAGGTTGTGTTAAAAAGAGGAGGCAGTGAATATGGATGTGACAAAAATACTGAAGTGGCCTTTAAAAAATGGAGAGGTGACCATTTGTACAAACAAATCAAAACCGAGCAAGAAAAAAAATGAAAAACGAAAAGAGTCTTACCCCGAAGCCCTACTAAACGTTAAGATTCAAAGTTAGATCACTGCAACAGAACATGGGAAGGAATTTTCTCCCACTGTAATTTTGGTTTTGACCCCAGCTTTGGGCAAGACAATACATATGACCACAACTGAAAATGAAAAGATTCAAGAAAGAAGATTCACACTATGAAGTTAAAGAAAAATTCTCTTGGTTATGTCTTCTCCTCCTTCAACAATAGGCAGGGGAGCAGATGTGCTTGCTTTACATTAGGGGTGAAGGAATTCAGGTTGTGCTGAGATGGTAAAATGAGCCGTTACCATAAAATCTAGCGTTGTGCCTTGCCAAAGAATTGATGAAAGTCACACTCTCTCAGCCTCCAAGAAAGGCAAGGGCAACCTCCCCCCTGCACAAATTCTGCCAGGAAAACCCTGTGATAGATTTGCTATCGGGTTGCCATTAAGTTAGAAACGACTTGAAGGCATACAATAACAACAAGCACATGGAATCACAGAATCAAGATTTGGAAGGAGCCTCACGGGCCATCAGGTTCAACCCCCTGCCCAAAGCAAGATCTCGAGCAAAATCATCCTTGGCAGGGAGCTGGCCAGCCTCTTTTGGAAGACATCCCAAGAAGGAGGCTCCACCACCTCTCTAGGCAACTGGTTTCACTGCCAAACCACCCTCACTGCCAAGAAGTTCCTTTTAATATTCAGTCAAAATCTGCCCTCCTGTATGTACTTGCTCTGCACAAACATATACCTTCCAACATTTCACAGATGAAAACAGGGGCGCACGTGGCCAAGTAACATCAATGTGTTGTTAAGGTGGCAAAACTTATCAACGAGGAAGGACAAACAAGCTAGAAGACTATGACCCTTTCTGCACCGTACCTGGGTCCCACCCGGCAGTGACATTGCCAGGATGGGAGTGGGATCCAATCCAGGGACATCCTTGGATTTTTTCTGGTAATAGAATACGGCACAATTGTGACGGCTGCGGATGCGACAGCATCTGGTCAGCAACGACGTTGTGCAATAGCACACATCGTGGACCGGGAGCAGCATGTCACCATGCTGGGATGGCAACATTGTACAGTAAGGGCCTGTGCAATTTTTGTTTTTTGTTTTGCCTGAACCTGCCTGGAAGGGCAAGGCTACTTTTGCACTTTGAACTCAATCTGCAGTATCTGAGGCAAGCTGAGGACAAAGGTGGAAAGTGGGAGGAGGAGAGAAAACTGGGACATTTTAAAAGCAGCTGAAAAGTGGGACAACAGGGGATTAATCAGGACTGCCCCTGCCTAATCAGGTCGGTTGGAGGGTATGACATACATGTATCCTCACATGCTACGACAACACATTCTAACATCCAGTGATCACATTTGTCACATTTTAGTCAACACATTTCACGCACACCCCTCCATATACTAAAAGAGTCAACATTTCCTAACTCAAGAGATACCGTGGCCATTTCCGCACTAGGCTGTTATAGCGCGATGATTCCACTTTCAACATCCTATGGAATCCTGGAGTTTGCAGTTTCGGGAGGGGCCAGGCCGCCCCTCCCGAAACTGCAAACCCCAGCATTCCATAGGATGTTGAAAGTGGAATCATCGCGCTATAACAGCCTAGTGCGGAAATGGCTACCTGTTTCCAAGTATGGAGTGCTTCAGGTACTCATTGATTTACAGGGCCCTTTCTAGGCCTGCTCTATTTGCACGCTTAACCTGCAAATATTTGAAAGCTTTACCTTCAGAGAAAATTAAGAGTATTATGCCAAAGTGAAGATGCTTAGAGAGGAATGGGTTGCTGAATGCTGCTAGGGAAAAATGGGAAGAGGCTCTTATAAGAGAAATTAGCCCAGCTTCAAGGCTGCAAACATGGCATTTTGCTTGACCAGAGCTTGGCAGAGAGATGTGAGAGGGGACAGCCATACAGGTCTCCCCCACATATCTGACAGGTTAGGGACAAGAGCCCTGTCAGAAAACAGAATTGGTTGAAAAGCGGAAACCATGTACTGCGCTGTAGGGAGCATGATGGACTTATGGAGGCTCACTTGCAAAGGCTCTCAGCTGGCTTAGCACCTCTTCCCCCTTCTCCGCTCACTTTGCAAGCAGTGCATGCACATAAGCACTCCCAAACAAGCCTCCATAGACAAAAAAAACCTGACAAAAAAGTAGAACCCCCACCAGATTAATGGAACTTATCCTTAATTTGGAAGCATCAAAAGAGCAAGTTGTCAGATAACAGGACATCAAAAGGTGGGGGCTTCCTGTACTTCCCCATACCAGCTGCAATGGGGAAGCTGTGCCTTAAATCCTGTGTGTGCAGGAGGAGGCCTACCGACTTCCTATCGGATTTGAGCAGAGTCATTATATGCCAGACTGCACCATTTGTCTTTCAAAAACATTTCCTTTTATTTCCTTCCATTGTAGAAGTGGAAATACAGACTGCATCCTTTGGTAAAGAGTTTCTCTCCCTGCCCCCAAAAGAACACGAAGAGGAAGAACAAGAAAGAACTTAAAAGTAAAAAATATCCACAGCAGACAATACATATTCACACTTTCCTTCAGGAAGCACAGCACCCTTGACTATTTTACTGTTGTCATGCTATCTGCACACTTGCAAACAACCTTAATTAAAATTTAAGGCCTAAAAAAAAAAGCCCCAAATTCAATTCCACCAATTAAACTCAACTATATATTTAATTAATAAGTTTTTCATTAATCCAACTTCCACCTGCCCCTCATCAACTTTCACCTGGCACCTGATTTGCAGGTGTATAAGCTGCCTAGAAATTCTCCTGGGTAATTTCTATTGAAATGGTCAGAATGCTACGGTCTGAAATATCATGATCTAACCATCTTGCTAAAACAAAATAAGTCCGATTCTGAATGGGAGAACAGACATGGACCTTATTATTGTCTGGAGGGGAGACCACTTCAGAAGCTTACCGACACAACTTTGTGATCAGTCAAAGAAGAATAGTGGCAGGAAACAAATTCATACATGGAAAAGGGACTGAAATAGAAGGCAAAAGGTACCACTGCTGAAGGAACTAAGATGTTGTTGGATTGCAACTCCCAGAATCCCTCTCCAGAGGCCATGCTAGCTGGGACTTCTGGGAGCTAAAGCCCAGAAATACCTTTTTTTTAAAAATTTCATATGATCAACAAAAAAGAAAAAAATACAACAAAGACAGGAAACAACAGGAACAGTGACAACAACAAAAAAGATACAAGGATACACAGAACAAAAAAAGAAGGGAAGAAATGAAAGTTTGATGTCACAAATTTATACAGTGTTGACTTTCGACTGTTTCTGACATTCTTGAAGTGTTACTTCTTAATATTCTTAATCCAGGGTTGGGAACCACTACATGTAAATATATCCCACTTACTAAACAAAGCATACTATCAGCTAGTATCTGTTTTCCAAGAGCAGGAACACGGACATAACGCAACATGAAGCGTTCTTGGCCATTTTGTTTCCCTCGGTGAAAATTAGTAAGTGCAGGGACTGTTTTTATGATGGGGAGACTTAACATTGGCAGCCAGGTTGCTGTTAATTTTGCTGACCTGCAGGCTCTTTCAGGGGAAGAATAAATTACTTTCCCCATACATTTTCATTCAAACCTCCTCAGACATGAAGACTCTTACGAACACGATGTGTATAGAGCAGTGCCCACCATATAACATTTTCCCAAATGCCTGTGCATAAACTGCAGACAGCGTTTATTATTCAGTGAGAATCTCTGTCTTAGTATTTCTTAGTACTCGATCATGTAGTACACTACTGGTGGATCATTTCTGGGAAGGCTCAGCTACATAGGAGTCTTAGCTGTCCAGCATTTCCAGATCATTTTAGGACTAGGAGACTCAACCCTCCAACAGCCCACTCTTGGGGATGCTCATGCCCCGCGATCCCTCGGGGTCTAGGGGCAATTGAAGGGATAGCCCACGAGTAGAGCACACGCCTTGCACAGTGACGGTCTCACTTGAAAGCTCTGGCATCCACACACAGGGCTAACAAATACTCCTCCCTAAATCCTGAAGAGATGCTGCCAGTCAGGGTTGAAAATACTAGGGCTGGGTGGACCAGTATCTGAACTGCTACGAAGTTCCTATGTTCTTACCACGTTCAGCTCTTTCCCCCTGTTTCATATACCAGAAAGAAGTGAAGGCAAATGGAGTTCCACCATCTTAAGCAGCCATCAGTGTGGCTTCTAGGACTCAGCTGGTCCTTAACTATAACCTGAACAAGGGTATATTGCAGGGGAAGGGAAAAGAAACCCTCCAAATAATGATGAAATAGTTGTTAACAATCAGAGTAACCAGTACTGGGCTAGACAGACCAGTGGTCTATCACTGTCTCTAGATATTGGGCTCTAGATAAGCCATTTCCACACTATACTGTCCTAGTGTTATTATTCCACTTCCAACATCCTACGGAATCCTGGAGTTTGCAGTTTAGGGAGTGGCCTTTAGAATTCTCAGCCAGAGAGCTCTTGGGCCTCAGTAAACTACAAACCCCAGAATTTCATAGGATGTTGAAAGTGGAATAATAGTACTATAACAGCGTAGTGTGGAAATGGCCATAGTGTGGTACTTCAACTCCCAGGCCCTTTCCGCACGTTACCTTCTTCCGGTGCTGGGGTGCGGGGATCACGCGAGGAGCCTCTTGTGAGAGGCTCTTGTGTCCAGGGTCCTTCAGCTCCACACGAGCTCCCTGCTGATGCGAAAGCCTTCCGCAGTGCAGCCTGGGACTGTCCCAGGCTGCGCTGGGGCACGAAGCGCAACCGGCGTGGCTCCGGAGGCTCTGCACGCCAGGTAAGTGCTCATGGGGCCCAGGAGTAATGCGCGATCGTGCATCATTTTTGGCTTCTAGCTGAAAATGAAAAGGTGCGCGATCGGAGCCTGCCGGCCCCTGGAGCGTTGCGCGATTGTGAGTGCATCGTGCAAATCGCTCCTCACAATTGCACGGCACTCCAGGGGCCCTTTCACATGGAAAATGCCGTGCGAGAAGGGCCTCAGAAATCAGGACACTGTAGTGAGTGTTAAGTGATTTTGAAAATCTCCCAGTAGAGAAGCCAAGTTTGAGAACTACAGTGTCGCATGATCCTAAAACATTAGTCATCTCATGATCTTCATTTCTTTTTTTTAAAAAGCCACTTCACAGAAACAAAGTGGAAAATCAGCTGGACAATCAAAATTCTTGCAGGAAAAATACAGCTGACTGTGCAGTTTCTAGAAAAACAGTTAAATACACTACAGCAGAAGCCAGATCTAATGGCTAACTGGAAAAAAAGAGCTACTATTGGCAGCTCTACATGAACACAAGTTTCACTGAGAGAATAAATCATATACTTGGACAGCACATTTTTGGGGTCAAACGGCAAAATGACTTCCCCAGGTTTGAACCACCACAAAAATACAGAAGTTTGCCAGATTGCTCAGCGTTCTCAAAACCCTGAGAATCTGCTCCTTCCTTACTGAATGGAGGAGGACACCAAACAGGCCAGACAGCAGGGATGACAAGATGGGGTGGGAGTGGGGAATGCCATAGCTTCAATGCTGGAATTAAAAAGTTATTTGAGGCATATCCTCAAACACTTCACAGATGAAAACTGGGGCCATTTCTGCACTAGACTTATGTTATAGTGCTATTATTCCACTTTCAACATCCTATAGAATCCTGGGGCCTTTGAGGCCCCTCCCTAAACTGCAAACCCCAGGATTCTATAGGATGTTGAAAGTGGAATAATAGCACTATAACAGTCTAGTGTGGAAATGGCCTGGGATGCATCTGGCCAAGTAACATCAGAGTGTGATCAAGATGGTAAAGGTTAATAATGAGGAAGAACACACACAAGCTAGACTTTTATCTGAGTCACCTTCCCTCACCTCTTCCCCCTGCTGAGTTAAAGGAATAAAATCGGCTTTTGCATTTTAAACTCAGTTTGCAGCGAGTAAGTAAGTAAGTAAGCTGAGGACAGTGGGGCAAGAAGAGAAAGAAACTGGGACATTGGTAGCCCAAAAAGTGAGACAATGGCAGATTTGTGAGAACTATCACTGTCAAACTGGGACAGTTGAAAAGTATCTTGAGGCAACATCTCTGGGCTGCAACCCAGCAAAGTTCCACCTTCCTATTTCAAAACGACAAATGCGAAAGTCTAGTCAGACATTTGCACAAGATCGGGTCATTTCAATTTATGCATTTATTTATTTATACAGGCTATACTTTTTCCCATGCTGTGTCAGGGAATCTTAAAGGGGTTCCCAAGAGGACCTTATAGTTCAACTCCCTGCCACTGCAAGAATCCAACGCTGAAATACACCTGAGAGGTGGGCATCTGGCCTCTGCTAAAAGCCTCCAGTGAAAAAGAGTCCACAATTGATCTTCTGAGGGAGTCCAGTACAGTGTCAAACAGCTCTCACATTTGGTCTTTTAAGAACTGTATTTTATGCTGCTGGGGTTTTTTTGTGAGCTTCCTTGGGGCTGTCTGGCAGCAAATGGCTAGGCAGACATTTTTATAAAATAAACAAATATTTTATGTAAAACCTCAGTGGTTTAACAACAAAGTGTTCCAAAATTGAGAAAAGAGAGAAAGAGAGAGACAAAACTCAAAGGATTCTGTTAAAAGCATTATTACAGTCGTCCAAAGGCAGACTCTCTCTCTCAATCTCTCTTTTCTTTCTTTATGTGCCTCCAAGTTGCCTGTTGACCTTATGAGTTTCATGGGGTTTTCCTAGTCAAAGAATACTCAGAAGCAGTTTTGCCAGTTTCTTTCTCTGAAATGCAGCCTACAGCACCTGGGATTCATTGGCGGTCTCCTCTGCAAGTATTAACCAGGACTGATCCTGTTCAGCTGTAAGATCAGATGGGATCTGGTGCCTTTATTTAGACAGTTGAGGAAGTCCCATGTGTATTCAACAAAGATTTAAGTATGGTTTATAGCAGTCTTTCCCAATCTCATGCCATTTTGGATGTAGTGGACGACAAATGGACTACAATTCCCAACATCTCCAGCCAGAATAAAAAAAGGGGATGATGAGATGTAGAGATTGCCAGGGTTGGGAAGGCTATTTTATGGAAATCCCTAATGGACTGGCCTCTTTCAGAAGCTCTCAGGGCTATCAAAAGAATCTCTTCCTATTTTGGGTGCAGAAAAGTCACAGCTAGGCCCATAAAAGTATCGTCAAAGGACCAGAATAGGAGGAACACCATCTGGATCTTCAAAAACAAACAAACAAACAAACAGTCAGCATAGTGCCAAATCCTCAGTCTGGATGAGCCCCATATCTCCTTGCATGAGCTTGTCCAGACTCTTGAGATACTCAAGAAAGCCTTTTCATTTAGGCCCATTTCTGCACTAGATTGTTGGAGCGCTATTATTCCACTTTCAACATCCTATGGAATCCTGGGGTTTGCAGTTTAGGGAGGGGCCTGTTGAAAGTGGAATGATAGCACTATAACAGTCTAGTGTGGAAATGGCCTCAGCCCCATCATCTTTTGTAGATATGCTTGCTGAGGACATGAGAGAGGGCCTTCTCAGTGGTTGCCCCAGGCTCCGGGACTAGCTCTCTAGGGTAGCTGGAAGGGCTGTCTCCTTGCTGCCCTTCCATCAGAATGTGAAGACATTTTTTAAAAAAATTCCGGTGGGCTTTTAGAACTGAAACTTTTTAAGAAAAGGGCTTTTAGGAGAGCGCTGGATTGTTTTAACTGCTTTTCATATTTTTTATGTGTATGTTTCAACTTGTTGTAATATTGTTAACAGTTTAATTCTATTTTTATATGACTTCTTGAATGTTTTTAACTCTACAGCAATCATTTTACTTTGTAAGTTATGTTGAATCCCAATTCTGGGGAAAAGGTGGGGTTTAAATAAAGTCGTTAACAACAACATCGACAGTAGTTTTGACCAAATATTTGAATTTAAGTAGATCACATTTCCTATCATCACCACTTTTAATGCGACTGTCACATACAGTCCTCCTTCTGCATTCACTAGGGTTAGGGGCACAGGACCTCCATGAAAGTGGAAAAACCGTGAATAACTCTAGGCCCTCCCAAACCTCATTTAGCACACACAAAAAAGTATGAGCTCCAGATTTCAACCCACTGTGGATTCCTTTGAGGCATCAGGGTTCCTTCACAAGGCAGAAGTGGGGGACTGGTGGGACTTACTGCCCCCTCCACTGCTGCCCCACATCATTTTTAATAGGGACTTACAAGTCTCGATTGCAGTTTCTCAGTCTCTTGAGGCTTTCAGTCCCTATTAAAAATGGCCTAGGAAGGCAGCAGAGGTGACAGTGAACAATCCGTGAATAATCAAATCTGCAAAAGTGAAACCCGCAAATGTGGAGGGCTGACTGTACTTTAGAAAAGTTACATTTTTGGAGTACCACTCCACTGCCAGGCTAGTTGGGGAATTCTAGGAGTTGTAGCTTTACCAAACACCAGAATTGTTTTTACACTTGTTTTGTCATTCTGATGCTGGAGCTTACCAATGCTATCATGTCCTCTCCATCTCTGTCCCAAAATGAAACGCCCTGGAAATTCAATCCTTGTGTCTTTTTCTGTTGAAGGGGGAGATGGCCTCTATCTAAAATATGGAGCAAGCTCTTTGGTGGGAAAAGAAGGAGTCTTGAAGTTTCTTGAAGCAGGAAAGAGAACTTAGCACTTCCATCAGAGTGAACATTTCTGAACTATCCAAAGTAGTGAAGGGGGGAATATTAACCCATGCTCTGCTGGGCATCCATTCAGCCTGGAGCCAGTCCTGGTTCCATGTGTATCAGAATTAGTAAAATGGATTTCTACTTTAAACAATGGCTATTTTGTGACCACCTATCTGCAGAAGCAATTTGGAATCCTTTTTAATGGACTACCTGAAGAGAGACTTCATCAATCTTTTAGGCTGAGCTGGAAAGGGCAAATACTGAAGTAATGTTATTTCTCTTCCAGCCCATATTTTTTTCTTTTTTTCTAATTTCTCAGGTTCTTTGCAAATTACATGTATGGACAATGCGTGTAAATAAATTATAGAGTCCATTATCTAAATCAAGAGTATATTTATTTCATAAATGTGCTCTCTGTATATTTTAGGAGGAATGTTCTCAAACGCAAAAGTTATAAAAGCATGATATTTAAGTAAATGCATTGGAGCAGAAATGATTTGTAAATTGTTTATCCCCTTTATTCTTTCCCTTTTTAAAATCCCAAGTTAAGGGGGGAGAAAAACTCATAAAACTTTACTCAGCAGACCCAGTAGCTTTCTAGCTTCAAACGAATGCAGTTCAAAAAGAGAACTAGAGGGGAAAACTCATGCTATCATGTGCTTTTCTCAAGTAACTTTATTCTCCTTAAATTACTTAGAAGTTGTACAAGATGGTTTTGTAATGAACAGCTCTCTGCTAATTTGGGCAATACTGTTTCATTTATTTTTTTTAAATGAGCATCCAGATTAATAAAGAACAATGGCAAAAGTTGCACAGAGTTTCCTTACTGATAAATCAAGAACACACCAATGAACAAGTGACTGTGTTAAACCATGACTTTTGGGTGTCACTATGGCCATAAAGTGTGGAGCCACAGGTCTATTTCTCAGAAGAATGACATGTCAGGTGTGTGGCTTTAGGCACAGATTTTGGTACAGCATTACAGACAGACATGCATTCTATAGGTGTTCACCCCCACACATGATATTATTGGTTGTGGGGAAGAACAAAATTGCAGTTGTTCCCCTACACTTTTGAAGTAGTAGATTTTGAAGTGCAAGTCAGTGGCAGATCCAATTTCCTGTAGGCTCTTACGCAACATACATTTTTGGGTTCCCCTTCCAAATTGGTTTGAATATTCAGTCACCTTCCCCTTTTGCAGGAGTTGGAGTGCAAGAAAGTGGGGAAAAAATAAAAATGCCCAATTTTCCCTTTTTTACGTGTGAATACTTCTGTAGGAATCTTCCTTCCTTCCTTCCTTCCTTCCTTCCTTCCTTCCTTTGTATGCTGCTTTTCCCCCAGAGTGGGACCCAAATCTCTAGGTCCTCCAGCACAATTCTGTGGTTCACTTTGGGCAGAAATGGGCCACAGAGTCACACTGGAGGACCTAGCAATGCCTAGAGAAATATTCTCTCTAGGAATCTCTAGGTCCTCTAGCATGACTCAATGGTCTACTTCTTCCTAGAGAGAACATATTTTTTTCTGTAGCAGAGGAAAATACAGTAAGAATTTTTTAAATAAAGTGAGACCATTTCCGCACTAGACTGTTACAGTGCCATTATTCCACTGTCAACATCCTATGGAATCCTGGGGTTTGCAGTTTAGGGAGGGGCCTTTGAGGTCCCTCCCTAAACTGCAAATCCCAGGATTCCATAGGATGTTGACAGTGGAATAATAGCACTGTAACAGTCTAGTGCGGAAATGGCCTAAGATAACCCACAAATAATCCAGTCTGTGAATGCTGAACCTGCAAATGGGGAGGGCTGACTCTACATAGTATCCAATTACATACCTTCTGATCAGTGATGAGAAAATACAGCTTTTCAAATCAAATTCAGTTTTTAAATGTTTCCTTTTTATCGAGATGAACAAATGCATCAGTGATTTTTGGAATACTCAGCTGGCCTGCTCATTTTTTTTCTCCTCTATTAAAAGAACAGCTAGATCTGAAAGCCTGTCTTGGGCTTGAGTGATATGGGCAATAAAAGCTTTATATGTATCTTAATATTTTAAAACATGGTAGCTTTACAAAAAATTACTTTTGCCGCAAAATATATGGTGTTCTCTCTTAGACCATCTTGTATATTGGCGTGGTGAAACTATGTGGAAGTTTCAAAAGCCTGTTGCTTGTTCCAAGAACAGTATTACACTGATACGCATTTTCAAAGAAAAGAAAATGTCTTTACCTCACCCTGCCAACCCCTCTGCCCCAAAGCTTTTTCTCAGAAGATACAAGTTGAGGGGTAGCTGTGATAGCGATGCAGCAAAACATAGTAAAATAACAAAACAAAACAAAATGGCAGTGATACACAAGTGTTCTCTGTCATCACATATCTTTTCCTAAAATGACTTTTAACATCCATGTTGGATGAAGAAACCTGTGAGTTTCAAAAGCTTGTATGACGTATTTTGCATCTTTCAGTTGGCCTAATAAAGGTATCACTACAATAACTTTTTTGGATTATATTTAACTTTCGCTCAGGTCAAGAACCATGCTATGAAATCTACAGGTTCACCAATACCACCATGACAAGGGGTTTCTGGTGGCTGTAGTCCAAAAAAGTAACTTTTTCCAAGTTTTGCTACAGAGAAAAATTATTGCAGGTATCCTGATCTGTGTTTTTTAGAGTGGTGAGACCACAGTTTAATAGCAGAACACATAACTGGTAGGCAGAAGGTTCAGATCCTGGCATTTCTAGGATGCAAGGAAGTAAAAAGTCTGCCCTAGACCCTGGAGAGTTATTGCCAGTTAGATATCACCACTGGTACCCTCCAGATGTTTTGGGGTATGGCCTCTATCATCCCTAGCCATTGATGGAAAATATACTTTAAAACATCTGGAGGTATAAGATTAAGGAAGGCTACAGGCTGACCATACTGGCCTGGACTACATGGACACATAAGTTATCCAATAAATTACAAGGCAGATTCAATCTTCTTGAGAAAGCAAAATGGTCAAGGTAAAGGACATTTAAGCCCCATTAATTTCAGTGGAAGAGTTAAGAGCCTGCTTAGTCTCCCCCACTGAAATCAATTGAGTGTGAAAGTGATACAGGCTGCTAACCTGTGCACACCTATTTTGGAGTAAATTCCATTTAATTCAGCAAGAACTGTCTCTGAATATATTTGCATAGGAATGTGATCTGATCTTCGCATCAGATCATGCTCAAAGTCAGTTCACTATCTTGAAATGTGCACCACATGTGACTTTTTTTTTTCTTCAGCGAGAATTTCAAGGCATGGGGGACTAAATATTGTTATGTATCTGCTCCAAAAACTTGCTGTACTTGTCCATCTGTGTCACCCATCAGCAAAGTAGAGTCAAGCTTGCTGTAAGATCCACATATGATCTGGGCTGATCTTTTCCCCATGAAAAGATCCCCCATGGGGTGAAACTGAGACTCTCCATCACAGCAAACCCTCTCCTGCTTAACAGTCAACACAATGGCATTTGCAATTGTACATTTTCTGTGTGCAGGAGGGACAGAAATCACCCCCAGCAAACCAAAGAAGTGGAAATGCTACAAGATTTCCTGAGTGGAATTTCCTCTAAGCTGTTTCCATGTACTAATCCTGGACTTAGACATTGGTGGGAGAGGCAAAGGAAGGAAGAGAAAAAAAAAAGGGAGGTAGAATGTCTTTTAAGGGAAGACATTTGATTAAATGTTGATAAAAACTCTGCTTTAAGAGCAGGGCTTCATGTATTTAGAGTTTAGAGAAGGCTGGAAAAATAGGCAGGACCTTTCTGCAAAGCAAGGTCCAATAACCTATATCTGCCACATACCCTTTTATTACTA
The DNA here is from genome assembly GCA_948472985.1 of Iguana delicatissima. Taxonomy (NCBI): domain Eukaryota; kingdom Metazoa; phylum Chordata; class Lepidosauria; order Squamata; family Iguanidae; genus Iguana; species Iguana delicatissima. The sequence goes on from CAOKZL010000185.1 coordinate 1,088,290, forward strand.
TACATTCCAGAAAATAAAATAAAACAGCTAACTGGAAATTGCATCAGAGCTGGGCAAACATTTGACCTGCTCCTGGTTTTACTGTCTGAAAAAAGAGGGGGAAGGCAGCAGCCAAGCAGCTCTCTGCTACAGACTTTCCCAGCTCCCATCATCCATAACCATGCAGACTGGGGATGGTAGAAACTGCAGTCCAAAATTTTGAGACTGTAGTTTGGTAGGAACTGTACTTATTGTGTCTAGATCCAAATGAGAAACCTCATGATCTTCGCTAAGTGCATTGTTTGAATGCAGGAGTGGGAGAACTACAGCCCTCAACATATCATTGGACTGCCGTACCCACAGTTTTTGTTCACTTGCCATGCTGACTGATGGGACTTGATGTCCAATAGAATCTGAAAAGTTAGAAGTTCCTCACTCTTGTTTTAGCTGGTGTATGGAGGATCACTTTGGGGCTGAAAATAAATGGGGTAAAAACATAAATTAGAAATACACTGATTGGTTGGTTTAACAGATGTTTTTGACCCAACCCTGTCAGTGGAAAAAAGTCTCCTAAATGCAGTTTTGTTGTAAAGGCAATCACCAGGCAAAAAACCCAAAAATATCTGTGATTCATCTCCTGTCCTGAAATATACTGCTTGAGAACTCCCACTGGTCGCCCATGGTCTCAGTGCAGGGGGGTACGTCATCCTGCCAGTATGGAACAAGGTCTCCTCCCCTCGATCTGTAACATGAACATGCTTCCTCTCTCAGACCACAGAGAGAGCAACCAAAGGCCCCACATGGCCCCACTGGCCTGACGGGTTTGCCACATCAAGTTACAGAACCTGGAATGAATGGACAACTTAGAACAGGGATGGATGGCAACAACTTTCACCTTTCCCACAAAAATTGAAACCTATTGTGTCTTCTGCCTGTATGGCCATTTCCACACTTCACTGTTATAGTGCTATTATTCCACTTTCAACATCGTATGGAATCCTGGGGTTTGCAGTTTAGCAGCTAGCATTGACATTTCTATACTGCTTACCAGTGCGAAGCGCTCCCTAAGCAGTTTTTACTATGCATTTTTAGCTAACTGCCCAACAAGCTGGGTACTCATTTTACCGACTTACAGAAGGATGGAAGGCTGAGTCAATCTGGAGCCCCGCAGGATTGAACTCACGATGGTGTGGCTGCAGTACCAGCATTTAACCACTGCACCATCAGGGATGGGGGCATTTAGGGAGGGGCATTTAAGATTCTCAGCCAAGGAGCTCTTTGGCCTCAGTAAACTATAAACCCCAGAATTCCACAGGATGTTGGAAGTGGAATAATAGCACTATCACAGTATAGTATGGAAAGACCCGGTGACTTGATTTTAAATTGCATTATGTACTACTCACACTTTTTTTTAAGTGTAAAGGGTATATGGGTGAAATCAGAAGTCATCTTTTGGGAGAAAGTGGTATTACCTGTCAGTGGGTCCCAGGATAGCAAAATTGGCTCCCAGATTCCACAGTTGCACATCTGTGGCTTCTAAGTTGGAGGTGAACAAGTGAGAGAATGAAGCCATTTTAACCCAGAGACAGCTCAAAATGCTGGATGTAGTCCTTAAGATACCTGACTCTGAACCCAGGACCAAAATACAAAGTGGGAAGATAAAGCACTTGGTAGCTGGCAACCCTGTCAGTAGAAGGAAGGCATCTAAAACACTTGAGGCTTAAGGCCATAGAAGAATTCACTCTTTACTTTTCCTTCCAACCTATGTTCATCTTTTTTAAAAAGTGCTCTTTTTGGTACACATTTCTTAAATTTAGCCTTCCAGTCATTGCCCCAGGCATTCCCATCAGGCTTCTTTCCGCACAGCACACAAGCTGCTGTCGCACTTCATAATTTAACAAGGCCATGCAATGCATTGCACTCCTCTCTGATTTCCTTCCCTCCTCCCAAAACATAAATAAAATTATCTTTTATGTAGTTCTTTCTCTGGCTTGAAGACAGGCCAATCTCTTGCACTCTTGGATGGGTGCTTCTGTGCTAACCCAGAAACGGAGGAGGAAGAGAAAGGAAAAGTACTCACCAAAAACCAAAGAAAACCTCCAAAGCTAAAGGACATCTTTTGCTTACAGCAGGAATGGGAATCATGCATTCTCCTAGATGTTGGCTATGGTTCTGCTGCCTAGGTCATCCACCCCAGCCAGCATAACCAATGGTAAGTAATACTAGGAGTTATTGCACAGCGAAATCTGGGGGGCTGCGTAATTCCCTCCCCCGCCTTACAGGAACAAAGGATAGTAGCTCTTGACATGCCAACTGTACATCCTGCTCTTGTCCTGTAAATGTCTTCATCTGTGGTTTATATGAGCAGAGTCAAAAGTAGTTTAGCAAAACACTCAAAAGGGCTGGCTGGACCCTGCATGTACAATGGGCACCCTACAGACTGTAACACAGAGATGGATGGCCCCTTAACACTACTCAGAATTTTCAATTTTTAAATTACACCACTTTTTAAAAAAAGTTGTATTTGTGCTGCCTGCTTTGTTTCTGTACTTATTCCAAATCACAGCCATGCTGTCAGGGTGGCTATCCAGAACTTCAGTCCAAAAACATCACTTTTCCAAACTCTGTTATAAATCTCCTCCTTCCCTCTGACCAAATATTGGTCAGACTCTCTTTCTCTATACAAGATTTAATGTACTAGGAGACTGTATACTGTGATTTATCAGTACGACTTTCTGGTACTACAGAGAATCTGAGCTCAGTGCTGCACACAAAAGGTTCAAGGTTCAGTTCCCAAGATCTCCAACTCAAAATGAAGAAGTAGAAGATGATGGGCATGGCCCTTCTCAGAGACTGCAGAGATACATTGCTGGTCGCTGTGGACCATTTGGGGCTAGATGGAAATATAGTTTGATCTACTGTAAAGCAACTTCCTGCTTCCTATGAAAGCATGCTACCCTGGACATGTGCTGTACCAAAGATGAAATGGTACTTGGGATTGAACCACTTTATTCTACCAGCCAGGAGGGCTGGTCCTGCAATGTAGCGTAGTGTATTTCCTACAGAAATTGAAAAAGTGGACATCTGAAGAGGAGCTGCTGGTACTTCTCTCCACACCCACTGACAATATGCACAAAGTGGAATTATTTCCCCCCCACACTCTTTCTACGGGGTGTGATAGAGCTCCATCACTCACAAAGATGGGAAAAAAGCAAACTCTGGCTACTCCTTGTCTACAGTGACCACATACCCACTCCCTTTAATTGTTTCCAAACCAGAAAAGGGATCTGGAGAATAACCACAAGAAATTTAATATCAGAGGACAAACATGAACCAAATAGTCAAACTAAGCATTCACCCAATAATCAAAGAAGCAGGGTAAAATGCAATGAAATTGGCAATAGCTTGTTTATGGTCAGATGGAAGTAATCAAGTAGTATCCTCCCCATCTCCCCCCTCTCATGTCCTATTATGACCATTTCTGCACTATACTGTTATAGCGCTATTATTCCACTTTCAACATCCTACGGAATCCTGGGGTTTGCAATTTAGGGAGGCAGCCTCCTTCCTCTGTCCTTGCAGGGTAACAAGCCATGAATCTGCAGCTACTTATAGCATCATGTAATGCTGAAATGAAGAAACAATGAATAATGGATTCTAAAGAAGTCAGAATAAGAAGCCATGGTTTAAAGCTGGCAAACAATCTGGCTTATTTAATAACAGTGATGTAGACTTGAGTCAATTGACCCGGACCCAAGTCGAACTTAAGCTACTTCATTGACTTCACTTGGACTCCACTCAGCAATAAATGGTGCACTGACTTGACCTGACCCGTTACTTGTATATTTTTAGTGACGACTTGCTGTTATTGGTTCAGTAACATAACACATTCATCCAGAAACCTTACGACTTTGAAAACACTTCCATTTCTTTTTGCCTACTGGTCACATGGTGATCTGTCTCAAACTCAAAGCGTGAATGTATTTTTCAGAGGGGAATAGCAAATGTGTTAGGCAGCGGACTAGAAGCAGGGCTGAGGTCTGCTTGGCAGCCTGTCCCCATGGCATATTGGAGGAGCCTTCTAAAACGCTTCCTAAGAGCAGAAGCCTAGAGCGCAGGGCACCTTTCACAGAGAGGAACAGCAAATGTGATGGGCAGAGGGCTTGAGGAAGAAGGACCACTCCTTCTACAACTTTTGAAGCTTCAGTAATGGGGAATAAGAAGGATCCTATTTCCCACTTCTGAAAAAGCCTCCAGTTTGGGGAATGGCGAATAAGAAGGATCCTATTCTCTACTTCAGAAGCTTACTTTGTGCACATCTTGATTTTTTAGTTATTGAAACTTCACCTCCTGACACACACCACCACCTCCTTTTTTCCCCCTGTTAAAGTTGGCTCCCAGACGTGAGACCTGACTTGAAAGTATCTTGCAAAGACTTGAGACTTGACATGAGACTTGGAGTAAGAGACTTGAATACATCACCATTTAATAACTATTAACTATTGGGTGTTTTTTTTTTGGTTCAGATGTAACAGGAAGCTATGGTTAACTACAACTCCCTGGCCTGTTACTCTACTTGCACAAAGGTTATCCGCATGAACTTAATTTATATTAAACAATATAATAAGGTTATATGTCAGGTTACTAAACAAGATTTGAATGTTTGAGTGTAACTACTGGCTCAACTATTGCCATTCCAAACTATTGCTTGAAATACTATTGTTAAAAACTCCAGACATGGTTTAAGTTTACAGATATACAACAGAGAAGCCATGGTTTTGAGCTATTTTTGTTTTTCATTAGGCCAAACCTCACCTTTGTATGTTCACTCCTGTTTCCAAGATGCAACTGCATCTTGACGAGAAGCAATTGCCCTAACATCTCTGTGAATTCAGACGTAAGTTAGCATAAACAGTGAGTTGCAACCTAGCACCAAACCACAGCTGATACCCTGGTTTAGTAGGCGGCCCCTCAATAACCAAAATTCACGTTGTGGCACAGGCTGAGACATGAAGCCCTGCTGCGGATCAGTCTGCAAAAACCATGAGGTGTTATATCTCAACACAACTATTCCGCTGGAGGTTTCAGTTACATTATTACACTATTTGCTGTGAAATTATATATACCCTCCCACTTTTAAAAAGATACAATACCTTATAGACTTGTCCGTACGTTCCATTTCCAACAACTTGTACTAGTTCAAATATCCCTGCTGGATCCTGAAAAAAAAAATTAATTATTTTGATTATAAAGTAGCATCTTGCCTTAAATCAAGGAGCTGCTCCAAGCTAGAGTACACTTCTTGAAGAATATAAATATAATATAAATCAACAGTTATACAAATCTCATTGATCCAATGAGCCTCCCCCAATGGAAGAAAGCTGACAGGAAGAGAATCGATGCATCTGAAATGCGGTGCTGGAGCAGCACACGGCAGATACCACAGATTGCCAAAAAGACAAATAAACAGGTCTGAGACCAAATCAAGCCTGAACTCTCCCTAGAAGCCAAAATGACTAAATTGAGTCTATCGTAACTTGACTTGCCTGAACCAGATTCTGTGTGATCTTGGAAACTAAGCACGGTCAGCTCTGGTTAATACTTGGATAGGAGACCACCAATGAACACCAGGAGCTTAGGCTATATTTCAGAGGAAGAATCTCGACAAACCACCTCTGAGTATTCTCTGACTAAGAAAATCCTATGAAATTCATGGTGTCACCATAAACTGACGGGTGACTTGAGGGAACAGACACACCATACTTTGGACATATCATGAGATGAGATGATTCAGTGGAAAGGCAATAATGTTTTGATTAAAATGGAAAGCAGTAGGAAAAGTGGTGGATTGACTCAATAAAAGAAACTAAAGCCCTAAGCCTCCAGGACAATTAATGCCAGTGTTCTGGCACTATAAGGATCACCATAAGTCAAAGCCAACACAACAGCAAATGACAATAAGCAAAAACTCGAGAAAAGATACACGGTTACATTAAGGTATTGCGTTTCTTTATTTTATAAGGACTTGATGTTTAAATATGTTTTTGTTGGAAGCAAAGAAAGTGCAAGAAAAGGTGTACTTAACAGAGAAAAGGTTGGTTATAAGGGAATTTCTATTGTAGAATGTTAGCGGGAAGATATTAGACCAGGTATTGGGCAAGGGAGATAAAAAATGTAATTGTATAGCTTCTTGACGCAAAAATAAATCAAAGAGGTATATACGTATGTATGAAAATCCTGAATTATGTAAACAAGCCTGTAAATCTATTTAATCAATCTTTTTATTATTTTTTTTAAATAAAAATAATAATAATAAAAAAATGAGCAAAAACTCCTACAGAGACTAGCAAATGGATTTAGTCCTTTGCGACCTACTGACCGGCACTTCTTACATTTAGTTTGTAAAAGGCTGGGAATACAACTCGCAACAAAGATCTCCTGCATGGGTTTCCTTGAAATGAATAAGACTTGACTAAGATCCCAGACCTGCTTTTAAAAAAATCAAAGCCAGATGTGCCTAAGTCCCACTGGAATCCCTCAATGGGAAGGAAGCACTTCCGATTTGCAAAGAGTTAAAGGCACTGTTGTGTTCAGAGCCATGTGGACAGCAAGTCCTGGCAAGTGGAAATGTCAGTCTAAGGAAGCCGCAGCTATTCTTGTAAGGCATGGACAGAACAGATAATTAAACTGTGTTCAACCTCACCAAGCCAAAGGCAAACAAATTCAGTTTTCCAAATATGGCCCAAAAGAAAAATAGGGGGAATGCCGATCCAAAATCATAGAGGACTCAGTGCCAGGCCACGGCAGTACAATTATTGCAGGGTTCAAAGGGGTGGTGCATACAAATTCTTAAGCCGCAATTCTTGCTCTGTTTGAGAATACAAACTAAATTCATTTTAAATCCCCCCCTTACCAATGGTGGTTGGTACTTTCCATATGAGCTGGAAGGTGAATCCATTCTGAGTGTTAGTTTGAGTTTTAAAGGAGCAAGTCAGAATTTTAAAGGATCCAGTCAAGGCTTTGAACCAAGTAAGATCAGCAACTTGGACAGATACTTTAAAGTCTGGACTAGAACCCAAAGCAAATTCAGAAGCCCACCAACATGGAAGCCCACCAACATGGAAGCACCAAATGCCACCACATTTCAGAACTGGGAAGTTATCTCCATCTGTCACCATCAGTAAGATCACTGGCTTGGAAGTTCAAAAGAAATCCAACCAGTTTGCACATTTAGGTGCTTGTATTTCACCAAGAGCTCAGGGTTAAAAGGATGCTAAAAGCCAACACATTCCTATTGACTTGAAAGATGGTTTTGTCCTGTTCTGGCTGATTTTCAGCTATTCCCTTACGAACTTTCTGTTATATCATATCTAAAGAAAAGGACAAAACCCTGACCTTCCATTCTTAATTTTATATATAAGGAAATTCTACACTGACATTTCTGAAATGACAAACATATCAAACCGAGAATAGAGTGACATTTGGTTAGTTTACTCTAAGAAACCATACTTTTCCCCAGCAAGTTATATAAGGAAATGGAAGACAAGTGTGTTAAAAGGAGCAGTTGTTTGGTTTCTTTAAAAAAATGTTTGTTTACATGTATTTTACTGTAAGCTTCCTAGATCTTGAGGGCAGAGGAAACATTCCAAAAACAAGTTTTAAAAAACACCTTCTGTCTGCCTGCGACTGCAGAAAATGACACAAAAGCTATGATATCTTGGGGCCTTTCTGCACTACTCTGTTACAATGTTATTATTCCACTTTCAACATCCTATGGAATCCTGGGGTTTGCAGTTTAGGGAGAGGCCTTTAGGATTCTCAGCCAGAGAGCTCTTTGGCCTCAGTAAGCTGCAAACCCCAGAATTCCACAGGATAGTGGAAGTGGAATAATAGCACTATAACAGTGTAGTGTGGAAAGACCCTTGACTTTCACCTGGTTTAAATATAAAGGAAGCACATTGTGCTTTGATTTCCTGTACAGTTTTCTTTCTCCCAGTCTTACACAGGAGTGTGGATACAGCAGGTTGGCTTTACGTCATCCAGGTCAGTTGTCTTGCTTCAGCCTTTTGGACTTCTCATCCAATGATAAAGACAAAGCAAGAAGAGGAACATATGGTACAGTGCATTACGGTAATTAACCTCAAAGTGATGAATGTTTGGGTCAGAATTTTGGCATCTGTCAAAGGAAATGTAGCAAACTTGGCAGTGGTTGGAGAGCAGAGGGCTATTCAGACTCGGGGATACCAAATGTTAGCAGAGAGGAAGCACTACATCAAAGATATGTCCAGCTCTGAGATAATTAAGGACTTGGCCAGGTCTGAAATCTAAGCCGTAATAGACCATAGAATGATTCAGCCAGAACAAGGGCAGACCAAGGACCAATGTCAGACAGACTAGTAGTGGATCCCTACTGCCTGTAACACAAAAGCCAGCTCAACCTTACAGGTTGGCAAAAGGAGTTACCTCTATTAAAGCAGGCTTCTAAGTAGCCACTTGTCTTCTCAGCTATGCAGAATATGAACTGGCCTCCAGGTGAACAGGCAGGAAAGATTATATACACTGGGAGAAAGCTAGTTTTGTTCTTTGAGGAGGGACCAAAGTTCAGAAAAGTGTTTTGTTTTTTTTGTTTTTTGGGCCGGGGCAGCCGGAATCTCTTGGCTGGGGAATTCTGGGTTCTATAATTCCCCAAACTAATTTTTCCAAACTCTTGTGCTGGTACCATACATCAGTGGGGAAGACAGGGCCACCTTGAGACATCTTCCTGTCTGAAGCGAAGGACCGGCATTTTGAAAAGCTGAGTTTTAGGACTACACTTCCCAGAACACACCAGCCAGCACTAAGAGTGTCTGGATTCTGGGAGTTGTAGTCCAGATCCCCCCATCCTCTGCAAAGGAGACTCCTCACCATCACCACCACTATATACACAGAAGCTCAAACTTTCTTGAGGACAGATGATGGTACAGCATCCCATATTTTCACCAATGGCAGCTTAAGAGGTACAGATCAGGCCATGTGGCACATATAACTCTCTCCTCTAGCACCTCACTGTTACTTACTCTATATTCCTCCTGGCACCTACCTACTGCCCACTCAAATAAATGGCACACTGTATGAGCAGCACCAGTGCACATCCCATTACTGGAGGAATGCATGCACTGTGTGTGGTTGTGCCTTTTAGACTAGACAGGGCAGTATATAATTAGACCAATGGTCTAATTCATGTAAGTTCACAGATACAAAACGACCCCTACTCCCAAAGTTCAGATCTCAGGAATGCTACTTTTCTAGACTACAGCTTGGCTAGGGATGTTGGAAGATGTACTCTAAAAAAAGTTAACACTAAATGCTGCCAAGTTCTACAAAGTGCAGAGTACTTTAGCTCCCTGTGTTCTCTTGAAAAGTAAAAGACTTTGATAAGAGCCCTAGACGGTATTCTTTGCATCAGACAGAACGAACACTCCCAGTGGCAGACGGATGCTTGGCTACAGCAGGTAAGGGAGCTTGAGTTTTATATTAATATGGTATTAAACTACAGCAATGGAGCAAAGTTTTCATGCTTATTTTTACCCTGTTCATTTTTCTCATGTCTGAAAGTTGCTATTCCTTGTAATAGAATATGTGTCTGTAAACATGTTTAGCTTAATGTTCGGTCTACATTTCTGGTGTTGTATGGCCTATATAGACAGCCAGCATGATATAGGCCACTTCCGCACGACATCTTATAGCATGATGATTCCACTTTCAACTCCTATGGAATCCTGGGGTTTGCAGTTTTGGGAGGGGCTGGGTGACCCTTCCCGGAACTGCAAACCCCAGGATTCCATAGGAGGTTGAAAGTAGAATCATCGCACTATGAAAGTGTCATGCAGAAATGCTCGTAGTGATTTGAGTGTAGTACTACAACCTTGGAGACCAAGTTTGATTCCCCACGTGGCCATGGAAACCCACTGGATGACTTTGGACACATCATACACTCTCAGGTCCAGAAAACTATGTGGAAGATTCGCCTTAGCATCACCATAAGTCAGAAACAACCTGAAGGCACCAGTAACAATAGCTTATACGCATGCAAATTTTCAGGACTGAAATTTATCATATGTTTTAACTACTCCTGAAGAAGTTTGTTGCACAAAGAAAAAACGACAAGCATGCTATGATTGTTTTTGTTGTTTTTAAATTACAGTTCCTCCTCACTTTCAGCATTGCTTAACATAAAGCAGCTTCATATGGTTTCCAAGATACTGATTTATTACATTATTTGCCTTGATACCAATGGGTGGTGAATGCCATTTTTTTTTTTTTTTTTTTTGCAGGCTAGTAACAGGTGGATTTATTTGCAAAGCTGATTTAATGGTCAGGAAGGCCCTTGAGTTGAGAAACTAGGCTTCCATCTGTATCTTTTAATAGCTATATATTGTGATGGATGCCATTCTTCTCACCCAAGTGTGACAAACTGCTGAAATGTTCCGTCCTGCATGGAGGGGACTGATCCTTACAGACTTTAAGCTCATCTGTCATAAGAAGGCAGGAAACTTAATGAGTGACTCTAACCCACACTGCCAACTTACACTTAAGAGTTGTTCATTACGTTTCCTGCCTTGAAGAGACTTGAAAAGGCCATTACTGATGGTGGGTGCCAATCACAGTAACTAGAATTTTATCTGCTGTGAAGATAAAGTTGGAAGACAGAGAACCATGTGCACAGCTTTGAGCTCATAGGAGGAAAGGAGGGATAAAAATGTAACCAATCAAACTACTATATTGCCAACTTTTAAAGTTGAAGAGTAGTCACATGGAAGATAGAGAGAGCTTGTTTTCTGCTGCTCCACTAAACAGGACCTGATCCAGTGGACTTAAATTACAAAGAAGGATATTCTGTCTAAATATTAGGAAGAACTTCTTGATGGCAAATGCTGTTCAAAAGTAACAGTGAAAAGTGTTTAGAATGCAGTGGACTTCCCTGCACTGGAAATCTTTAGGCAAAGGTTGGATAGCCACTCATCAGGGATCTTTTAGCAGTGAACTGCATCTGGCAAGGGGTTGGACTAGATGCCCATTGAAGTCCTTTCCAACTCTTGTGTGCCCTTAAGTCACTTCTGACTTCGGGTGACCCTAAAATGAACCTGTCACATGCTCGGCAAAATTTATTCAGTGAAGGGTTTGCCTTTGCCTACCTCTGAGGCTGAGAGTGTGTGACTTGCCCTAGGTCATCCAGTGGACTTCCCTGACCAAGTGGGAATTCAAACTCTGGTTGCCAGAGTCATAGGCCAATACTCAGCTCTTTACACCATACCGGTTCTAAAATTCTACAATTCCATAACTATGAACAGCATAAGATTTCCCGTCACTCCGACTCCAAAATCCTGTCACTCCTATGGACACAGGATCCTCATCCTTACAGAAATCTGCAGAGATCCTGCAATGTCGTACTGATGTGTTGACACTGAAATGTTTGATAGGTGTCCGGGGAAGGGCCCGCAGCTCAGTGATAGACCACGAGCTTTGCATGCAGAAGGTCTCAGGTTCAATTCTAGCTTCTGTAGGTAGGACTGGAGAAATGTTTCTGTCTAAAAAGCTGAAGAACTGCTGCCAGCAGGCATAGGCAATATTGCACTGCATGGACCAGCGGTCTCACTCATTCTATGTCACCAGCTCCTAGGAGACACAAAGGGTGCTTAGTAAGTGATGAGCTACAAGATCAAAACAAGACCAACTGTGTGAGTAAACTACTGCATTGTTCTCTCCCTTGTGGCAAGCCTATCTGCCTCATTTATTACATGCAAACTGGAACACATACCATAGGCATTGGCCCCAATCCAGGTACAATTAGTCAGTGCTTCGGACAGGATGTAGAGCAGACCTGGGCATTGCACGGCCCCCGGGCCACATACGGCCCTTTGATTGGCTCTGACCGGCCCTTGTAAGGCTAATCGGAAATTACAAAATAAACATACTTTCTAAGGCCCTTTCCTCACGGGGGGGGGGGGCGAAACAGGGCCGCGCACGCAGGGGCAGAACTTACCTGCAAGTGGGTTGTTCCGTCCCTGCGGAGAGCACGGATCCGGCGTTCCAAACGCCGCCAAATTTTGGCAGCGCTCAGCGGTGCCCAAAATGGCGGCCGGCGGCTTCCAGCGGCGCTCCGCCAATCAGGACAGCGCACCAGCCGGAAGCCCGCCCCCAGGCAGATCTGCAGGGACGCGCTATCGCGTCTCTGCAGTTCTTCACCGGGGGCTGCTACGGGGCAGCGCGGGTGAGTTTTATAAAAACCACTTGCGAAGGTGGTTTTTATAAAACTCACAGCGCCACCCCCGCGGCTGCGCTAGAGCAGTTTGAGGTCTAGAACCTCACTTTTTTTAACTGCTCTAGCGCACCCCCTGGTGAAGAAGACTTCCAGGAGAGGTCGCTCTAGCGTGGGCAATATGCCCGGCTGTCCACAATATTTTTAGTTTCTCATGTGGCCCCATGGAAAAAATAATTGCCCACCCCTGATGTAGAGCATATGGTTACTTGGAAGTCAGTCCAACTGTGCTGAATGTAGCTGGATGCCGCCTGGTGAGTCAGACCAGTGGTCTACCAAGCCCTGCATCGCTAGTTATGATTGGTACTAGCTCCCCAGATTTCCAGCAACAGGAATCATGTGGCCCTCCAGATGCTATTGGACTGCAACTCCCAGCATTCCTCACCATGGATCATGGGAATCGCAGTTCAATAAAAGCAGGAGAGCCACGTAATTTCTCACTCCTGGTCTAGGCATGCGCCTAAGTATTTGTTCAGACTCTTTGATCCAAACATATTTGGATTTGAACCAAGTAATTTCTATACAAAAAGCATGTGTTCTGTAACTGAACTAAAGTTCCTATCTATATAATTGCCACATGACAAATTACTCACTTAGAGATCAGTACTAGCATGGAGTAACAACTACTTAAACCATTTGTCTTTAAAAAGTTACTTTTAAGACTAAATAGTTTAAAATTTGGGCTTAAATAAAACCAATTTCATGAGATGCTGACACAAATAGAAGCAAAATGGGGTACTCACTTATAGTGAGCATTCCATTTACACGTGAAGACATGACTATGCCCATTTCCGCACTGCACTCTTATAGTGCGATTATTCCACTTTCAACATCCTATGGAATCCTGGGGTTTGCAGTTTTGGGAGGGGCCGGGCCGCCCTTCCCGAAACTGCAAACCCCAGGATTCCATAGGATGTTGAAAGTGGAATAACCGTGCTATAAGAATGTAGTGCGGAAATGGCCTATAATATGAGTGGCATAAAGCACAGCACGTAAACATGGAGTACAACCACAGTCTATATTTCTCTGCAATGCAGTAGTCAGTGCCTAAAGCCAGCCTGAACTGCTCAGACAGGTTTAAAAAAAGACGGGACAAATTCACAGAGGGAACAGCCAATCAGCAGCATGGTCATACTAGCTGGGGATGACGGGAACTGTAGTCCAACACATTTGAGGACACTAGGAAAAGAAGGTTGGTTTAACAGACTGTACGCTTACACAGCTACAACTGTAGATGGACCAAGGCACTATAAAATAACTGGCAAGAATACTGAGCAAAAATGAAATGTCAGTAGGTCAGGCTTTGACCGATGGTGTGGAAAAGTTTTAAGACAGGGATTCCAAATGTACATATTGCTGGGACAGATGCTGAGGAAATGCTCCACAAAATTAATCCTGTTTCACAGGAACTTCAACTCCCAGAGAAATGAACATGTGATAAGCAACATAGCCAGATTTTAAGGAATGGATCTCTTGAGTTTGGTTTTTGGCATGTGACATCAGTCGGTGGTGCGAGCATATGTGAATGTGTTATACAGTATACACATGGAGTTCTCAAGTGGGATGTAAAAGTGATGGATTTTACACCTAGTGTCTCAGACCTCTTTTTTTCCTGGTTAGAAAATGCTGCAAGATGTGTGGTGGAATCTGAGGATTTAGTGTGACAAACTAAAACTGAGCAAGATTTGTGGAGATGACTCTGTACTTCAGGGTGCATTCGTGCATCCACATCCTCCCCCAACCATGGGTAAAAGTTTATTAGAATTGCCTTATGACCAAAACCACAAGCCATGCCAGTCATTTAAATGATTCCACACGCGTTCAAATCACAGGGCTAAGCCAGCTTCAGCCAATTCTGAAACACCCTGTCAAATTTCATGTTTGCTGGTGATCTGAAAACAGATGGAAGCTCTTTGATGAACCCAAGGGGTCTCTAGGTCTCACTCTTGTTGGCTGCTGTCCAGAGATTGGTTGAAAGAAATAATGAGGACTAAGTTTTAGATGGAGTTAATCCAGAAACTAACTGCTGGGCACAGCAAATAAATTCATTTTTTAAAAAGCCACAAACTAAAAGTTTATACCTAAGGGAAGGAGGCTATTTTTTTCTGCCCAAATGATTAGAAGTTGGGAGAAGTGAACATGACAAACTATGCATTCTGTATAATTCATATGAGAAAAAACAACAAGCTACACAGAGTTAAATGATGTAGGGCTACAAGACAGGCCTCTAAATATCTTTTAAAGGACCTCAACTTTGTGCTTCCCAGGACTGAATGTTTTAACTATCAACTGAAGTAGTTGTGGAAAAAGAAGTAAAAAAATTCATGATTTCCAGTGCAAATGTCACAGCTCCAAATCAAATCCAACAGTCCCTGATGGGCTAACCCACTGTGACCACCCGCAGGCAGGCAGTGCTTTTGCTAAGACAACTAAAATTCCACCAGGATGTGCAAAGCTCTGGAGAACTCAACAGTATGCCACACTGTCGCAAAATTATTGCAGTTGTTCGCAATAAAGTTCTTTTGCCTATCAGTATTTTTTTTCTTTAAGCAAGTGTAGAGCATGGAAATGGTATCCTTTTGGACTACAACTCCATCTACATTCAGAAACTTTTCTACGTTTTTGAGAGTGTGAGTGGTAAACTTGCAGCACAAATTTACCGTAACTTCAGCCATGAGCTTCCTAGGCCATTTCCACACTTGACTGTTATAGTGCTGTTGTTCCACTTTCAACATCTTATGGAATCCTGGGGTTTGCAGGATTCCATAGGCTGTTGAAAGTGGAACAACAGCACTATAACAATCTAGGGCGGAAATGGCCCGAGTCTCACACTCCTCCCTCTTTTTCAGTCTCCCCATCTGCAACACTGGGAAAATACCAGTCTACTTTCCAGAGCTTTTATAAGTATTATTTAAAAAATTGCCTACTCAGAGCACTTAGGAAAAACACTACATGTATGCTAAATAATTTGACTATATGCTTTGTATGCTATTTAATTTTACAGGTCGTTGGAGCATTACGGCTGAGCGTGAACTGGGACAGTCAAGGCTCAACTTGGCTATTAGCTTGCTGAGTTTTCTTTGGCTAGCCAGAGTTGCCTAAGCCTCTTCATCTTCAGGGCGGGCTTTAGACTCTACAGTCTAGGGGGGTGGCAAGGCTGGGCATCTGTTGGGGTTCCTAAGCTGGGGAAAGCCCACTATTCCCAACAGCACCACCAATTCTGACATTTTTTATTGAACACTGAATGATGGTCCACATGAGGACGTTCTCAGTTTACTGCTGCCAGTACTTCTGGGGCCACTGTGGGTGCTCTGACCAAGTTCTTCCCCATCTTTCTCATCCCAGTTGCACCTCACTTGTAACATGGGATAACAGTGGGATTTCGGAGCCTTTTAAGGAACACTGAAATAATGTATGTGAAAGGGGGAAGAATTTTACTGTGCCCACTCTGTCTCCTATAGGTTAATTTCTTTCCTTTCCCATTGCAACATGTCCTAAAGGCAGCACAGAATGTGTGTGACATAGGGATAACCACACAGGTTTACCTGCCAGGGCTGTTGTGAGGCTGCCTAAGCTAATGTATGTGAAACTTAAGCACACGTTTTTATCTTGTACACCTTATCTGTTGCATTGCTAAAGGGCGTCCCAGTAATGCTACGGCAAGCCCAGCACATTTTTGCAATACGGATATTGAGAAAGCTTGATCTAGGCCAAGAGCCATCTAGGATTCCAATTGTTTCTTCTTCTACTACTAAGTGGCATATAAATGGAATAAATAAATAAATAGGTGATTTGAATATAGCTGAGATAATTAATCTATATATTATTTAATTGCTTTCTAAAATGTATATAAAAAAGTTGTTATGTATTCTTTTGTTCTGGTTTAAATATTCCATAAGCCACCTTGAGTCCCAATATTGGGAAAAAAGTGGGATATAAATGATAAACTAATAATATTAACAATAATTATTAAGACCCAGGCTGCAGCCACAATTTTAGGACTGTACACCCACCTGCTTGAGAATAAGTCTCATTGAGCTTGAAGTGGCTTATTTCTGTGCAGATACAGACAGGGATTAGAGTGCACATGAACCGCTCTGAAATCAATAGGAAAAACTAGCCATATTGTAACATACAACTGCAGAGTATGTGGCTCTCCAGCTGTTCTTAGGCTGCAAGTCCCATAAGCCAAGACCCACGCCATCCAGTGGTGACAGATGATTGGAGCAACATCTGGATTGCCACATGTTCTTCAGTCCTGAGTTAAGGAACAGTCAGTGACCAGGTGGTTCCTGGAGGGCACCAGGTTTGGAAAGGTAATACATCAACTCGGTTTGGCAACTATTTTGTATGGGCCTTTTAGCATTACACTGTTATAATAATAATAAAAATAAAAACAACAACAAAAACAATAACAACAACATTTATTTAACTGAACTAGTCTGGATCCAAACTGATCCATATAAAGTGCTTCAAATCCTAAAATATATGCCAAAATTATTATTATTATCAGCAATCTAGTATGGCTGAGACAAGCATGGCTTGCTGTGAGCCTAACCAATGCTCCCCAGGCCTGTCTCCTACCCTGGTCAGCTGCCAACTCATGAGCTGCCAGAGACAGGGCAGGAAATGGTATCCCCGAGTTAGGAGCGGCCAACCAAGTTATTTTGGCACCTGAGGCAGAAAATCCTACATCCATCTTTCCTGCACCTAGCAGGAAATAGCATAACAACAGCAGCAATATAAATAACTACTTATAGGATACCCCAAGCATGCTCCCTGAAGCTATGGCTGTGTCACTCTGCTCTCTGCCAGAGCCATGCTGAAAGTGGAATAATAGCACTAGAACAGCGTAGTGTGGAAACGGCCCAGGATTCCATGAAGTCTCCTTGGGTCTTCTCTCTTCAAGAGCTAACTCTTAGGGCCTTATCACACTAGAGTGTAATAGCGCTGGTATTCCATTTAACTGCCATGGCAATATTGCACAGAATCATGCAATCTGCAGTTTTGGAAGAGGCATTTAGAATTCTCAGCCAGAGAGCCTCACCAAACCTCAAACCCTAGAATTCCACAGGGTGCAGCCAGGGCAGTTAAAGTGGAATGATAGCTCTCTAAACAGTGAAGTGTGTCAAGGCCCTTAAAGTCTGGCAGCCGCCTCCACTAAAAATAAGTGAAGAAGGAGGGTGGCTTTTCACGGGGACCCCTAAAAATTGCTGCCGGAGGTGGCCGCCCCTCCCCACTCCTTCTCCCTCCGGGCTTGGCACATTTACTCTTGCTAGCCACAGAGTTGCAGAAATAATAATGATAATAATGATAATGATAATAATAATAATAATAATAATAAATGTATTTATATCCCGCCTCTCCCACAGGATCGAGGCGGTACTACAGCAGTATAGAACTACATTAAAAGCAATTAAAACATAACCCATCCTCCCCACCCACCAACCCACCTAAACCCCCTAAAACACATTAACTATTAAAAACAAGAAAGCCAGGGCCCCCAGCTTTGGCCCCCGGCCGCTCCACCTCGGAACCGTTAACTTTCCAAAGCTCCGCTCTGCCCAGTGGCAGGGCCGGCGGCCAGCTCTCCCCGCGCTGCTCCATCGCAGCGCCGGCGGACTTACCCGGAGGGCGCCGAGGTCGATGCTATCCAGGCTCCGGGCGGCGTAGTCGCTGGCCATGGTGGGATCCCCGGCGGGTCCCTCGGCGCGCCCTGGCCGGCCCTGGGGACGCGGAGAGATGCCAGCCGTTGCAGGAGCGGCCGGGCAGCTGCAGAAAGGCAGTGTTGCAAAGGGGGAAAGGGGCAGACTAAAAAGCAAGGGGGGCAGAGAGAGAGAGACTTCCCACCAGCCTTCAGTGCAACCCCCCCTCCCGAGCTATCTGATGCTGAGTTGGCTGCGTTAGCCCTTTTTCTTTTCCTTCTCCCCCTCCCTTGCCGATCTAACGGTCCCCTCGCCTTAGCCCTTGTCCATGGTTGCGATCTGCCTGTCGCTGACAAATACAGGAAACCTGACATGCAAAGCCGGAAAGAAAGAAAGAAAGGAAGAAAGGAAGAAAGGAAGAAAGGAACTGGGGAAGGAGGAAGAGGAGGGGAGGCAGAAAAAGATCGTGCGTCTCTCTCTCTCTTCTTCTCTCCGCTTCCCCCCTCCAAGTCAGAGGGCGAGGAAACAGCCCCGCAGCCTCGAGCCTTTTGGACAAAAAACAACTTTTGCACAGACGTTTCCTCGGGAAAGTTTGCAAGGAAGTGACGTGCTTTGGGTGGGCTGGGCTGGAGGGTGATGGGGGGAGAGGTTGATGCAACAGCCGGAGTTGGAAGAGGATGGGGGGGCACGGTAATAGTAGTTGCAGCCGCAGGTGAGAGTCCCTGCAACTTATCGATGGCAGAAGCAAAGTTTTTCCTCACTGTTGTTTTTGGGGGCATGCAAAGCATGCACGCAGACGCTCTGGCTTATCATTGCCTTGCCATGCCTTAAGGACTGACAGATTTTATTGTGGGAGCAGCCTTGCCATGGAGTGGATGCATAGAAGAGTCTTCTCCTTAAAAAAAAAATCCTGCATCTTCTCCCAAAAGTTCAAGGCACCAGATGTGCTTTTTATGCTCCTCTTCCTCCTCTTTGCATCCCACATGTGTCCTCAAAACAACCTGAGGAAAAACCCTCCACCCATACACACTGAACATCACATCTTGGTAAGGTCAGCACTCAAGTCAGCTCCGCAGTCACGGGGTAGGTGGCTTTGGGAGGTGTGGTTTGCAAAGCAACTTTTCTGAACTTTTCCATGCTAATCTCTGCACCGCCCTAATGAAGATACTGGAAGTACTGGGACCTAGAAGAGGTTGTAACTTTGCAAGCACCAAAGGATAGAGTCAGTGACAACACAAGCCTCCTGGCCTTTTTTTTTTAAATTGATGATCCTGGCATTTATTGGTGACTTAATTTGCCCAGATTCACCAGCTGCTCACCCTTGAACATATAATGAAATAATAACACATGATACTGACCGTGAGCACATGCCAAGTGCATTTTCCCCTTCACTAATGAACTACAAAGCCTAAAGTGGTCCATAGGTGCTGGGAGGGCTTCTGCGTCTCCATCTGACAAGGCAGTGTTTTAAACGCTCCAATAGCTTAAGGAAGAACTTTAAAAAGAAAGCCCAAGAAATCTGGCACGGTTGGTGAGTTGTTATGTACCTCTGTAGCTGAGGGCTGGGGTTTGTGTGGCCCTTCAGATGCTGTTGGACTGCAAGTGCAAACAATCCTGATCATTGACTGTGCTGGGGCTTACGGTTAGACAGCATCTGGAGAGCTACATGATTCCCACCCCCTGTGGTAGCTGCAAGATGGAGATTGCAGGCACCCTATGGGCTTGCTGGAAGGCACAGCTAGTGGTTTCCCTCAGTCTCTAACAGGTTGCCAGAGTGAAAACTAGAGAGGGCTCCAGTCCCTTTAATGGCTGTGTAGAAAAGGGAATTTGAACTGGTGTTGCCTGCTACCTGGTGGCATGGCAAACGGTACCTGCTGAAATATCTTCTTCTACATTAAATGGGTTGTGTGCCTTCAGGCCGTTTCCAACTTATGGCGACACTAAGGTGAAATTATTATGGGGTCTTCTTGGGCTGAGAGTGTGTGATGTGCCCAAGGTCAGCCAGTGGGTTTCCATGGCTGAGCAGGGAATCAAATCCAGGTCTCCAGGATCAGAGTCAAATACTCACATGTCTATACCGTGTTGGCTCTCAGAAGAGGGAATTTGAACTGGCATTGTTTGTTACCTGGTTGCATGACAAATAACACCAGCTGAAATGCTGTCTCCTACATTAAATGGTCAGGAGCCCTCTGTACCCTTCAATTCTGGCAACCAATTAGCCTAAAGTGCTGCTTGCTTGCTTGCTTGCTTGCTCTTCCTCCTCCTCCTCTTCTTCTTGAAGCTCACAGGTTCCTGAATTTGCTTACAGCAGAGACACAAATTAACTTGGCAGTCTCTGTATCAGAAAACTGGATTAAATTCAGGGGGTGCTAAATAAAAAAAAGCCAAATTATAAGTGTTACTGAGTGGTGTCATGTAGTTGGAGTCTTCATTGTGGTGCAGTCTTTCTTGGAAATTGGAAATTGTCTCCCACTGAGTGGTTAACTATGGCATTGGTAGCAAATGAGAAAACAAATGAAATTTATCCATATAGACAAATCAAAACCAGAATCTAGCTCCACCAAAGTACAGTTTTGTGGAATTTTACTAGTTGCAACAAAGTTATGACGCATCTGATTTTTTTTCTTTTAAAAGTTTTTTTCTGTTTAAAAGTTTTAGTGACGGAATTCCCGTTCAGGAGGAACAGCGGAGCTGTAATGTGGTATAGAAGTTAGAAAGTCAGATCAGTACATCAGACTAGGCCTTGCTGGAAATCCCTAGGCCATTTCTACACTAGCCAGTTATAGTGCTATTATTCCACTTCCAACATCCTATAGAATCCTGGGGTTTGCAGTTTAAATCAACACATGTCACAGGAGTGCTGTGAAGAGCAACTACTAAAAACAGGGATAGGAAACTTGTTGAGTGCTCTGAAATTTTAAATTGGAAAGAAGAGCTTCTCTTGAGTGGATGGCAGTTATAGTACGACCTGAGGTACAGCTTTTCCCTCTCTTTCTCTCTCCCACCCAACATTAAATACATATTTCAGATGAGGTCTTCCATCCTGTGTGGACAAAAAGGGGGAATGCTTCTTCTAAAAGCTGAGGCATTCTCTTTTCTGTTCACACGGGAACCTGATACTTCATCTGGGTAACACAATTGCCATGCCAGTGGTCTGACAGGAGCAGAAGCTTATTTGTTGACAAGGCTGGCATTTCCATCAGACCAGGGTGAGCAATTCTAAAAGTTAAAATATTTGTGGACTGCAGCTCCCATAGTGCATCTCTATTGTTTCTGCTGGCTAGGCCTGCTGGGAAGAGTAGGCCAGCAAACCACAGAGAATGCTACAGTTGTTCACTCCTGCATTAGGCAAAGTGAGATAACTACCTGAGTTGGCAGCAGAAGCAGCCCCCAGATATTCCAAGTGAGCCTCTTGCCCTTTCAACTCTGTTGGGAGGCAGAAGTGTTTGTATCCCACAGTCTGTCCTAAACCCCCTAAATTAGCCCATGGTGTGGTGGCAGATACTCTCCCATTGCCAGAGCTGAAAAGCTCCAAAGTTCAGCCAGTTTCTGGATGAAGAATGGAGGGACCCACCATCTTGTCCTTTTCTTCTGGTCGCAAACAGTCTTTGAGTGGCCCTGCTTATCATGTGTGCCCCATGGCAGTTTGGGAATCTAGCTCATACGAATTGCCTTGGTGCATGTGAAGCTGTGTTAGTTAGCTGCAGGAAAAGCAAAGAGTCTCTCTTGCAGCACCTTAAACAAATTTATTACGGCACAGTGAGTCAGCAGGGAAGGAAAGCCCGAAAGTGGGGGTTAGGAAAGTCACTCTTTAGAGGAAGAATAGTCCCACAGTTGATTTCAGAGATCAATGGTACACATGAACCTGAGTCACTCGGTGTCAGCAATTTGTTGGCGCATGATTGGGCCGCAGATCCAGCAAGTGGTGGACAGAATGTTGAAATAAGTCATTTAGCAATTTCCTTAATTTCTAAAACCCTCCTTGGATTTCGAAGTATTGCCATGCTGTCACCTCAAGCAGCTTCAAAGAGGCAGCCCTGCGTAGGATTGCTTTCTTATGTTGTCACCTCCCCGTCTCCTTTTCTTACAAGAAGCACTACAGACCAAACCACAAAAAAGCATCCGCCCAGAATATGTACTTAAAAAAAAAAAACTTATTTAGAAAAGCAGTAGACTGGTGTTAAAATAAGAATCGCACCCACAATCTGTCTTCAACACTGTTAACAGCACAGATTATAAATATTAAAAGCTATACTAAAAAAGGCAAGACAAATACACACACACACACAGTCTTTAAAGAGACTTGAGGCGATAATCCGCAGAGGCTAAGACTGAGGCTAAGTGTTTTGGTGAGCTGGAATCATGCATGCATTACTTGTGAGTAAGACTCATTAAACTGCATGTGTGTACTCTGAGGTAAGCTAAGCCCTGCTGCCAGACATCAGCAGCAGGGGTACCAACGGGGATGCGATAGCAGGGGGTGCGGATGCCCAAACTGTTCCCTCATCTGCAAATGAGAGAGCGGTTTGGGTACACCACACACCTGCTGCCATGCCGCTTTTGTCAAGGACATGGCAGCATGGCATGTGGGCATCAAGGGACATGGCGGCATGTGTGCATGCCCATGATACTCTCTCGTTTGCAAACAGGGGAGCAGTTTTGGCATTTGTGCTCCCCCCACTGCCGCATCCCAGACAAAAGAGGCACAGCAGCAAGTATGTGTGTGCACCCAAATTATGACTCTGGAGACGAGGGTTTGAATCCCTGCTTGGCCATGGAAACCAGCTGGGTGACCTCAGGCAAGTCACATTCTCTCAGCCTCAGAAAAAGGCAAAGGCAACAGATCTTGCCAAGAAAAGCAGGCCATGAGTTAGTTAGTTTTCAAAGGGGAGAGACATGAGGGCTAGAAAGAACCTCTCCCTATCAGTGGTCCTTTGCTGTTGTGTGCCTTCAAGTCACCTCTGACTTATGACAATTGTAAGGTCAACCTATGATAGGGTTTTTTCGGGAGCAAGATTTGTTGTAAGAGGTCTTTGCCTTCCTCTGAGGCTGAGAGAAGGTACCCAGTGTCTGAGCAGAGATTTGAATCTTCAGCCATTTCCGCACGAGCCTGTTCTAGCACTATGATTCCGCTTTCAACATCCTATGGAATCCTGAGGTTTGCCGGCTGGCCCCTCCCGAAACTGCAAACCCCAGGATTCCGTAGGATGTTGAAAGCGGAATCATAGCACTAGAACAGACTAGTGCAGAAATGGCCTTACTCTTCAGAAGTGTTAAATAAATAAATAATTTTTTTCATATTTAAATAAATATTTGCATATTTAAATCTAAATTTAAATATTTAAATCTTGAGTTAAGCCATGGGGGGACCCCGGCAACAAATTATATTTACTGAGAGTGGCCAGTAAAGAAAAGGTTAAGAACCACTGTGATAGACCAAACATTGCCTACTGAAGTTCGGCTTCTCTGGCTGCTCTTAAAGGCACAGGAGCCAAACACGTTGGCAACCCTACACAAATCAAAACAAGCCAGCAACTTTACACAAATCTGTGCTGAATCATTCTGACGGTCATATTGAAAGAAATGATGAAAACAGAACCACCATCTCCCACTGCATTGGGGTCATTTAAAAAGGAGGAAAAGAAGCCAGCATGAAAGCTAAAGGATGTTAAAAGGGAAGTGAGAAAAGGAACTTCCTCTCTTTCAGCAAAGGAAATGCCATTTTGCTGGAGGACTGGGGAGGGTGTTTAATCCTCAGTCTCTGATTCTACAAGCCCCTTCCTTCCATGGGCACACTGTTGACAGTAACTTTTGCAAATCTGTCTGAATCTCTTGCTGCTCCTTCTTAAAATGAAAGTACTAAATGTTATTCCTTCTAAGGTGTCTCTGCCACTGGTTTACCCAGCAGTCTAATTTATTCTTTCATCTTTAGCCTCGGCTGGATCGCCAGTAGATTTACTAAGAGTCTCCTGTGCCTGTAAAGTGTGCATACCTAAATCAGAGTCCGTATGAAAGTGCATGACAACAACAAAACTCTTTTTTGAAGAAAATGCTGCCAGTCTTAATCAGGAGCCCCAGAAGTTTCCTGCAGAAAGTTTCCATCTTTGCTGTCAAAGGTGCTGTTTACTGCAAGCAGCACAATGGGGGCAGAGTGGCCAGTTTGCCAGTGGGACACAATTTTTGTCGTAAACGGCAGCACTGTATATTGATGAGGCAAAATTCTCTTTTAGTGTGCTCTAGTGCACCGGCCTGAACTACGCCACTAGAGAATCTAGTAGAGAATTCTCAGTCCATCATCACACTGCAAATCCCAGCATCCCATAACTTGGAGCCGTGACAGTTGAAGTAGAATCAAGCTTCTGTAACTGTATATCTGCTCTACTCAAGTTACAGCAGTTTTATACTACTTTAACTGCTGTGGTTCCAGCCTGTAGAATCATAGAATTTGTAGTTTTGTAAGAGAATTGGGCTACTCTGCTATAGTTCAAGGGAGGGCACTAGAAAAGAATTCTGTGTACCATCCCAAATTATAAATCCCTGGTTTCCTTTATATGGAGCCCAGAACAGAGGGACAGGAGAGGGGCTCAAGTTCCTTTAACTTTAGACTGAGGTGGGAAGGCTAAGCTCCCCAACACAAATACTCCACCAAAATTTGATTCCTGTGTAATTGAGCCCCGCCAGGAATTATTAATCAGAAGCATATTAAATGTTCATTATTTTGCTGTTGCTTTCATGGTACTCCTAATTAGTTAGATGTTCTTGATGATGATTGTTTTAATGCAATTTATAATGTTTTCATTGTTTTACAAAACAATACCTGCAAGTAGTGAATATTGATAATGACCTGCCCGCCAAGGTTGAGCCTACTGTACCTTAAAAACAGCTTGAGGATCCCTTGTTCTATTGAATGGACAGCAGTTAAATTGACAGCCAACTGCAACAATAGTGTCGTACAAACCCACTTTGTGTACCATAGATTTAAGGGGCTTAGAATTTATGAACAGGTCTATAGTGCTCAGATTGTGTGCAGAAGAACAACGCTAGCCAGAGAGGGATCAGTACGCTGGAAGACTGTGCACGTGTGGTCTGGAGCCATTTCTGCACTACACTGTTATAGTGCTATTATTCCACTTTCAACATCCTACGGAATCCTGGGGTTTGCAGTTTAGGGAGGGACCTTTAGAATTCTCAGCCAGAGAACTCTTTGGCCTCAGGAAACTACAGACCCCAGAATTCCACAGGAGATTGCAAGTGGAATAATAGCACTATAACAGTGTAGTGCAGAAATGGCCTGAAATATAAAGGAAATCAGTAAGAAGTGTGTCTGCAACCCTCCTTCATTGGTGCTCCTTGCACCCCATAAAACAAGAGAGAGAAAGAGAGACCAGCTTTGCTCTGGTTCCTGAATGTATGTTTAACACACAAGGTTATATTCATGCAGATTGTAAGAACCTGAAGCAACATAGAGATTCAAAGGCATCGCCCAACCTATGTACGGATGGACAGAACCCAGCTGCTGCTCAGACCTCTGGGACAAAGGGAGGTGCAAGACAACACACCAAAAGAAAAGTGGTTTAAAAAACTGCAGGGTTTGTTTTTAAAAATGTCCACTTCACATGCCAGTCACGTGTCAACACTGATTCACAGGATGCACATGTGGTTGAGGAACATGCGCTAACATCTTCTTGTGGCGGCAGCTTCCCTTGGCTGCTCCAGGCCTGCTTTATCAATTGCACAGAGTGTTATCTTCAATTAAAGTGCACACATGCACATACTCTTGAGGCCAGCATCAAGGTTAGCTTTGTCAGAAATAACCAAGGCAGGAGTCTGCTGTACTACCAGGAGCCCTGATATTGCTGTCTGAACGTACAAACTGCTGGAACAAAACAGTAAGAAGTTCCTCTGGACTGTAATTCAGTGACGGCCCTATTACTAGGCAGGGGAAGGTGACTGTTTCAGATGGCAGACGCTGGGAGGTGGCAGCAGCTTCCCATCTGTTCCTCTCTGTTTATGGGCTGGCTTGTGAATGCTACACAACTCATCCTCATTGTGAGACACCTAAAATAGTTTGATGCCTGGGGGTGCCAGTGGCAGAGTTGTTTGCTGCTTCTTTAAGGGGCATGTCCAGAAGGCCTCCGTGTGAATGTTGTTTAGAGCTAGACGGAGCAGTTGAGCCTTGACTCACCCTTCCCATATACTCCAAATGTCCTGATTTGGCAGGGACCGTCCTGATTAATTCTCTGGCATCCTGCTTTTTCAGCTGTTTTAAAGATGTCCTTGTTTCTCTCTCCTCTCTTCCTCTCTTCCTTAATCCTCAGCTTACTTCAATTGCTGTACACTGAGTTTAAAATGCAAAAATAGCTTGCACTCAGCAGAGGAGAATGCAAAATCTCGCTTTTCCCAGTAGGTTAAGTAAAAGCAAACAGTGTCAGCTTCTCCTAGGTCATTTCCTAGACCTTTGAGGTCCCTTTCTAAATTGCAAAGCCCAGGATTCCGTAGGATGTTGAAAGTGGAATAATAGCACTAAAACAGTCTAGTGCGGAAATGGCCTCAGTCTCTGTATTCATCCTTATTAATAATTTTTGTCACCTCGGCCACACTCTGATATTACTTGGGCACACATGTTCTGGTTTTCATCTGTCAAATGGTGCAAGATGTGCTTTCCTCAAAAGTCAGAATAATCTAGGAGATATTCAGTTAAGTTGTGTTTTTGTGTATTAAGTCATATGTTATTGTTGTTTATATAGCACCATAAACGTACATGGCATTTCACATGTAAGACAAGAAAAAACAGCCCTGCCAAAGACGTACAATGTAATACACACACATACACACACACACAGAGTGGAAGGAAGGAATAACATAACTATAAAACTATACAACTGAAAACAAATTATCCAGATACAACACAAAGAAACAGTACAATATAAAATAATGAAAACCGACAAACCATAATATGAAAGATGATAAAACAATATTAAACTAACACTCCCAAAGCTTTGGAAAACAAGAAAGTTTTCCACTGAGATTTAAAAACAAGGAGGGAAGAAGTAGTCTGCAAATGTTCAGGGAGGCAGTTCCAGGAGTATAGAGCAGCGAGTGAAAAAGGACAAAGCGTAGCCAAGGAAAAGGAAACCCTTGTCTGAGTGAGAAGCCTAGAGTTCCTAGAATACAAATCCTGAGCAACATGGTGAAAAGAAATGGGGGCTGAAAGATGAGGAGGGAGAGCTGGGTTATACAGGACTGTGAAAGTGAAAACAAGAAATTTGTGCTGACTCCTGGTGATTTCTGCACTAGCTTGTTATAGCACTATGATTCCACTTTCAACATCCTATGGAATCCTGGGGTTTGCAGTTTCGGGAGGGGGCGGCTGGCCCCTCCCGAAACTGCAAACCCCAAGATTCCATAGGATGCTGAAAGTGGAATCATAGTGCTATAACAAGCTAGTGCGGAAATTGCCTCCTAAAAGGAATAGGCAAACAATGAAGTAATATCAAAATGGGGATAACCTGGGGGGTATGGCTGAAGCTCCAACTACCCCTGTATCTGACTTTTGGATACAGCATAGGGAAGGGGCATTATCTTGTTCCTTAAAACCTCAGGCAGCAGAATATATCGGATCAGCCCTAGTAGTAGTAGTGCTGGAACAAACACTCCAACATTGAAAACATAGGCCATTTCCGTAATAGCCTGTTATAGCGCTATGATTCCACTTTCAACATGCTATGGAATCCTGAGGTTTGCAATTTTCTCCCCAAACTGCAGTTTCCTCCCTAAACTGCAAACCCCAGGATTCCATAGGATGCTGAAAGTGGAATCATAGCAGTATAACAGTCAGAAATGGCCAAGGATAAATTCGGCCAAGCAACATCAGAGTGTGATCAAGATGGCAAAAGTTCTTAATGAGGAAGAACAGACAAGCTAGGAGAGATTGCAGCAGTTTGCTTTTGCCTGAGGCTATTGGAAAGCACAAGACTTCACCTCTCTTTTCCTTTCCTCCCAGTTGACTTAATCGGGTACTGACTACTTTTGCCCTTTGAATTCAATTTGCAGCAACTGAAGTAAGCTGACGACAAAGGGGGAACGTAGAAGGAAGAGAGAGAAACTGGGACCTTTTAAAAGAACTAGGATGGCAGAAGATTAATTAGGATTTTCCCCTGCCAAATAGGGAAAGTTGGAGGATATGCTGTGTGTGGACTGGTTGTTGGTGGATCTTGTCCTGCGCATGGTAGCAGTCCTTCAAGACCAGAGGGATTGCTGGATGCACTGACTAAACTCATTATTTCTAGGGCTGTTAGCAAGCAGGACCTGGAGATATATTGAAACACATGTTTTTAAATATATTCTCTCATTGGTTAGATTTTTAAAACAACTGAATTGCTATTCTGTGTCGATACACAACGTATCTTAATTAATGGCATCACCAAGGACTCCCCTTTGTATCATCACCCTTGTAAATTTAACATGGTCTGCCCTCTGTGACACAATGAATCCTTAGGACTTAGGTTTTGGCACTGAAATCTCAGAGACTGTGCCATTTCTGCACTAGGCTGTTATCATGCTATTATTCCACTTTCAACATCCTATGGAATCCTGGGGTTTGCAGTTTAGGGAGAGGTCACCATAACCTGCAAATGACTAGAAGGTCTGTGACAACAACAAACAAATGTTTTGTTACGCACAACACAGCTATTCAAAGTGTTGATCTATGGACACGTGCGTTGGGCCATGAGCCATCCTCCGCTGGCCTGTGGAAAGCTTCCAGGAAGGAAAACATTTGTAGACAAGGGAGAGAAATAATGGCACCGGTTCCCCACATCAAATAGCCTGAGCAGCATCGACTTAAGAGAAAGGAAATATTTACTTTATAAACAATGCAACTATAATAGCAACTAACTACTTTTGGGGGCTCTGAATTGTAAAGGCAACAAATTATTTTTAAAAATAGCTTCCCAAGTACTGTGTTTGAGGAGCTGCTGAATTTCTAGCTATCCATTGTCGATCTGCAAGTGTGCATATCTGAAAGTGTACAAATGGTTAGTGTTCAGCGCAAAACCAGGGCTGGTGGTAATCAGGAGACTCTCTTTGAGAGTTTTCAGCTAGCCTTTTATGTGCTGTATGTCGTTGTCTCATTAAGACAATTGTCCACATCAGCTTTCCCCAGCTTGGCATTGTCCAGATTCATCAGATTACAGCTCCCATCTCCAGCTCCCATCTCTCAGGCCTTTTCTGCATTTTATATTTAAAACGGGGCGGCACGTCCTCCAGCGAGTACGTCTACACTTGGGGGCAAACTGGGTCCGGACTACTTAATGTTTATCTGGACTTCAGCCCGCTCCGGAACGCCCAGAACTGGTGTTTCCCCGTGCTATTGAAAGACCGATTAAAAGAGGACTTTCAATAGCCCGGCGCGCCCCAGTCCGTCGCTGCCCTAAGTGCAGATTTGCAGGTTTGTGCCAGCGCGAGGCTGCAGATCTTTCAGGGGCAGGCTTCCGGCTGGCGAGCTTCTCCGGTTGGTGGAGAGCCTCCGCCAACCGGAAGCCTCCATTTTCGTCTCCGGAGACTGTGTAGCGCGTGCGTGCGCTGCTCCGGATCGTCGTGGATCGTCGGGGGGGAGCGTGCCAGTCCGGTAACAGACTGCCTCATTTCCCCCGCAAAGTGCGGAAAAGCCCTCAGTCCATTCCTGCTGAAGACAGTGGTCATTGTACTCCAGCATCTCTGGAGGACACTCATTTGAGGAAGGCTAATGTGTGCTACTATGAACACATGCAGTCTTATCTGATCTGGGGTTGCCTAATTCTTGGGTGGAAGGGAGGGAGACCACTAGGGGTCTCCAGGCAGGGTTGGGAAACAATCCTGGCTGAATCCTAGGCCGTTTCCGCACTAGACTGTTATAGGGCTATTATTCTATTTTCAACATTCTCTGGAATCCTGAGGTTTGCAGTTTAGGGAGGGGCCTAATAGCACTATAACAGTGTAGTGCGGAAATGGCCTCCATTTTCTTCTGCTTTAGGCTCAGTAGGAATGCAGGAAGCTGCCTTATACTGAGTCAAACCATTCATCATTCTAGCCCAGTATTTGCAACACTGACTGGCAGCAATGCTTTTCCAGGGCCATTTCCACACTAGACTGTTATAGGGCTATTATTCCACTTTCAACATTCTATGGAATCCTGGGGTTTGCAGTTCAGAGAAGGGCTAAGGCAGCTTCCTGCATTCCTGCTGAACCTAGAACAGAAGAAAACTGACGCCATTTCCGCACTGCATTGTTACAGTGCTGTTATTCCACTTTCTACATCCTGTGACATTCTGGGGTTTGTAGTTTACTGAGGCCAAAGAGCTCTGTGGGTGAGAAGTCTAAATGCTCCTCCCTAAATTGCAAACCCCAGGATTCCATAGGCTATAGAAAGTGGAGTAATAGCACTATAAGAGTATAGTGCGGAAATGGCCCCAAAGTTTTCACTTCAATTGACCTGGAGAAGAGCTTGGGTGCAAGCGCCATCAATGATAGATGTGTGTGAAGTAAATTGTTATTGTGTGCCTTTAAGTTGTTTCTGACTTAAGGCGAACTTGTCATGTTTTCTTGGCAAGATTTGTTCAGAGAAGGTTTTCCTTTGCCTTGGGACAGTGTGTCTTGTCCACGGTCACCCAGCGGGGCTCCATGGACAAGTAGGGATTCAAACCCTGGTCTCCCAGCATCCCAATTCGACATCCATGTTACCCTGATTTCTGGGGTCCCTTGGGGGACACCTCAATGTGCTCCACGTGATGGGGAATGGAAACTAGCCAGAGCATGAGCAATAGCAATGCGAGAGGCAGGGTAACCTAGCGGGGTCTTTTTACCCAGTTTTTACGGGGTCAGGCCAAGCCAAAAATCAAACGAAAATGTCCAGTAAATGATTTTATTGAAGGAGAGTCTCACGCAGCAACGCAATCACTCTCACACTCACCTAAGACCTATTAAGAAGCAAACGAGAGGAAACTGGATAGGGGAACTATTGAAGGGGTTGTAGCTGGGGTAATACTGCACCTTTTCCTGAAGTCCTTAGTCCGGGAAAAACAGCGGAGAAGTGGGGCTCAGCACAGAGAGGGCTGAGGGGATCACAATGGATGGAGCAATGGTCTGCTGGGATGACTGGGAATGATCCAAAGAACTACTCAAAACTGGGACTATTTGTAGGGGAAAAAGTACTGGAGGATTAATCCTTTCCTGAGGAGAACAATTGCTGCCTACATGCCCATCTGGATGACCTCTCAGGCACATTGAATCATATTTTGATATCAAAATTGTAGACCCCAGGACAGGGTTTACCAGTGAGATAACATCCAAACCATTGCACCAACAATGTCTCTCATATGGAGAATAGACCTATGATATACGTTTGCAAAAATGTATTGCATTCATCCTATATTTAAACCACCTTAAGAATACACCTAAAAGGGTGGAAAATTTGGGCTCCTGGAGAATTCAGGCAGAATGGCTGAAGTCAAGACAGAGCTTAAAAACTTTGTGTGTGATTTCTGAGTCTCCAGGCGTATCTCAGAATGAGGAAGTTGCTCTGTTGCCATTTCAGTAATAACTGTCCACCAAGCCAGCTTTTTTAAAACATACATATATATATTTCTTCCCCCAGATCCTGGCAATGTGGATGCACAGGATATCCAAAAGGAGATGATGATGAATGAGCAACTTCCTCTCCAGCCAATTCCTGGCTGGCCAGGCAAGACAGAAAGAGTGCCCCTAAGTAACTTAAGAATCAAAATGCATGCCCTGTCACCAGTGATTATATAGGAGTTTTTTCTGCTGTGTAATAAAATGGCAATCTGAGGTTTGTTTGCAATGTTAATTGCTACTGCTACTATATCAGTCTTAAGACCTACCTGTATTTGCATCTGGCCACCCAAATAGCATTTAAATTTAATTCCACAGGACATCACATAATTGTTCTTAGATACCATTACTGAAGAATTAGGCTTATTTTTGTCCTCTGTGTTATGTTACAGCCAGGACTTAAAGAACATGCAAACTGAAACAGACGTAAGTTTCATTATGTTCAGAAGAGGACACTGCTCACTTCCAGGTCAGTGTGCACTGGATTGCAGCCTTGGCATGGTTTTACATACTGTCTGTATATGCTTCAGCTGGACTGCCCTTTTTCTAGTTTTTTTTTTAAAATGATGAACTGACTTTCCTGAAAGCCTACAGGAAAAACAGTTCACTTTTTCAATAGATCTCAATACCTCCCTACACGATGTAACATTTAAAAACCTGGCCATTTCCGCACTAGACTGTTATAGTGCTATTTTTCCACTTTCAACATCCTATGGAATCCTGGGGTTTGCAGTTTAGGGAGGGGCTAGCTGGTGCGGAAATGGCCCCCATTTTCTAAAACAAGAATTGGACTTCCATCCACTTCTAGGGGCAGGACATTGGCCCCAGACCTGCTCAAGTTGCCTACCCTATTCTGTGAAATTCATCTCCCTTCCTCCCATCCCATTTTTAGAAATCAATTAATTTAGAATTACAGTCCTAGCATGCACATGTGTAAATGTTTGCACAGTGTCAGGTTGGCTTTGCTCTCCCTGCCATGTTTTTAGGTAGCTCCTTTGTTTTGATGCTTTACAGGCTTTATGAGGGGATGATGAGATGGGCTGGTGAGTGGTGTGCTGGGAATTTGGGGATGTTATTGTAAAGAAATGTGGTAAGATGACAGATGCAGGCAGACAGATTTGGCTGCAAGGTGAAACTGTTGGCAAGTTGAATGAAAAAAATGGAAGAAGAACAGTATAGCATGGGGAAGGGATAGTTGTACACAGCCATTAAATGGGATGTTAGTGTGTGCTTATTTAAAGTGTTACAATTTATAAGCTGCTGCAAATCCAATGTTTCTTTAGTCTTGGTGGCACCAAACTGTGCTGTCATTTCTTTGGTGTTCCTGAATAAAGCTTTTGAAACTCTTAGCTCAATTCCTTGAACTCGGAGTTATCCTGTACATCACACACATGAACCCCAGGAAACCACCTGCCTTTTGTATGCCCCAGAGGTACTGAGTCCTGTTTTGATTATGGTTTCCTAAATTTCTTTACCCCAAAGAGCCAACTATGAAATTAGTTGAATTGCAGAGTAAATTAATACCAATAGTGAGAGATGCTTGAAATTGTGGTGAACCAACAACTTCTGCCAGATTGCATGATTCCCATCTTGAAATATAAGCTGCTGGAAGAGCATTTCTCTGGTTGGCTGCTGCAGATGGCAGCTTTGTTTTTCAGTATAAGGTAAGCAACCTAGGCCATTCCCATGCTACACTGTTACGGTACTAGTATTCCACTTTCAACATCCTGTGGAATTCCGGAGTTTGTAGTTTCCTGAGGCCAAAGAGCTCTCTGGCTGAGAATTCTCAATGTCTCTCCCTAAACTACAAACCCCAGGATTCCATAAGATGTTGAAAGAGGAATAATAGCACTAAAACAGTGTAGTGCAGAAATGGTCCTGGTGACCAGCAGATCCCTTAAGACCTGGCCAGAATAACTTGTGGTCAGTGATGTGAAAGTTGTAGCCCATCTGCAGGCTACCTCTTCTTCTCTGCAGAGAAACCACTTTTGTATCAGCCTTGCCTGCTCAACAAACGGTGGCACTCTGTAACGACAAGTGGAGTCATGTTTTCCTTCAACATTTGGGTGAAGGAAGACATTTCTGTAATTTGTTCAGCTCTCAGCTGTCTCTCTCCTGCTCCCCTGTCTCATTTTTATTTTCCATTATGGCTCATCATTGTTTTGGATTATTGTGGTTTTTCATGCCACCTCCACTCTTCCAACAGCTGCAAACAGGCAGTACACCTGCAGGTAGTACATCTCTTTTCAACTTGATGTAGAAAATGCTGGAAAGGTAAGAAACCACTCCGTTTGCAGCTTGAGGTGTTTTATGATTCTTTTTCCCCTAATTGTTGACACATCATGGAAAGTTACTGTTTTCAACTACAGCTCCCCAAATCTGGCTAGTGCTGATGTGAACTACATGAACAATATCTAGAGGGCCACATGTTCTCCATCCTTGCTTTAAGGGGAACCAGAATGGGAAATTAAACTGGTATGATATAGGACAAGGACCAATGGATTGAAACTACAGGAAAAGAAATTCCACCTGAACCACAGGGAGAATTTCCTGATGGTCAGAGCTGTTCAGAAGTAGAATATGCTGCCTCGGAGTGTGGTGGAGTCTCCTTCTTTGGAGGTTTTTAAGCAAAGGCTGGATGGCCATCCATTGGGAGTGCTTTGATATGGGTTCCTGCATGGCCGGGGGTTGGACTGGATGGCCCCTGTGGTCTCTTCCGATTCTATGATTCTATCTTTTTCCTTGTAACAATCTCTCCCCTAAATTTTGGGAATAAAAGACTCTCAGAATGGTGACTGATGACCCAGTTCCTCTGCCAGACGTGGCTGTCGGCAAAGTAAGCAAAATGGGTGCCAAGTGAAATGCAGACACCTTTCCACTAGGGACTGGACTGGGAGCAGCAGTTCTTCCTCCCACCACTCCAAACCATTAGATCATAATTAGTTTGGGCTCTCATCCCATTGTTCAGCTTGGCAGGATTAAAGAAACCTCTGATTTGGAGGGGAAAGGATTGTGTGCATTTTTTTTTAAAAAAAAAATCCTATTAGGACTGACTTGAGCCAAGTCTCTACTGGACAGACTTAATAAAAT
Source organism: Iguana delicatissima (assembly GCA_948472985.1). Classification (NCBI taxonomy): domain Eukaryota; kingdom Metazoa; phylum Chordata; class Lepidosauria; order Squamata; family Iguanidae; genus Iguana; species Iguana delicatissima. The sequence continues at coordinate 1,122,913 of CAOKZL010000185.1, forward strand.
GGATTTTGATTATTGTTACTCAACTGGGACATATGGCTGCTTGAGTCCTTTCTGACTTCTTTCTGGGATGTCTCTGCTTGATGTTTTCTGTTACAATCTGTTATGAATGGCACTGAGATTCTGAATGGAGGCCTGTTGGAGAAAAATCAGTTGCACTCCTGCAGCAAAATCAGCATATAGTTTAGACTTTTTGATTGAAAGTCTGAAATATCAGTGTTTCACAACTGGATGCAAAAAGTCCAAACTTTCTTTTACCAAGTGCAGAATGAGATTACCAAATCTCTTCCTTCGTCCTCTCTTTTAATACTTTTATGGAAACGTTGATACTCCCATTTTATTGGCTCAGAGTAGCTTTTTCCATACACCCCCAACGGTACTGATTTGGCAGGGACAGCCTTGGTTAATCCTCTGCTGTCCCATTTTTTCAGCTGCTTTTAAAATGTCCCAGTTTTAATGTACTCCTCCAGTTTTATCTTTTATTGTCAGCTTTCTTCAATAGTTGCATACTGAGTTCATAGCACAAAAGCAGTTTGCACTTGAACTCAACAGCAGAGGGAGGAGAGAAGAGGTTGGAATCTTGTCCTTCCCAGTAGCTCAAGGAAGAGCAAACTGCTGCAGTCTCTCCTAGATTGTGCTTCCTTCCTCATTGGAAATTTTTATCTTCTTAACCACACTGTGATGTTGCTTGGCCACATGTATCCCTGTTTTTACCTATGAAATGTTGAAGGGTAAATTTTTCATGTAATTGTCATGTGAAGACATTAGATATTATAGCCATGAGGAATTTTTTTTTCCAAGAGTGCTGCAGGTCTATAGGGCAGAAATCTGGGGTCTCCCACATCAGCTCATCACATTTGGAAGTGATGTGAAGCAATGCACAATAACATCTAAGGTAGGAATGGATGACTTCTGGACAGCAAAACTTATAATCTACTACCACTAATTATCCTGGCTAAGGCTATGACAGTAACTTTTAAAAGTGGTGAATGGTAAAGAAAGGAGGGAGAGAAAGGAGAAACAGTATGTTTCTGCATACAACTGTGTGTAAACGGCTTCATATTCATGTTCCTTGTAGGAACAAATGCATAGTATTTTGCATATTATTCTCCATCCCAAATCTGCTATTAAAGAAACAAAAATCTGGAAAGAGTGATCTGTGAATGACAGCCCAGACGAGAGCACCTGGCTTGCTGAAACACCCATGGGGCAGTTTATGTTTGATGTATACAGCCCTTGGAAAAATTTCCTGTGACTCTGGAGACCTGCTGGCAGTCAAGAATAGACAGTACTGCCTTAGATGGACTAACTAACTGTCCCAAGCATGAGAGATCATGGTGTTTCTTTTGCCATAGCGTGTGCGATCTATCTGGGGGAAATGTAGGGTTTTTGTTCTTTTTGTTCTTTTTTCTCCCCTCCTTTTTTTTTTTTTTTTTTTACATATATCAGGTGTTTATATATGAGCACACATGGACACAGTTGCAAAAAATACTCATTAGGTTTGAATGATGACTTTGGTCTGAAATCCTCCACTTGATTTTATGATGCTTTATATCTAGAACTTGCATCCCACAGCCATAAAGCTGTCTCTGTCTTCCACATGATAATGACTCCAGAGGCCACTTGGCTAACACCTGTTAATTTACTCCTTCAAGAAAATGAAGTCCTAGGCTCTGTTAACTCACCTTTCCATGTGGAAAAGGAAACCGATTTGGCTGGCTCCAGTGATATCGGCAGAATTGTCTGTGGACCTTCTTTAGCTCTCAGGAGTGGGTAGCAGGGAAGTGGAATGTTGTTCGTTTTGGAATGTATCTTTGGACTGCCCAATAGGAAAGGGATGAGCGAGCCCAAAGGTTACATGAACTGGACTTTGTAAAGTTATGTTTTACTGCACATATTGCTGAGCCTTGCAGATTTTGGTAACATTCCCACACTCAGTTGCACCATCTGACTTTGGCTTGTGCCAGTGTTGTGTATCAAGAGACACTGCTGCAACAGTTTTCTATGGCTCCGTTTCCATTTCCACCTGCCCTGTCCAATAGTTCATGGCTGAAAGGTCATTCGTAGCCATCTGGGCCTGCAGAATAACAACAGGCAACCCAATCCTCATGACAGTGTTGACTAGCTCAGTCTTTTGCTGAGAAATGTGACTGTGCTCCTCTTCTGTATTTCAAAGGGTAGACAGAAAATATATATATATATATACATAAATAAACAGCAGCTGCTGTTCTGAGTCTCAGGAAATCTCCTGCAACATTGGCATTTGAAGTTTCTGCAGAGTAGCAGAACGTATGCTGGCTGTCTGGTCAAGGGTAAATATTACAGCTGCAGTCCAGTGTCTCCCAAAAGGGCATGCCTACTACTCTGTCCCCTGTGGAAAGGGAGGTCATTGGGCACAGCAGGGATCTGCCTGTGGGCATCTCTTCATGGGGCTATGAGAGGACACCATACCTACCAATTGCCTCATTTTGGCATTAATTTTAATTAATTAATTAATTTGTATGCCACCTTTTTTATGGCATGGGACCCAAGGTGGCTTCTATCAACAAAATTAAAACATCAGAACATTTTTTAAAAAAACAATTTAAAAACATTAAAAACATATAAAATCAAAAAAACCTAAAACAATATTCTGTTAAAAACAAGTTACTCAATGAAGCTTCCCAGCTTACATGAAAGCCTGTTTAAAAAGAAAGGAGGAGCATGGAGGAAGGAGGAGCATGGAGGAGGTCCGCCTAGCTTCCTGTGGAAGAACGTTTCACAGGATGGGAGCATCCACGAAGAAGCCTCTGTCCTGTGTCCTCACTAGGCTTTTAAAATGCTCCCGTTTCTCTCTCTTCCTCTCATTTCCCCCCTTGTCCTCAGCTTACTTCATTTGCTGCAAACTAAGGCCATTTCAACATGGTGTCAACATCCTGCGATGGGCATGCATTGGTAGCAGTCTGTGAGTGGTGCTTTCACTTGATGTCATTGCAGTCCCATGGCCACCGCATCTCCACCTGCTGCAATCACAGGATGTTCCATATAGGTACTTCCTTCCCCTGTGCAGCATGGGAAAAAGGCTGGCTGCAGTGTGGAAGGAAGGCACATGTCACTCGTGCTCCCTTCCGCAGGGAGCCGGCTGGGCATAGAGGAGACCGTTTGCCTCACACTTCCATCCCAGCAAAGGCGCTGCAGGGGTCATGACAGGACAACAGTGGGAACTGGTAAGGTGTGGAAATGGCCTAAGTTCAAACTGCAAAATTAATTTGCACTCAGTTAACTCAGAGTGGGGAGAGGAGTGGGGGGGCAGAATCCTGCCATTCTGGGGAGGCTCAGGGAAATGCAAACGGCTGTAGCCTCTCCTAGCTTGTCTGTTCTCCCTCACTAATAACTTTTGCCATCTTGACTGCACTCTGATGTTGCCAGGCTGGTGAAATGTTGGAGGGTATGGGCCACTGTCACTGTTGTGTTGCCTTTGGTGAAGTGGGTAAACAAGAGGAATTCAGGGAGCGAATGATGGGAAGGGACTTCAGATCCACACTGTGGATTCAACAGGATGTCAAGCCTCCCAGTTTCCCTGCCTCATCCTCAGGATGGGAAGAAAAGTGTACCAGTCATGGACCATAGTGAGTGATGGGAGCGAAGAATTAAGGGGAAAAGAGAGAAGGAAATTGACAACAAAAGGCTGGTGGAAAGAGGAAAAATGCAGCCTCTCTTCCATTATTACAGAGAGAACAGAGGAGGTTACTGAAGTTTAGAGATCAGAGGAGGTTACTGAGTCCTCCAGATGTTGTTGGACTTCACATCTCACCATTCTGGCCACTGCTATTGGGAGCTGCAATACAACGACATCTGGAGGGCCACGTGATCCTCACTCCTGATGTAGAAAGCCGCAATGTGTCTGCTGCACATTTCTTCTCCTGCCCATAATACAAAACGATTGATGTTAGTGGAAACATTTTGAACAAATTCTGGAGACAGGCTTTAGGTTTTTGACTTCCCCACACCACAAGAGTTAGCTGAAAGCGGTTCGAAAGGGATATCACTGCTCCTGGTGTACAGGATCATCCTTCCTTTTGGGCTCTAGTAATCCAGGGGGGCTTGAGGAGCTCAGTATTGTATCCAAAACCTGCCAAATCAGTTTGAGCAGAAGCAGAGATGTGTCAAAAATAAGCAAGTGCGTACACTGTACACTAAATTTCTACCCATTGGTCCTAGCCCTGCCTGCAAGAACAACAAGTTCAGCCCCAGCACTGGGCATCCCAAGGCAATTTCCAGGCTCCAAACAGAGCCACTAAAACTTTTCTACCCCTCCACACAGAGCAGGTGTTTGGGCTAGTGGACCACTGTTTTCAGCATGGCTGGGGAACCTCTTTCAGCCTGATGGATGGATTGAATTTCAGAGCAGTTGGGGTGGTAATTGGAGATAAGGAAGGCCAAAGTAAAAGAAATACAAGCCTGTCTGGTTTCAAGCTTTTGCTGCCAATAACTTAGGAGAGAAATTTCAAGTTTCTAAAATGGGTAAAATCCCCACACATAATCTGGGAAAGTATCAAAAGATGTTCTCAAGTGGCTCCATTTACAGAATTCCAGGGAGATGGATTGAAACCCTAGGAGGGATTCATTTAGCTCTGGGGCCTCAGGTTCCTCACCCCTAATTTTTCCAGGATGTCTTGAGGTGACAATACGTTGGGTGCTCCAAGGCCCTATGAGAAATTAAAATGCCAGCTCCCAGCAACCCTTTGAACACCACAGCTGTTGTCACCACTGCTGGATGGGCCAGGGGGTCTCATTAGTGTAAAGGGTGTGGGTATGTGTGGCAGATAACAGTTTCCGTGGGGGCCCCTCAAAGCTGGAAAGCAGGAACTAGCTCTGACTATGGCTTCTTCCTCACAGAATCTTCTGCTTCCTCTGTGCACTTTAAAGCAGTGTGTTAGATCCACAATGGGACTGCAATATGGCTTGTTAGGCTCAGAGAATGTAACTTCACCAGCCACTTTATTTTGACTGCCCCTGAACTTTTATAGCGGCCGGCCACACAGAGACCAAACAGCCAGAGTCTTCCCCAGCTGCCTTATTTCTCAGCTACAAAAAGCTTCGCCTGCTAAATTTCTGTGTGTCCAACCAGGGTGAAGCACACAGTATCCGGGGCAATTTTGAAACAGTGGCAATCCAATGGCGTCTAGTGAATTTCATGATCTAGTTATTTGCTGACCCCGCTGCCTTTGTAAAACACTTATTTATATTCCAGATCGGTTATATTGCAATGCAATAAAAATGCTGACAGCTTGTCATCTGTTTCTGTTGGCAGGCTTCCCGTGTTACAATTTAAATTATAAATTGTTTGGGCTCAGGGTGGGTCGGGAGCGGGGTGCAGAGAGGAAGTAAGAGGAAAAGAGAAAGCTTTTGTTCAGTTTGGTATCTTTCTGAATTCGGTTTTCAAAGTGATCCCCTTAAATAGCAGACTAATTGTATCCATGAGAGTCAAATGAATGTGTATTTCAATCACTGTGAGGATTAAGCACTCTTTCTTTCTAAATGTGCCTGCTTGGACACTTCAACCTTATACCCAGGGGAGGAAGTTTAAGTGTGTCTCAACAGCAAGGAAAATTAAGTCAACATTCTCCATTAGTTGGGAGGGACACAATGCATTACTGTCTCCCTTCTGTATTTGTTGTTTTCTCTGTAACCTATTATGTAATTTTATCTCTCACTTATAAAATATTCAAAAGCCGTCTTTTTGCCATATGCATTTTAGCAATTGTCAGAGATCCATTGTGAATGACTTTAGCAACATCCTTTTTGAGTATCTGCAGGAGGTAATATTTCCAACCCGGTAGCAGGGACCATTGTTAGTTAAATGGAATTGAGACAGCATAGTTTCCTCCCAGCCTGACTGAAGCACAGCAAATTATTCCTTGTAGGCCCTCTCTTTACACAGTCAATCCATCTCTGCACATCAGTTTATGGTTTAGTTCAGAACCCATGTTCTGTGAATAATGAATGATCTGTCTAGTGCCCAGAGGCCCCTGGAAATTAAAACATACTATGCACATAATTAACAGGAATAAATGGGATGGGAGAGGAGACGAAGTGATAGCCATTTAAAAAAAAAAAGCCAAAATGCAGTGGTGTAGCTAGCAGGAGCGATAGAAGCAGTCCGCTCTGGGCAGCACTTTTTTGGAGGTGCCACCATGATGTCCCCAAATCAAATGGAACCTTCCTCCATAGTCTACCAACATTCCCCCCTTCTGCTCTTCCCTTTTGGTAGATGCCAGCCAGCCATTTCCGCAAGAGGTGCACAGCTCTTGGGGCAAACCAAGTTGGAATGCCTGGGGGGGCACATGGAGGGGGCAGAGGGAGGACCCACCAGCCATTTCCCCCCTTACTGTTGCCAGCATAGCTGCTGAGAGAAGCCAAGAGGGCTCCCGTTACCACTGTGGCCACCATCCCGGGCAAAGCATCCAGCTGCTGATTCACTTTTTCCCTGCCTCCTCATTAGTATTAATGAGCTGGCTTCTTTCTCTACCCCCTTTGTACCATTCCCACTACCACCTTTATTGTATTGAGAGAGGTGGCAAAACCTCTAGCTATACCACTGCCAAATGACAAGAAACAGAATGTGTAAGTGTGTGGTCCAAATGTACTGGTGTCCTGCTTTTTCTCACTCTGGCAAATACAGGTTTCCAAGTGCATGAGAAGCTGCAGCGACACATTTGGAAGTGCCGGTACTCAGTCAGGACAAACCCCACGGTCAAAAGGAGAAGCCAGCTGGGTTGGTCTATATCAACAAACCAGATCTAGCAGTTTCCATCTCTATGGAAAGTAGGTATTTTGGAAAGCTAATAGGGTTTGCTTGCCCATTCAAGACAAAACATTTCTGAAATAATTTCATTATTACAGCAAAGGGTATACCTCACAACACCGTCTTGCTGCTGGGGTAAGCCATTCTTCCTCCCAACTATTGTTAGAATTGCAGCCAAATGGCAAGGGAACAGGGAGGGTGGTGGTGATGGATGGTATAATTGCTCCTGCTAATCCAAAACTCTGTGCACTCTGACCTGTGAGCCCTGGCTCTGCTTCTACCAGATCGAACTGTTTGTCCATCTACCTCAGAATTGATTGGCAGTCACAGTCTAGTTTCTCAGGCAGAGATTATTTTTTATCCTCTGCTACATGATCCTTTTAACTGCATGCAGCAGAGGCCCTTGGCTGCTAGGTCAGTCCATGATGAATACCACCACCATCCATGACTTGGTTGTGGATGAAGGAACCAACCTGGTATGCACTACAGAGACCTGGCTGGATTTGCTTGGTGGAGGGAACTTGTCTCAGCTATGGTCACTTGGGTACTCAATGCAGCATCAGACCACATTTGTGGTTCTGGGACAGAGTAAGAGTTGCTGCCATCCTTAAGAATTCTATCTTAATCATGACGAAGCCCATCTATCTGAGAACTGTCTTTGAAGGTTTGTACCTCACAGTGGGCCAAAGAGACAGAATGGGGAAACTGCTAGTGTACTGCCCACTCCACTGCCCAAGATAGTCTTGGAGGCAGTGCTGGAGAACCTCAAGTTTGTGGTTTTGGGGGACTTCAACATCCTTGTTGAGCCTGTCTTGACAGGACTGGCCCAGAGCTTTGTGACTACCATGACAATCTGTCTGTCTCAGTATGTGATTGGCCTGACACATGTGGCAGGACATACCTTGGTTTTTACTATTTCACAGATAGAGGATTATGTGGATTACATAGCATTATTATTATTATTATTATTATTATTATTATTATTATTATTATTATTATTTAGCAGTGTGCAACAACCTCATTGTCATGATCATATCACTTCCTTTAGAAGCTTGTTTTGGCAATACTGGACCCTCCCTGCCAGTCTAAAGGAATCAGTCAAAATGGTCTGCTCCTGGAGGCCTATGGATTTTGAAAGATTTCTAAGTGATCTGGCAGATATTCCAGCTGATGAGGCTGGAAATTTGGTTTGAGGTCTAGGTCTCACTATGGAATGATGAGATGGAAAGAGCCATTGATACAATCACTCCAGTGACTGTGCTGCCCTGTGGATCCTGTAATTCTATGGACAATGAGACAGGTTGGACAAAGGCTAGAGCATAGATGGTACAGGTCACGTAATCAATGTGATGGAAAATTGTTGTGCCCACTATGTGGCAATGAAGTTGGCAAAAGCGTGTCATCCAGAACATGGACTTTGACTCAGAGTCTGAAACAGGGGGGATGCCAGGACCTGCTGTACAGGAAGAGGTAACAGTGCCACAAACAGAACAAGGGGCAGTGCCAGTTCCAACAGAGAGTCCTGCCTCTTCAGATATAGAAGAACACTTATCTATACCCAGCTTTGCAGAGTGCAGGCAGCAAAGAGAGACCCAACATCGCTCTCTCAGAATTTATAACTGGCAACAATTAATCAAGCCACAGCTGTGCTAGGTTTCAGACCGATATAGCTGACATCCTTCCCATCCAGGAGATGTCAGAGCTTATCTGACCTTCTACCCTCCTGGATATCTTGCTGAATACTCTGAGTGAGCTTGGACAGTGGAACCTATTGGGATCAGACTCAGAGAGGCCAGGATCAGAGCCTTCTGTTGCCTGCTGTTGTAAATATGATAGGTACTTTGAGGAGAAAGTTGGTTCTATTTACTCAGAACTTGATGCCACGGTTATCACTAAGTCTAAGGAGGTACTCAGTGTGCCACGTAGTCAGTGTTCTTGGATTCGATTTCAGTTGTTGCAGCCTGATCACATGGACAAGATGCTTGAGCTGGTCTGCCAAAATAGATGTAATTTTGATCTATGACCTGTTTTGGCTGTTAAGCTCTAGCAGATTGCATGGGTTCAAGAGGTGGTAAATATCTCACTATGTCAGGGTGAGATGCCCACTGTCTTGAAAGAGGCTATAGTGCACACTTTCCTAAAGAGGATCTCTTTAGCCTAGAGGTATGTGAGAACTACCACTTTATGACTAATAGCCCCTATTTTGGCAGTGGCTGTGCAGCTTCACACATTCTTTGAGGAAACCTCTAGAAGGCTCTGTCATTCCCATTCCTGACATATACAGCATCATCCTGGTTTGCTTGGAGGTAGGGTTCATCCTACAGCAGGGACTAAGCAGGCTGGTTCCCATTAGATGTCTTGCACTGTAACTCAAGTAAGATCAGGCCTGTATAGCCCATGGCCAGGAATTACTGCAGTTGTACTACAAAATGTTGGGAGGGTACCCATTCATTCCCTCCCATGTGCAAAAGATAAGAGTACAGTTAATAAAGTATGAAACTTTTATATGAAAAAGAGGAACAACTAAAAAAATGAAGAGGCCTACTGAAACCCCGAAGAATTTTTAAGCGGTTTTGTGAGGTGGTGGTGATGGAGGAGCTTGCTATTGCATAGCATTTGGCAAAACAAGCAAACCAACCATCACAAAAGAGATTGAAAGAGAATGAGAGAGAGATGTATCTCTTTATAACCATTCCTTCTCACCTCTGAAAGGAGAAAGAGGGGACACTGTGATTCCAAGTGATGTATACATGGTAGAAGTCTATGACATACAACTTTGAAGTCTCTGATTAAAAGCTGCTTGTGAGTTGCTAGCTAGAATTAAACTATTGAATTATGTACCCTCCAACATTTCAGATGAACACTGAGACATGCGGCCAAGCAACATCAGAATGGCAAAAGTTATTAATGGGGAAGAAAACACAAGCTAGCAGAGGCTGCAGCAGTTTACTCTCGCCTTAGCCTACTGGGAAGAGCAAAATTCTGCTCCCTTCTCTCCTTTTGGTGAGTTAATTCAGTGCAAACTACTTTTGAATTCATTTTCAGCAACAGAAGTAAGCTGAGGAGAAAGGGGGAAAGTACACGGTGGAGAAGGAAACATTTAAACATAGTAAAGTGGAATGACAGAAGATTAACTCAGACTCTCCTTGGCAAAATTGGGACAATTGAAGGATCATCTATCTATCTATCTATCTATCTATCTATCTATCTATCTATCTATCTATCTATCTATCTATCATCCTTGGTGAAAATTGTAGAAAAACTGTTTTCAGGAGAATCCAACTCCAAGGCAAAAACAAAATGAAAAACTAAGAACTTGCCACTAAAGATCTACATGATGGATTGTGGTTGATCTGTCATGTTTCAATAGCTGGAGGGGAGAAAAGAAAGCAGGAACAGAAAGCAGCAGCAGAGTTTTCATCTGTTTTCATGCTTAGCACAAAATCCCACCCAGCATTTAATGTCTTTGAACCAAATTTTAGAACAGCATGAAAATAAAAATCGATAGAAAGGGCAACTGCTTCCTGAAAGATATGTTAGTTTCTTCATACAAGTTCCTCTCCGGTCTCCATTTTAAGTTATACTGCCATCCATTAAAGATGACAAACCAGTATAAAGATGATTCTTGAATCAGTTTCTTTTTTGAAAGAACAGTGCAAATGTTGTATCTATCATTTCTCATCTGAAATACATGTTAGTGTGTGTGTGTGTGTATAAACACACATATAAGCTAGAGATAAAATAATTATTCTCTATTTTCTGTGAAAAAATATATTAACCTGGAGGTCTTGAGACTTTAAAATCTGGCAAAAGAATGCATTTTAAACTATCTTTTTTGGTTGGAAAAAAGCAACATAGATTGGGCTGGTGTAAAATGAGTGCATAATGTATAGGAAGAAGAAGAAGGGAAAGCAAGGAAAAAGAATCTCAAACTATCCCAGCAAGAGCAGAAACAACTAATGTTTGGAAGGGGGCAAGGACCAGAGTAGACAAATACTGGAAAATTAGTTACAGAAGAGTACAGAACTCACACAAAAAGTTATTGTGCATCTGAGGTCTTTCTTATAATTATAGGACAATGTACTAATTTATTTATTCTTTACCCTGGACTTTGTTTTGGTTTCTGGCCATTTCTATTTATAGTAATCTTTTCTAAATTCGTATTATCATATACAAATATTATGAAAATGTGTATCCTTACTTGTTTTCTCTTTTGGAGACATGCATAGCACACTATCACTTGCAGAAAGTGGATTCAGATAACTCTTTGGAGTGACTTATGGAGGTATATATCCAAAATTCAAAGCTGTCAGAAGCAATATTATATCAATGCATTGGGTTGTATGATGCGTTGCCAACATAAACTACAATTAGCATGATGATGTAGCTCAGTTTTTCGTGACAATCATGCACTTTTTTTCAGTAAAGCACCTCACCATAGGGATGTAAAGATTCTGATAAATTTTGTGTTGATACAATTGTGTCACATTTTAGGTACTGAAATATAAAGACACTTTGCAAAATGTTTTATGAATGTAAAGATACTTTGCAAAACATATCAGTGCTCAATGCATTGGGACATCCCATTGGTTAAAATGATGGAATGTCATGAGATTTCTTGGCATTTTGGGGAAAATGTTTTTTTTTGTGCAAAAACAACATTTTGTATAAAAAACCACAGTGACACAAAATACACTTGCCTGTGCAAATATACTGTTCTTCTGCAAGTTTTTGCATATTTTTTGTGCATCTGATTTGTTTTGGAAAAAAAATAAGGCCCAAAGTGCAAAAAAGTAATAAAAATGTGCAGAAACCTGTGGTAATTTCATCCAATCGAGAGAAAGCTTACGAAATTATTCATTCTTGTATTTAAGAAAAATGTTCACCTACCATGCTTACAATAAATGTACCAGATTTACAGCATCTGAAAACTGGAACAGGCAGTAATTATTTTCATATATTGGAGCACATGATAATTATTATATAGGTCTGTCTATACATGTGCAAGACAACTGAATGTAGGAGCATAGTCTAAGAGCAAGACACTCATGGAACAATCACACACGTTTCATAAAATCTCAATAGTCACACTGTATATCAGGGATAGGCCAAGTGTGGCTCCTGAAGCTCAGCCAAGCCCCCAGATTCCCTAAAAATAAACAGGATTGTTTTCTATGTGGTTTCTTCCCACCAGGTCCCCACAGAATGACTCAAAATCACTGCAAAATATAGCAGTTTTCCCTGAACTCCCCTCACACCTTGAAAATGGCTCAGAAGCCCTTCCAAAATCATCCAAAAATCAGCTGAAGACAATATCTGAAATGACATTGCTCACTACCTGTTTTTGTTTCAGCTGATTTTCCATTGATTTTGGGCTGCTTGTGAAGGGTTTTCAAGGTATGTGAGGGATTCTGGGGAGCAAAAGCTTCCTTTTCCAGTGGTTTTGAGCCATTGCAGGGGCTTGGGGATGAAAAATTGCCTGGAAAACTTAAAAATATTTTTTTTTGGAATTTTTGTGGGGTTCAGTATGCTGATATAGCCTGCAGGGGGGACACAGGAATGAAAATCAGCCTCTACTTCCCCCACTTTTCCCCACCCCACCATAGGGGTACTAGTAATATATACCTAGGTTGCTGGAACATGGGCCATTTCCTCACTGGGCTGTTATAGTCTTATTATTCCACTTTCAACATCCTATAGAATCCTGGAGTTTGCCTTTGAGGCCCTTCCCTAAACTGTGAACCTCAGGATTCCATAGGATACTGAAAGTAGAATAATAACACTATAACAGTCCAATGCAGAAATGGCCATGGTGTAACTGTGTTTTTCTGAAACAGTGCATGAGTGTTACAAAAAGTTGAGTTATGCCGATACACTTGTTGTTGTGTGCTTTCACGTTATTTGCAATGTATGGCACCCTAAGGTGAGCCTATCATGGGTTTTTGGGAGGCTGAAAGTGTGTGATGTGACAAAGGTCACCCAAGTTTCCACTGCTGAGTGGGGAATCAAACCCTGGTCCCCAGGGTCGTAATCTAGTGCTCAAACCATTATACCACATTGGATCTTGCTGATACATTAACATTAGTTAATGCCAGAAACACATGGATTGCTGAATAATTAATCACCATATTATCTCCTGCAGTGGAGTGATTACTTTCCTGGTCTAGTAAAACACTTGCAACAAAAACATCTTTTCCAAGGTGTATTTTTCTGAGATTTGCCTCTAGACCCCTCCTCCTCCTGTATCTTCCTCTGCCCTTCTATTTGCTCAGTGTTGATTCCATTTTGTGTCTTCAGCTGTTACTGAAGCCAAAGTAGGTCTGACCCAAGACACTTTGCTTCCCGAGGCAGAGGACAAGATGGTGTCCAAGGCCACCTTGTGGCCCTCAGAGCACCTTTAGTGTTAGGCTGATTCATAAGTGTAATGGATGAAATACACAGGGCAGAGTTTTGGGCCATACACACCTTGGCTCGCTGGCTTTTCAATGCAGGCTTCTAGAATATGTTATCTGTCACGCCCTGCCTTGGAGACCCTGACAGTGAGGAAAAGGATTCTGAATCTGAGGCAGAAGCTTCCCCAGAGGCAGGAGTTTCCTCAGAAGCTTGCTCAGCAGAAGATAACAAGTAACAGTAGGGGCCTGAGCAGGGGGAACAAATATCAGAGGATGAGACAACACAGATGCTTACCGTGCAAGAAAGACGACGTCAGAGAGAGGGGCTGCACCACTCAGTGTGTTTAAGTAACAAACGAGCCCTAATGAAGGAACACCTGTGGTGACAGCATCAGTAGATAAAAGGTTTTCAGCTGGCCTTTTCCTTTCAGGGTCAGCAATTGATCTTTACAGTTGTGAGAGTCATGTGCTGTCTCATATCTGGTCTACCTTTAACCTCTGCCTGTTTGACTATGACTTGGATTTGCCCTTTGGATTTGTTTGCTTCAAAACCCAAACTCTGTTTGGACATTTTTCCTTCTCTTGCCTTGTGAGTAAACCCTGCTTTGCTGTTTCGTGATTAATTGTCTGTTTTGCCTTGGACACAACATTATCAACTGGGAAAGATTGAAGCTGTAGTTGGTGCGCTGGGGCCAGAGGCAAGGGAATTGTTGGGGCTTCAGAAGGGAGAAGGAAGGCATATGCATGCCTGTCCAACATTCCCTTGCCTTTTGCTTAGGTGCTTGCTTTCCTTCTCAGGGCCGAGCAAAACACAAGGGAATGGGAGAAGGAGAATGGGAGAGGGGACAGGAAGCATGTATGCACCTTGTGAATAATCAAATTCATGAAGATCAAACCTGTGAATGTGGAGGGAGGACTGCATAATACTCAGAATCCCCAGCCATCATGGGCAGTGATGGTTTTTGGGGGCTGTAGTCCCCAGTCAGTTACTTTTCCAATCTCTTGTACTGGCAGTGGCAACATATAAATCTTTGCCACTATACAGTGTGTAACAAGGCCTATGGCACCATTTCTATCAACTGTCCTAGTTTATCAGGGACACTCCCTATTTTGGGCCACAGTTTAGATCGTGAAAGTGGCATTCAGATTCAAGGAAGGGCAGTGAAGATTATGTTATTTGCTGTCTTCAATAAGCCTGTTAACTAAATTATTTTTCTTAATAATATAGGGAGATATTAGGAATGCCTTTTAAAAATACAAATAATTGGTTGCCCTATATGTGTCATTTTTTTCCAGCAGTGACTTTACCTGATTTTTTAAAAAGCATTATTTTAATCCTTAAATGCCAAGAGTACTTATTTTTTAGTAGCAATTAATGGTCCCTGTTACTTTAATAATTTACAGGCTGGTTTTAGTAATTGTAAATTATATATTTCTAATTTAACGATTAATGAATTAGCACTATAAAACTTTCTCTGTGGTATAACATTAATGACTTGAATTGCATTAATATTCCAGGCTAATGGGTTAGTGCTACTACTAATGTTTCCCATCTCTGTTTTCAGTTTTAGTATTGAAGAAGTCTCCTAGAAGTTCTGTAGGCCAGTATGTCAGGTGCATATAAGTCAGAGGTGTGGAAATTCCTCAGGTGTGGTGCCACAGAAGGCTACCTCTGCTCCCTGCCCTTCCAACATGTCCTATTTGTGGAGTTAGTCGCTTATGCCCTCTAGAGAACACGGTGGGTCATTACTCTCCATATTCATTGATTTGACTATTGTGAATTTGATTATTTATGAGTGTGCATGTCTTCCCCCATTATTCTCCTCCCATTCCCTTGTGTTTTTCTGGGCACGGAGAAGGGAGGCAAGGGAGCCTGGGAAAAAGGCAAGGGAATGGATGAGGGAAGCACACACATGTTTTTCCCTCCAAGTTCCCCCTCCCATTCCCATGCATTTTGCCCCAGTGTGGAGAACGTGTACCGAGGCTAAATGTGAGAGAATGGGGTGGAGAGCCCTGGAAGTGAATGGGATGGGGAGTGCTGGGGGAGAATTATTCAGTTTTTCCACTTCCATGATGGTTCTGTGCTCTGAACCCTTATGAAAGTGGAGGGGCAATTGTATATCACTCTAATTTAAAATAGTTTGGGAGTAGGAGTAGGGTGAAATATCCCATCCTGCCCCATAGAGGGTGCTAGTAGACATTTTTATGCATACCCTCTCTTTTTCATTGATGTGAGCAGAAGAGGTTGTGGGGGCACAGTAGGAATCCATGTGGCCTGCATGCCATGCTCTCTCCTCCTGCTGTAAAGAAGTACATGTACATCAGTGCAAGGTGCCAGTGTGTGGTACGCTGTCCAGGCAAGTAGATACACTCCTTTGGGCAACAGCACAGAAGCGGCTGCTAAAGAGACAATGAAGAACAGAGATGGAAAAGTTCTCAGCAAAATGCATTGAATCTTGGTGTGAAGACAGGGACCTCTCAAGTGCACCAGGGTTTCTCTATTGTCAAAATGTGGAGACATGGGAGCAACCACAAAATTGATGGCAGCTAGTACTGCTCAGGTTCACATTTTGATTTGGTCTCATTCATGTGGCTGTTGCTTATAAACAATTCTCTGTAGAAACTAAACATGCACAAGGCAATGAATTACTAAGTATGGATAGAACATTGTTCAGAACAGAAGCGATAAAGTTTCTGCCACACATTGGCATCACTGTAGAGGACACAATAGAGAAAATGTGGTCTCTGGTAAAGGCCTGTTCTCACATTAACTGAGCAAACTGGTTTCTGCTCTTCCTTGGCTTTCTCTCCATGTCATTTTGGGACAGAAGGCAAATGTCTCCTGTAGGATTTGTGAGGAGGCAGGCAGCAGAGGGATCTGCAGATATATTTTTCAAGCTCGCCATCAGTAAGTACATCTCTTCTTCTGGCCAGTGCTCAGGTTCAAGGAAAGCCTTATGTTCCTAGAAAAGTATGAGGACCCATTGTGACCTTAGAAGCATGGGAGAATGTCAGAATGACAGAGAATTTTCTTTGATACTGGACTGAGTCTCAGATATAAAAATTACTTTTTTGAATTGCAGCTCCCTGAATCCCCCAGCCAGCAAGGCCACGCTGGGCTGGAAGACACTGGAAATCATAGTCCAAAAAAGGTAACTTGTCCAGATTCCACCCCTTCCCCACAATTCTGCTGGGTCTTGAGCTCAGTGTGATGGTTTAGTTGCTATTTTACTCTGCTGGAGCACAGAAATATACTTCCACACAGTTGGGCTGCTCACTGCACTATGTGTTGGTTTCCATGCATGTATATTTATGTGCATTCACACTAAAATCAAAATGCATCCACCCACTACCTTCCCCCCAGAGAATGAATTTCTAAACAAGGGATATGAAAAATGTGGATTGATACATGTTGGATTGCAGACTATCTCAACTCCCAAGCTGGTTGGAGTTGTTGGGGTTTGTAGTGTGACTACATCTGGAGGGTCATGTATTACCCCTCCTGAATGCTGAAGACTAGGAATGCTATTTATGTTAATATGCTGTAAGAAGGTATCTCCCAAAAGCTAAAATCAGATCCAAACTAGAGACAGTGACAGACTTAAGATGGAAAGAATATTCATAAAATGGTTAAAAAATGTGTTTCTTGAGTGTGAGGAAATGCTGATAAGAAAAAACCTGGACTGATGAGAATCTTTGCAGTTTGGGTCTTATTCTGCACTAAATTTTGACTCTTTTGTGCAGAAGACAGCATTTTCTCTACAGAAAATAGTATTTCCATGGAAAAAATGCTGTCATTGAGGACTTATGCTGTGCAAAATTTGCACTTGACTTTTTTTTTTGCACTGAAAACAGCTATTTTTTTTTGCATAGGAAATGCTGTTTTCTGCACAAAACAACCATGTGCGAGCTTTGCACAGAGTAACTCACGCACTGAGAATAATATTTGAAAACTGTACAGGTTTTGAGGATTTTCTTGCTATGGAAAGAAGTTTGCTAGAATTACACATTGCTTCATTCAGGAATGAAATTAGTAAAAAACTATATGTATAGAGACAAACCCAGAACAGATAGGAAACCATAGCTATCTTGGGTTGAACAATATGGCAACCTGGACAAATTGAGATGTGAAAACTGAAAATTTTCTCATGCTATGACTACACTTCTTAACTACTCCATGGGAGCAAGACTACTGGAGGTAGGGCAGTTACCCTGTCTTGATACCTCAGTGAATACTTGATTTCACTGTTTTGGACCAACCTTGGAAGAGCGGAAAATTTTAGACCTGATTGTCAAGTGTCCCCTTCAAATTCTCCACCAAATTAGTGGATAGAGAATATGTATGTTGGAGGGATTTCTTAAGGGGGAGGGCAGAGAAATTCTCTAGTAGTTTCTCAGGGTAGGGGTTCATTGCTTGCAGGGCATAACTTCATTCTCCTCGTTCATTCTCTTCTCCAAGGTTTGTTGGTGCTGCTCCTACCGAAAGAGGACTCATGAACAGTGTTGATAGCCTAGCCGGCATTCTGCACCCTTTGTGATGCCCCAGGTGTAGTATTGCCCCAAAGCATTGTGGGAGGGAAACAGTAGCTGCCACATACACAAACGGTGGAGAACCTCAAGAGAAAATTCTGAAAAGTGACCTTTTTCTAGATGGGTGAGGAAATCTCCAAAATTTTCTCAGAAAAAAAAACATCCCTTGAAAAAATTCCATTCAGCTGCAAAGAAACCACATAGGAGGTGCCATCAGTGTCTTATTTCTGGTAGCACTGTGTTTTGCCCTTAGAGGAGAGACAGTGCTAGTGTGGAATGCAGGAACATGGTTGGCTCCTTCCATTTAACAAACCTGCTCTTGATTTAAAGGAAGCTCAACCAACAGAGCTGGAACTGATCAGCAACCATTTTCCTGTTAGGTAACAAATGCCCTTAAGTGTCCCACTGACTTCCACCATAACCTTTCACTGACATAACCATAAGGAATAAAACTTCTGCTATTTTAGGTGATTATCAAAACAATTGAAGTCATACCATTGGTAATCTGATCAAATTCAGCACTTCTGTTTGTGAGTATTGCTGTATTTTTCTTTTTCTATTGCTGACAGTTTCTGTCAAATGTCAATCTGTAAGTTGTAACACCAAAACCAAAATAATCATAATAATAATAACCCTGTGCAAAATTTACATTAGCATTAATACAAATCTTACAAGGTCAAGAAGCTTAAGAAATGTTCAAATCACCGGTCAGTTAAACAACATGACGATCCCACTGGTATGTAAAATGTAAAAGGAAGAAAGTTCTTAGAAACCTGCAAAGCCAGTTTAAAGAAGCTTTTAAAAAATCTACAGAAACTAAACTGCTGTCAAACTTGTTTGAGAGAAACACAATGGCAACTGTCAAGTAGAATTAAGGGAATATCTTGAGCACAAAATGATGGATGATGTTAAGTGGGTGATGTATTTTCCAACGACAGAAATTGTTGAGTGAACACTGGAGGCTACCAGCACAGAGGTTCACCTAGAGCATCTTTTGTGTTAGTGACAATCTTAAAGGAAAGATCTCCTACATTATATCCTGTAGGGGAATGGGTCCTCCAGGCATGAGCTGAAACAATTGTGCTTCCTTTCATAGCTTGTTGGGTTTCAAATCAGTGAACTGTGTTGTTTTCTATCTAATGTTCCTTGGGAAAAGAGAAAGAAATCCATTTCACTTTCAGAAATACTAATATATAAATATGGAATCTTACTCTATCGTATTATATAACACTAGATGTCAATCCATGATCAGGCTGTAAACCCTACTTCAAAATACTCTCCAGCGCCCCCTTTTTTAATATAAAGAAGCAATAAAACTGTACATTAAAAGATATGAACTTATCTGTGAGCTACAAAAGTAGGTTTCCCCCCTTGTTAATAATTTTTGAAGTGTAAACAAAGAGGTTCAAGTATAAAAGTGAGTTATCAGTGACTTGGCAAAATATTTTGGCACCTGATGTCACGGGTTCAAGGTCTTTTGAAGATCGGTCTCATTGATGCTCAATGAGTGTCACAATGCTTAGAACTTTGCTACCATATGTCACTGGTGAAACTTAGCTCCCTTGTTGACAATGGTAGCAAGGGGTTGTTCCTATGAAATTCTTGAGCATCCTTCATGCTGCTATTAAGAGGTAGCTGTCCATTGAGTAGCGTCAGGGGTATGTTGCAGTAAGTGTGGTGATTACTACTTATGGCAGCTAGTGGCAATGTTGCCGACTGCATGTTGTACTCGTATCCTCTGCAATAATGTCTTGTTTGCACCGATTCAGGTTGTTGATAATCGCCCAGGTCTGCTGGAGATGCAACCATAGTCGCAGAGGTGTCTGTCACAGCAATGGAAGGCATTGTTTGGAGATCCCCAAAAAGACCCTGTTCAGCAGAATCCAGGACTTGACGCCGAGATAAAACCTCTTTTTTCTTTGCGGGCATTTCATACAGCAAGCGCTTCCAAAACTTAGAATTCAGTTTGCTGCTTTTGGGGCCGTTCCATTTGATTACCGAGAAGAGTTTAATGGTCTGCTTTAAAGATTCTACTTCTTGGTAATTTACTTTGCCTTTTAATTCAGGACACTCAATGAAAATGACTTTGATTTCTCCACTGACGAGCATGTTGTGGAGTCTGTTTTCCATCTCAAAAATACTCCACCCTCTCCTGAGTACGTAATCTGGAGTTAGTACAATAATGAGTCGGCGGCTTTGTTCTACACATCTTGTGAGATCTTCAAGGTACGCTGCAAATTATAAGAAAAGAGACAGTAAAATAGAGAAATAAAGGCACTGCACACTTACACACAAAGTTGGCCTTGCAATTCAAGTAGGAAAAAAACTTCTACTCCTCCTTGACCAACTCCACAAATAGATGTACATATCTAAAGGTCTTTCTGGCTTTTTATGGTCAATGATTTTGAACTGTTGGGGCTTAGCATTTCCTGTTCTTGCATCTCCCATTGAGAGAAGCATGATGTTTTTGCTGATTAGCCAGCCACAGGTATCCCATTGGCTGGTGAGTATGTGTTGTGATAAACAAGTATCAGAGACATGTCTTCAAACAGGCAGTGGGCCACCCATCCAGGACTTTGAGGTTCTCAACACCCCTGGACTTGTTGTGGAGCTACTGCAGTCCCCCCACAGCCATTCCATGGCACATGGAGAGTATTGGGGGGGGTGCCAGATAAGTGTCTGGCTATGTCTCTGTAGGCAGACGCAAAACAATGACATCATCCTCTGACTTCTGCTGCGGTTTGCTGGCAGTCTCGACGGATGATGTAAAGCCACCGGGACATAGCCAGACACTCCTCTGGTTTCTCCCACCCCCTTTCTACCAGCCAAGGAACAGCTGTGGGCAGTGGCTCCAGTGGCTGTCAATCTTGTATGTGTGAATGTGTGCGCGCGCATGTGCCTTGATTATAGAAAAGTGTGGAAGAGAATACTAACCTCCACAACAACAGCAAAAAGACAGAGGGAGGTGTGAAGTGACTTATCCCAGATTAGGCCACTAACAGGACTCCAGCAATAGTAAATTACATCTCTGATGCCAGCAAGATAGGATTTCTTATTCCAGCCTAAATCTAGGAATCCATAAATGTGTGCACTGTGTCACCTTTTGGAACATTTCCCGGGCAGTACAATGTTCTTAGTCTTTTAGTATTTTCATGCAGGATGACTACTACTGTGTCTTCTTTCAGCTATAGAAGTACTACAAGCTCCATGTTGGCCTAGGACTTACAATATTAGTGTCCAATGTGGGGAACTTTTGGCCCTATAGATATTTTGGCCTGCATTTCCCATTAGCCCTTTCCAGTAGTACAAAGTTTTCTGCACAGGAAGCTGAAGTCTAAAATATCTGGAGGGCCTAAAGGAATAGCAGCAAACTCATTCTCAAAGTCTGGATCTTCATGAAGCCCAAATATCTCCATCTACATACAAAAAGCAGGAATCAGCAGGTTTGGCAAGCTGCACACTTTGAAGATGTTCCCTTAAAAAAATCTTTAGGAAGAAAGATTGCTAAATGAGACAGTGATAACTGAGCACCCTCAGTAAGTACGGAGTGTGGGCTAACTGTTGGCAGGAAAAAGGAAAAACTTTTGTAGAATAAAACAGAATAGGATGAAGTATTCTGAAAGAGGTCCGCTGGCTGGAACTATGAGCAGAAATGATTTAACATTTTTTGGTCTTTTTCTTTTTATTTCTGATTCTTAGACCCTTTCTTCCCCTGGAAGTTTCCTGGTTCTTGCTCGGCAGCTACAAGCATATTAAGAACCACCAAACATGTCAAGGACCAGAATTCTGACTTGGAATCTGAGCCTGAGGAAAGCCCTGGAACTGTTGATGGGCAACCTGAAGAGAAACAGAGCCAAGACCCACAGACAGCTGACCTATCAGCTTTGGAAACAGCACAGTCCCCAAATCCATGGACCCGGCAAGTGAAAGGAGAGCAGAGCAGAGGCAATCAATGAGGCTCCTTGCCAGAAAGTAGGAGGAACACACTTAAATAGTGATAGCTGGCTGCAGCCATATAAGAACTAGCTATGGCCATATCCATTGCTGGAAACAACCATTTACTTCCAGCTCTCATACCTGTGAACCTGGTTGTGATTTGACCTTGGCTGCCTCACCACCCTGCCTGGTTCCTGGACCCTCCCATCAGCTGACAATCTGGACTGATTTGACCATGTTTCTGCAAGGAGATTCTCAGATGCAAGAATGCTTCTTAAGCTTTGTTGATTTATGATCATTGCACTGGCTGCAATTAACTCAAGAACTTGAAGCTAATTGCTTCCTCTCTTGCATAGTTCAGGGTGGGAGGAACTGGGTCAGGACAATACCTAAAACTGGAAGTTTTTGCATCTATTGCCAATCAATTTGATCTGCTTAAGGCTGCATACTGAAGAATCTACTAAGTCTGTAGCATCTTTCCAAGACTGATTTTTTTTAAAAGCCCAGGAGCACACAGGGCTCTAGTTGTGGGTCATATTTTTGAGACAGACTAATAAAACCGAGAGCCTGAGAGAAATCTGTTATGTTTCTATGACAGACACATAAGATGACAATGTTTCAAGGTGTGCATATTTACAGTGGAGATGTGTTCAGGGAGGGGTTATCAGACAATCTGAATGCAGACAGTATCCTTGACAGATACTTTATGAACTGCTCTTGCC
The DNA here is from genome assembly GCA_948472985.1 of Iguana delicatissima. NCBI lineage: Eukaryota > Metazoa > Chordata > Lepidosauria > Squamata > Iguanidae > Iguana > Iguana delicatissima. The sequence goes on from CAOKZL010000185.1 coordinate 1,145,277, forward strand.
TCTTTCCCCAAGACAGGCGAGAGAGAGGAAGATGCTGTTCACAGGTGAGCCAGTGACATATTTACAATCTATTTTTAATATGAAATAGATTGAAGGGCAAAGAAAAGAGACTTGAATTCTTCCCATTTACTGAATGTGTACAAAATCCCACACACTCAGTTATGAGTGACAGATACTACCCCCCCCCACCTTTCCAGCATTTTAGAATTCAAAGTTACTGACTTAGGTCTCTTTCCACTGTAACTGCCACAGATCCATGCTATTGAATCCTGGGATTTGTAGTTGCTTGAGGTATTTCAGATTCTCTGCCAGTGAACTTTAGTATCCCTACAAATTATAAATCCTAGGATTCTGAAGGATGCAGCCCTGACAATTAAAGTGATATCAAAGTTTTGTAATTATGTGGTGGAAAAGAGAGAATAAGTCATATCTACACTATAGCATATGTTTTATAGTGGTTTGAGAGTTAATTTAAATGTAGATATAGTTTGGTGAGGATGCTGTTAAAGTTTCTTAGTTGTTCCTCACAGAACTATAGCATTTAATCTAACTTTGGACTCAAATAGAGTAGACCCATTAAAATGAATGGGACTGACTAGTCACCACTTACCCAACTCCTATTGATTTCAACAGGGCTATCCTAGCTGGGAATAAAGTTGCATTTAGTCAATAGTTCCATGGGGAGAAAAAGGTGACCACAAACCAACTTAAATCTGTTATACAGATATATCCCAATGGGATTTTTGTACATTAAAGAATTCATCCAGAATTGGGCCAGCAAAAATTTTGTGGGATCTGTTCAGATTTTCATAAAAGCAAGCAAAAATAGCAATAGCATTTATTTCTATACCGCTTATCAACTGAGTGTTATCTAAGCGGTTTACAATGTATTTTTAGCTAATTGCCCCCAACAAGCTGGGTACTCATTTTACCGACCTGCAAAAGGATGGAAGGCTGAGTCAACCTTGGAGCCTGGCAGGATCGAACTCACAACCTTGTGGTTGCAGTACTGGCATTTAACCATTGCGCCACCAGGGATGAAACTAAGTGCTGGAAAAATTCTAGTATGAACAACTCAGCCAACCATGCTTGGTTCCTTCTGTTGGCCTGCAAAGGCAATTGGAAGTGTCATCTAAGAGTCAACATACTGGAAAAGTTTTGTTTGGGATACCTTTCAGAAAGTATTTGGAGGGAAAAAAGTAAAACTAAATCTTCACCCAGAGAGCTGAATTACGCAGAAGACTTTCTGTCCCCACAAAAATCTAATTGGCTGGAGATGGGCAGACAAGTAGAGCCAGGTAGATAGTCCTCCCGCCCACTTCACCCACGCCCCCTGCCTGAGAGGAGGACTAGCAGAAGTCCTACTCTACTTACTTCTTTCAACTCTCCTTCCATTGGAAGATAGGGACACCAGTTGGAAGAAGAGCCTGCAGAAGGAAAAAGTGCACATTGTAGGGGTTGTTCCAAGTGGAACTCATCCCACATGCAGTCTGGCTGTGTGGATCATTGAAAAAAAGCAAGTAATGGGCGAGCACTTGCAAGCCTGTATATTTATAGCATTGTTCTGCAAACGATTGGCATAGAAGACTCATAAGCAAAGCTTGGAATGTTATTTTTTAAAAAAATGTAATTTGTTTGCTGCTTCTGCAAAGGTAACTCATTAACGTTACTTAAAAGAACGCTGTTAGTGGCATGTTACTAACATGCTACCTTTTAGTTACTTTTGTTGGATTTAAAATAATTTTATGACAACACATCCTTCACAACACCAACATGTTATCAGTAACAAGTATACATTGTTCATTATAATAAAAAGATGTTATCAGTCATTTTGTTTCTTCTTTTAAAAAATTACCGTTTGTTATTCCCCAAGAATAACACATCACAGGTAATATAAATTACCTGTGATGTGTTACGTCCAAGCTCTGCTTGTAAGTAAAGCAATGTCATGTCAATTCGTAATCAACTCGAAGGAATCTGAAAGGAAACCAATGAACCTGAGAGTGATGTGATGAATTTCAGAATCATTCCACTGAGTTTTAAGATCAGATCTTGAGCAGATATAAGTTTGCCTTCCTAAGATTATCTTTCTAATTAGTATAATTGGTGTGCATAAATCCTTCTTTCTTTCCCCTTTGCATTCTAGATATTTTGAAAACAATGGATAGTGACACCACCATGTGGCAAAATGCAGAGCAAATTGCCCACGTCGATTTATTTCCTCCCCAGAGAACAAACATGGCACTGAAAACTTCCAATCCTCATTTAATGCCCTATGATAGAAGAGACCAAGGGAAAATTTGCCTATGGACATGCATGTAGAGGTTCACGTGCTTTCTCAAAACAATAGTGCAGAAGCAGGAGGTCAATATGAGATGAGGATGAAAAACATGGTGTGGTCACATATAGGGCATGGTGGAAAACTAATAATGTGTTCAATCTTCAAGTGGTTTTATTTAGAGAAAGTCTACTATGTTCCATGGGGTATATTGTTGTATGTCTTCAAGCCATTTCTGACTTATGGTGATCCAAAGGTAAACCTATGATAGAGTTCTCTTGTCAAGCTTTATTCAGAAGGGGACTGGCATTGCCTTCCTCTGACGCTGAGAGACTGTGGCTTGTCCATCATCCTCCAGTGGGTTTCCACAGCAGAGCAGAGATTTGAACTGTGATCTTCTAGAGTCCTAGGCCGTTTCCACACTAGACTGTTCTGGTGCTATTATTCCACTTTCAACATCCTATGGAATCCTGGGGTTTACAGTTTAGGAAGGGGCCTCAATGCTGAAAGTGGAATAATAGCACTAGAACAGTCTAGTGTGGAAATGGCCCTAGTCCAACATTCAAGCCACTACGCTCCCAGATAAACGTACATAGGATTGCAGCCTTAATTTTAGCCACTTAGATGAGTTTTCATTAGACAGCTATTAGAATCCCAAACTGCAAAGAGGCACAGCCTCAAGAGTGACTGCACATGCTTATGCAGACTTGAGCCAGGGATATAAATGAACATATGCCTTAATAATTTGTTATATTTGGGGAGGGTGTAGGTAATGCTAATCTTTGTATGAGTCACTTGCATGGCCAGGCCTCCTATTCACTTCAGTGTAGCTGGTTTCTCCACTGTAGTGAATAGGGAATATTGAGGTGGTCTGATATATGTGAAGTTCTCTGTGAACCTTAAAGGAAAACATAAATTTTAGGGTGCCTTCCTTCATCCCTAAATAGCCCATGGAGGACTTGGCATATGTAAGAAAAAGAAGGGAATGCAATATGCTGGCCAGAAGCCCAAAGAAAAGTATTACAATATTTTCTTGAACATCCTACTTGCTCTAAGGCAGGATTCAGTATTGTATGACTGCAGCTGAGTAATTCATAGACACACCTGTATTTACAACGCACTGATTTATAGAAGCAGAAATACATTTCCAGATGCAGCAAGTACTAAAGGCTTGTTGTGCCCAGCATGCATTTTCCTAAGGCTGTTCAATCATTTTATATCGCAGTTGGAATGACAGCTTTTTTCCTCTGCTGCCCTTCTTCTTGCCAAAGATAGCAGGGAGAATGGACAGCCCCATTTCTTGTCATCCCGGCCAGACCCACAAGCAACAACAAAAAGCCACAACAGGAGGCTCCTTTTGCTGGCTTGTGAAACCAGGCCTGAAGGCCACAGTTCAACAAACATAACCTTTCCTCTCTGAGAAAGAAGCAAGTCACTGGTGGGAGGAAGAGGTCAGAGCTATTTCTGAACACAGCCTTCTCCGAGGTAGCTAGCCTGAAGAAACTGCCAGCATATCAGCCATTTTCGCTTTGATCATTTGAGTGGGAAAAGCTTTTCCTTAAAAGAGAAGAGCTTGGTGTAATCAATGAACAAAACATATCAGTGTTATAGTACTGCACTTCAGTCCCTACCGAGTTTGCAGAGGATTGGCATAGGTACTAACCCAATTCGAAGTGCCCGCACCAGAGAGCAACCCTAGACTGAGAAATGCATTCATGAAAAGACGCAGTCAGTGTTCAATCTCTGTGGACAGGTACCTGAACATATGGGCCAAGAGCCACGTGGGGCAAGACTCTGCCTCTGCACAGCCAGGGTGTGACGTTGTCTGTGCACTTCTGCTGCGCCACTTTCTGGTTCTGAGGAAGGTACACACCCCAGAGGGGGAAAAATATATTCAGGGTCAACTGTGTTGGCCATGCAGCACAATATTCCAAATCTACAAGCAGCAAGACCTATATCAGGCCAACTCCAAAGCATAATATACATCATGCAAGCTTTCAAAACTTCACTGGATTCTTCACCAGGCAAAGATGTTACAAATCATTCAGGAGAAAAATGGTGATGATGTTAGAATCACAGGCCTACAATCTGTCTGAGATACTATCAGTTAAGATGGTATTGAGACCCCTTGAGAAATTCACTATTCTCTGCCGAAAGGAGAAGTTAGCTTTGCACAGGACAGGGACAGCTGGATCTTGAAAGAAGTTATTTTTCTGTTGCTCATGGAGTTGAAATGTTATTACCTGTCTTTTATTGTTCTTTGTCTCTGGTCCTCATATGCCGACACAGGAAATGGCCTCTTCCTGCATTGAAATCCTTCAGTACAATCTTAACTGACACTGTCTCAGACAGAATGTAAACCTGTGACTCCAACATTGTCCCCATTTTAATCCTGCATGATTGATGAAGGCTGGTGCAGTCAACCTTTGACAGCTTGCAAAATGTATTTGATGCTTTGGAGCTGGCCCAATAAAGGTATCACTATTTGTGGACTCCAGAGGGGGACGACCTTCTCCACGGCCATGTAGTGATCACAGGAGGATAGGAAATGGGGGTCCTGCCTGAAGTTTTGCAGCTAGGTAATGAAAGGTTATGCTGCTTTCCTGGATCTGTGGAGAATGGGAAGAATAGAATCCATTGTCTGGCTGTAAAACTGCAGCCAGCTGCTGCCCCTCCAGCCAGAAGAAATGGGCATTCTCCTAGATATTGCAGGGCCCTCAGAGGACTCTTAGAGATCCAGGAGGAAGATGTTGTCTTTTTGAGTCTGGCGCAGGAACAGCAGGATAACACTCGCCAGTCTTGTCCTCTCCCAGCTGCTAAATGGCTGTAGGATTGGCGCCCGACCAGTAAGGAAGTTGGTGATCTGCCCAGAGCGAAGGAGAGGAAGTATATCTCAAGCAGCCAGCAGGCAGAGCATGGAGGCAATCCCTCAGTTCCCCGTGGTTTGCCTCTTGCTTTTGGCCCTTCCCTCAATGGCAAACCCCAGGATTCCATAAGATGTTGAAAGTGGAATAATAGCAGTATAACAGGCTAGTGTGGAAATGGCCTAAGTCAGAAATGCAGATGGTGTCCAGCACCCACCCAAGTCAAAGTGTATGGTAGTGAAATCCGGCCAAGTGATTTTGGCACATAAAGCCACCTTTTTATAATATTCAGCATCTGGAGTCTGAGGCAGCTTCTCCACTTTGCTTAATGGCAGGGCCAGGCCTTCATAGAACATAGCCAGTCCCAGGCTCATAACCCATGAATCATTATGTCAGCATCTTACTTGTTCAATGTTTTTATTCCCCCCAGGAAATATGGGCTACTAGCGACTTGCAGCTTGCTTTTAATTAACAGCCTGCATTGCCATTAGTAGAAGGGGACTACACATTCCTTCCATTCTGTATGAAAGAATCAAATCCTTTAAAAAAACAAACACCGAATCCTTCCAATTGCAAGGGAAAAAAGACACAGGGTAATTCTCAATGCTTGGAAATGAGAAAGCTGACATCTTCAGGTAGCATCCCTATGTTTGATGATGGTTAATGACTCTCTGAAATTATGAATTGTTGCTGATGCGTCTGAATGACAGGTGGACAGAAAAGAAAATGCCATCCCATCTACAGAGGCACCTGTGAGCAGGCTGATTCATTTAAAGTATTTGTTCCCTTCATCAATATTTTTTGTGACTCCAAATGCTTTCATTCTTCTCTCTCCTTTTAAAACTTGAAAAGTGTGCCTGGAAGAAACAGCAGCTGCACATGGAATATGAAATTTGTTCTCCTAATAGCTTCATGTGCTGCACAGTGATACCTTCCATTTGTTTTAGCTTTGATTTGTAAAGAGCCTGCACAGAGCTAGGCAAGGCACAACGTGAGAAGGTTAAAAGACAAAGCTTGCCCTCCAAGATCACGATGAAAGTCCTGGATTCCTGCTCTTATTATAGGCTTATGGCTGCAATCCTAAACACGCTTAGCAGGGAGGAGGCATCACTGAGTTCAAGGGGATTTACTTGTAAGTAAATGCCATTATGAAAGTGCTGTAAACTGGCTAAAATCATGCATGGGGAGATGGAACATACAGTCCTGCTCTGGTGGAACTCTGCTTTGTCTCTCCTTCTGTAGGATTCACCATTTTAAGAGCCTGGCCATGTCCCAGTAGTGAGAAGCATGACAGAAATGCATCTTCTAGGACCAATTGGGATCCTCTGGAAATCACCAAGGATAACATTGATGTAGTGCACCAGAACTGGCGAAAATGCACTTACAGAAATGGAATGGGCACAGAAAACTGACAATGCGTGGATGCAGACTAGCCCTTTCTAGCCCCAGCTATAACATTTTAACAAGTTCTCTTTCCTCGCTTCCTGAAATTAAGTTATTGGTTTATCTGAATCTTGTACAAAAGGAAGTAAAACAAATTGCTTTCTGCATGCTCTCTATGGCAAAACCACTAAGGGTAAAATTTCGGGGACAAAAGAATACCCTTCTCATTAATCCTGGGTTAATTAAGGTCAGGGATATTGCCAACACCATGAATCTAACTTACCCAACATAATTCAGAGTAGATTTAATAGCAGACCATGAAGTACAATAAGCTGCTCTGCAGTGCTGACAAATATCTGAGTGATGTTCAGTCTTTGTAATGTTTACTTGCATTTTTAACTGTCTGTCAAAGGCTTAGTGTCGATACAAAGTTTTCAGTTCCTTAAGTATGGTTAGCTGATTAGATGTACACATGGCTTTTCCATCTTCTTTCCTCCTTGTTCCCTCTTGAACACAAATTCTCTGTACCTTCCCTGATATCTACCGCTGTAGTGTAGTATTATGGCCAGAACCTTGTGGCTCTATGCTAGTGTAAAAATGATTTTATAAACAATTTGCTTGCTCAATATGCTGCAAATTTAAAGACCACCAATTGCTTTCATTTTTAACTTTGTGTGTGGGGAGTTACTTGACTGTTGTGCAACGGATGATTCAAAGGCCATGGTTCCCATTGTGGAATCTATCTTGGTGTAGATTGATGTTATGCTAGATGAGCCTAGAGTTTTTCGCTGTGTCTGCATCAGCACTAAACAGATACCCTTTGTAAGCCATCTTGTAATTTGGCAAAAGCACCAAAAATCCTGGCTTAAAATACTGGTGTAGCAGGGAAGCCCCATCCAGTGTGCTAACTATGTTTATCACCAGCAGAAAGAGAGTGGTACCCAAGGCATTTAAATGAATCATGGCACGAAGTAAGAAATTGTTGTGTGTGAGAAAGAGAGAAGGGAGGCAAGCCAGTGGTAATATTTCTGGTCTCATAACCATGCAGTGGCCTAATTGGCTGCTTTGGGTCTCCCCACCATAAACACAATTTTATGAAAAGTATGATAACAGAAGACAGAAATGTATATCATGTAAACAGCAGCAGCCACCTCCAGAACAAACAGAAATCCTGTGGCGGTGGTGCTCTTTTGCAGAACAGAGCTTGGAAAAGTAACTTTTTTTGGACTACAGTTCCCAGAATCCCACAGGCAGCATAGCCGCTGTCAGCTTTCACAGAAGGAAATCTGAGCACAACTGTAACCAAAAAAGAAGGTCAGAAATTCTGGAAAAGGCATTTGTAGGAGGGATTATAATGCAAGTGGCAAGGACTATGGCTACAAAAAAAAAAAAAAAAAAGGAAAAGTCACTTGGGGAGAACTGCACCTCCCAAAATCTCCCAGCATCTTCTTAGCAGTATCAGATCAGTAGTTTCAAAACCCAAGTTTATGGATACTTACTCCCAGTAGGGATCAGGTCCCTGTCTGGAATGAACAGCTTGTATCCATAATGCTTCTCCAGAACGTCTGGCAAGATTTCAAGGGCAAATTGTTCTTCTTCATTGTTGTCACAGTCTAATGTGTCTGGATCCACTTTTGTGTAAGAGAGATAGGCATCGTATTCCTTATTGTCTGCAAACAGAGTCACAAATTGCATTTCAAAGAGAAGAAAAAGAAGGCCTAATTTCAACAGTTTCCAAAAAGAAAAGTTGTGTTCATTTGTAGCACCAAAACAATCATGTTAGGAGGCCACTTAGAGGCTAGCTAGGAGAGGATAAAGCTGCTGGCTCCTATATCAGCGGGGCAGTGAATCCACTTCCACTTCTAGTCCAGACTTTAAAGGAGTTACCTTTAACCACTATACCTGCCCCGCACATGTTACAGCTGGTTTGTCAGAAGGCTTGAAACAGTCATCTCAGCCAAAGGGCCATTTCATGAAATGGCAGTGATCAGTATCCTGATGGTGAGATGCATACGCATAACTGGAGGTTGTGTCTACAAAAAGATTAATTTTTTCACATCTTGCAGAAAGTGGTGCTTGGTACCATTTCTTTGCAAGGCCTCAAATCCGGGGCACTTCAGCAACTGGGTGGGGCTGGTGGGTGCTCTCTGTCTCCCTGACTTGCTCCAGGTGCACACCTGGGCTCTTTCTGACTGCTCTTGAGCACCAAGGGAAGGAGGAGCAGAGCTGGAACTCTGAGCTGGAACTCCTTCTTTCCTTTATGAACCTGTGGGGAGAGAGCTGAAACTGGCAGCTCCCTCCAACTGCTGTTGTTTTTGGGAGAAGCAGCCAAGCAGAGGAACAGCCTCTGCTGATTCTCCCACCTATGCAGTGACGGAGACTGACATTCCAACAGTATAAGGCAGGCTCCGAGTCAGTATCTTCTCTTTCTACCAAAGTCAGCTTCAGTGGACACCCTGCTAGTGCCATACACAGGCCTAGGTTCACCACCTATCTATTTTTTTTGGTCATTGTGGAGGTTGTGGAATTCCCTTCCTCCCCTACCACTGAGCTGCTGCAGACCCCCTTGAGGTGCATTCTGTAACTGGTCCAAAGTGGATGGGTGAGGATGGAGAAATGCCTGGTCAGATATACACAGCCAGATGAGGAACGATGACAGATGGAATCCTGTAGCAGTAACTGTGACTGTTTCATATTTACAATCACTACTCAGTCATGATTTTGACACTATTGTCACAATCGTAACTCGCCTCCCAACCTACTTTATTGGGCATAAGCTTCATGAGTAGGAGGAGGGCCATTCTGTTGGGGATCAGAGCATGGCTGAATGATGTTTCCTTCAGGTCTGGAGGAGGCAAGCCAGGAGAGGTTCTTAGTTAACTATAACCTGATACAGGTTTTCGGCCCTCACCTTCATTTGAAACCCAGTGGACCTCAGTGGATAATGCAGTAATTTTGTCCTGGCTATGGAGACTTAGCCAGATACTTTCCCAATCCTGTTCCTTGCAATCCAGTAGCCATGGAATGGCCATGAGGGAAGTGCAACAGCTCAATGGTTAGTCCAGGGGTGTTGAATGGCCAGCTGTAGTATCACATTCAGAACTGCTTCAGTGTCCTGTGCCATACAGGATTCTGGCCTCAGAAAAATTGTAGGGTAGGGGGAATATTCCAGTCATGGAAGACCCACAGGCAAAAGACAGGGATCAAAGGCCTAGCAAATTCTATCTTAAAGTTCTTACTTCCAAACAGTAAGGACACCTCAGGAAAGGCACTCTGACTTTTTAGAATGGGGAAAACTTTCATACAAATGTATAAAAAACCAGAAGATGATGTTGTCATGGGTGGGGGGAGAGGAAATGGCTTTCTTGGGAGCCCCAGAGGGGCTGGGTTGGGACTCCAAGAGTGCTATCCTAGAGCATGGTCCAAGTCAGAGAAATGGCATAGCACTCGTGCTGAAGCTAAGGAAATTTGGGACTAGCCCATGCACTCCACTCTTGAATTTCCCCATGGAAAAAATAGGATACAAATAAAACAAAAAAAATATCAGTGGCAAAGTGGTCAACATTTACTCTTTACAATCTTGTGACTTTTGAGATTCATGTTTATGGTCATTAATGATCCAAGATGACCCTGTAAACCTACTTCTTAAGTCAGGGAGCACCCCAGCTGAAGGGTTTCTGAGTCGCTGCCATCAGGGGCGCTGGGAAATGATGACTGTAGCGCCCTCCTGGTCATGGGATGCCTTGTGACAGGCAGCTGGGGTCTCTCCAGCTTCATGCATCCCATAATAGAAGAGTGCTGAAGCCATCATTTCCCAGTAACCTGATCTGCAGCACTTTGGAAACTCTTCAGCTGGCGAGTGCCCTGGCTTAAGAGAGAGGATTTAGGAGAGGTGTGTGGCATTGGCAGAAGTAGCTATGATGACAGAGCTCCATTGTCATAGCTACATCTGATGAGGCAGGGTCTCAACATAAATACTTGCAAATAAATCTGAGGTATACAGTTAACTTGACCTCCCCTTGCAATAAATAGCAGCAGGGCTGGTGGTGAGACCAAAGCCATCTGAAGACTGGAGTACCTGGAGCATGGAGGGTTGCTGCCTTTAGGAATAAAACTTACAGGAAATCAAACGCATTAAACTGCATGCATTAGACTATTTATCATCCATGATTGCACAGTATATTCAGGCTGAATGTTAAAGCATGTACTTTAATGCACTTATTTATCACAACCTGTTTTAAGGAACAGACACTTTTTTTTTGCATTTTTTAAAAACATGACTTCCTAGGTCTGCGGGTCTATTGCAAAAAAGCTAAGGTTATGGCTAGTAGCCTTCATGGTATTTGCCAGCTACCATTATTTACTGAAAACGAAAAATCAAAACTATTAATGTAGTAAAGAGAAAAGTACAGAATGGTTATAAGACACCAATTTTCTATCAACTGCAATAATTGTGTGTGGGTGTAGGTGTGTATGTGTATCTGGCAGAAATCAGGGAAAACAAGAATAAAATAATTCTTTGCGCTGAAGGAAAGCTAAATAGCCCATCAGAACCTGATGCGCTCATTTATGTTCTTCTAGTCCCTAATTTTCATCAAATACTTCTGGCTATGACTTATGAGAAAGAGCTGGGAAAGCACAGGCATTTATTTTCTCATCTAGACAATTGATTTTTTTTTTCTTACTGAAGAAAACAAGGTGTTCCAGTGAGCTGTTGGTGGTGTATTTCTGTATGAGAGGAAGGATATATGATGGATGAGGCCAAGCTGGACCCAGGAGCAGTTCAGTTAGAAGGAAACCAACTTGTAAGTCTTTAGCCTGCCTGGTTAACAGTGGAGGGCTGTTAATCGGCAAGGGGAAGATGCCGATGCTAGAGTAAAATAAAAATACCCCAGGCCGTCATCCAGTTAAGCAGATTATGGGGAGGTAGAGAATATTTGCAAATTTTCTCATCCTCGATAAGAGTGTCTTGAGAACACTGAAAAGATGAAAGACCATGAGATTTAATGCCCCTACTTGAACAGTGAAAAGACCAGTGGCCTTTTCTTTTTTTCAGCAGTGGTGATAGCAAATTTTTTTGAAATTTTAAGTAAAACACCAGGCTATTTGTGAAAAAAATATTGCCCCAGATTCTATGTCGGGTTTGCACAGTGTAAATCTCTGCATGTGGAGTTACGTGCTGAATGTGCTGCAGAACCCTTGTGCTGAGCGCTATTGCTGCGTAATGGTACCAAGATAGCAAATACAAAACTGAATGTGCAACTAAATGCACACATGAACCCATGAAAAATGCACCCATGGACAATACCCACATGAGTGCAGTGAGCCATCATGCAGAAGGGCACCACATGTCCCATTCCCCTCCGGAAAACTTGAGCTGAATGTGGCTGTTGTACATTGGAGGAATTGCAGCTGGGGAATTTATGCATATGTAAGACACTATCAGGATTTCAGCCGCTGTATATTTCAGTAATGAAAAAGGGGTGTGTGTGCGCACAAAATACAGTGTTTTCACACAATTCCAGACATGCTTGCACTTGTCCAATAACATGAGGATTCCAGAGCACAAACTGAGCTCCCCTTGGACAGTAGGGGACATGTGGACCTGGATAACCACACGGAATTTCATGCTGAAAATAGATTTATCATAGATTCATTATATAGCCCTGCAATGTATAGGGTGGACTACTTTCCACAGCAAAAGCAGTCAAATACAACGAGATCCCTCCTCAACACTGCTGTGCCTTAGTTGTTTCCTTATTGTTTCCTGTACAGAACAGAGAAAACAGTGAAATGGGAGATCTCAGTTCCGATACTTCACTTAGATAGACCGAAGACAAGGTGGGCTGACCATTATGACCCACTCTGGATTTTAGTCAGAACTGTAAAAAAACTGCCTAAGATGCTGAATCCTATCTCAAAATAGGTTCAGCAGCTTGCTTCAATACTTTAAAACCCAGAGTGAATTCACTGTCCCAGCAGATGAGAGTCACCAGCCATTCCAGTGTGACCCCCTCCAGTTTTGCCCATCTCAGATTTTAAGCTGCGCCAAGAAGATACCAACTTGCTTCCCACTCACTAAACCATTTCTCTCTCCATTCCTAGATGCCAACAATCTTTCAACAGCACTCTCCATTTTCTTCCCACCCCTGGTTGGGTTGCTGCTGCCCTGCTGGGGACACAAGTGCAAAGGAGAAACAAAGGGAAGGCAGGATGACTCCCTTTCTCCCTCCAGCTTGTAACTACTCTCATGCCAGCATGCCAGGAGCAAGTCATCCTGGGAAATGTAGTTTTCCTAAGGGCTACTGACTACCATTTTTGTTTGTTTTGGAAAATGACTCTTTATTTCAACAGTGCTTACGCAGCAGAATCTCCCAGTGGCTTCTGTTCATTCCCTTTTTTGGATCAGGGGTCTACAAAGTTCTTAGTGAATTTTAGTACGCTGTAACGAGTGCCCAGTATTTTGGATCACTGTTTAAGACATTGGCATTTATCATAATTGTTCAGAGAAATTCACTTACCATCCATTGCTTCATCGCCTCCAAAGGTCTGTCTGTAACATAGCATCAGCTCTATGTTGTAACACTTGTAGATCGTTATTAGTAAAGCCAGCAATAGAAGGACTGCCCCCAAACCTCCAGCAAGCTCAATTTTGGAAATCAGGTCTAGGAGAAAACATGAAAAGATGGTTGGGTTAGAAAAATGCAGGATTACTATTGCTAAAGCTGCCTTGCATTCTATCCTGGGAGAAAGGCCAGGTAAAAATTCAAACAAACCATCTAGGCCACCTTCTCCAAGGAGCTCTGGGCAACATAAAAGGTCTGGCCGGAATCCTGTTGGTGCACACTTTCCAGGATTGCCCAGAGGTGGGCAGGAAGGCAGAAAATGGCCATAGTTCTGTTAGTAATGTACACACGTAAAGTTGCCAAGTGCCAGGGCATGGCTCCTTGAATACTTAAGGTGAAAGGGAAGACTCTCAGGGTGAGAGAATCACTTTGAAAATAATCATCCATCCATCCATCCATCCATCCATCCATCCATCCATCCATCCATCCATCTCTTTGCTATGAGCCTCCTGTGTGTCATAGCTGTAGCTACAGGCTACTTTGGAGCAGCTACTACAGACTAAGGTTGCCAGATCTCAAGGTTTGGCCCCTCTTCTCTGGTCTTTAATCTAAGGAGGAGGAATCTCAGAGTGAGAGCACTGCCTTGAAAAGTGTGGTTGCATGCACATACACAAACTTATACCCTTATTTGTTAGACTTGGTGGTTTGTGCAATTGTGCTTGATACTTAATGACATCATCGGGGCTGCTCCCTGTGACATCACAAGGAGTTACCCTTTGATCTTACTTTTTGGCTCAGGGCCTTTCAGGGTCTGAGACAGTCCTGATCTGGCAACTCTATTACAGGCAAACCATCAAATTATACCTACCTTGTCTCTTGGTGGTTGTTGTGGGTGGATGTATTCAAGTAACTTTGTCTGCACCAACCTCTAAGCTCCTGACCTACTGATCTGTGGCTGGAGTGCCCCATGGGCATTTATAAGAGATGCTTCAGCAGCTGCTTGTGGGAAGCAAAAAAATCCTCTTGGTTCTCAAGAGGTCTTCCAAGTTCCTCGTGAATGACTTCACCTTCCTATGGCTGGCTGCTGAAACTTAGCCAGCTGCCTTCTGTATGTCCTCCACCACCTTCTCTTGACACTAAATAGGTATCCGTGTGTGTGTGTGTGTGTGTGTGTGTGTGTCCGTGTCCAGAGAGACGGAGGGAGGGAGGGAGGGAGGGTCAAATGGCAATAGATCAATATGCAGAGTGCTGGAAGGAAGTGTACTTATGCCTGGTGGAGCTTTAAGTTCTGCCAGTGCACTGTGGGATCCTGGTTACCCTCAGCCTGTTCTGAGCAGAATTTTTTCCTCTGTCTGACTTCCTTCCTTCATGATCACACTGTCCACAGCCTTCTTCTTCCTATTTTCGCTGCCTATGCCAGATTCTGTTTATTTAATTTTACCACTAAAGCTTATGGCAAGGTGAGTCACAGAACAAAGGAATTATTTTTGTGTGCTTCAAGTTATTTCCAATTTATGGCAACCTTGAAGAGATCACAGGGTTTTCTCAGCAAGATTGCTCAGAGGAAGTTTGTCACTGCCTTCCTCTGAAGCTGAGAGAGTGTGACTTGCCCAAGGTCACCCACTGGGTTTCTGTGCCTGAGCAGAGTTTCATTCTCTGGTCCCCCAGAGTCCTAGACTAAGGCTATTTCCACACTACATTGTTATAGCGCTGTGGAATTCTGAGGTTTGGAGTTTGCTGAGGCGAAAGAGTTCTCTGGCTGAGGATTCAAAATGCCCCTCCCTGAACTGCAACCTCCAGCATTCCATAGGAGGTTGAAAGTAGAATAATAGCAATATAACAGTGTAGTGAGGAAATGGCCTAACACTCAAATCACTATACCATGGTTGTTCTCAGCAGCATGGGAAACAACTGCAAAAAACTGAGCTCACATCATCTCCTTTCTTGACTTAATCCTGAACTCCAAATGCCTGGCCAAGAAGACTAGTATTGCAATACTTCCAAAAGGCACTCAAACTAGGATTTCAGAGAGTCTGTAATGTGAAAGCGTGTTCTTGCTGCTCAAACGTCTCCCTTCATACCCGAACAGTCTAAGCCCGACTCAAAGATGGTATCAGGAAGTATATGCTCTTGGTGTATCTCAGACAATACAGGATGCTTGGGAGCTTCTTGTTGTTGGGTGCCTTCAGGTCATTTCCAACTTATGGCAATCCCAAGACGAACTTACTGCAGGATTTTCTTGGTAATGTTTGTTCAGAGAGGGTTTGCCTTTGCTTGGGAACTATCGTAGACACAAGCCATTAAGCTTTACACATATTTTACACTGGGGTGGGTAAAGTTCAGGGACTGAGACTGCATGTGGTCCCCAAAGTTGTTTTTATGGCCCCTGACTTCCCTGGGACTCATTCTGCACTGGACTGCTATAGCACTATTATTCCACTTGCAATATCCTATGGAATCCTAGGGTTTGCAGTTTCAGGAGAGGCCGCCTGGCCCCTCCTGAAACTGCAAACCCTAGGATTCCATAGGATGTTGCAAGTGGTATAATAGTGCTATAGCAGTCCATGCGGAAATGTCCTGGGATGCCCTTTGTCAGGGAAAGGAAAGGAAAGGAAAGGAAAGGAAAGGAAAGGAAAGGAAAGGAAAGGAAAGGAAAGGGGATTGAACCTCAGTAGTACACCTTTAAAGTCACAGGACCTATTTATTTATTTTTAAAAATCCCAATCAATTTTTTAAATCCAGAGGTGGACTGCCAGGCAATTCCATTTGTTTGTTTACAATTTTTGCAGCCCACGCAGTCCCTGGAGGGTCTGGAGGGCAAGAAAACTAGTCCCCACATTTGCTGAAGTTGCCTACTCTTGTTTTCAGCCTCTGCAGCAAGTATTAATTTATTGGGTAAATTGGAATAACTTCATTATAACATGGCACAGGTTTAGTGTGAGTTTATAGCGCGTTTCAAATTGCGCTGCATCTCATTTGCAACTGCATACATTTTTCTGGCTTCAGATGGGTTGGGGTTAAAAACCCACCTCTACTTTCCACATTATGGTTTGCATCCTGTAGTAAGCCCAGCCTGATTACACTAATTGACTCAATGGGAGCTGCCTATATGATGATTCACTATTCATTAACTGAGTAAATGGTCAATTAATAGTATTAATATTAATATAATAATATAATTTAACATTAATTATCAATGAATAATTGATAAATAAATATATCTTCTAATACAGTGGTTCTCAACCTGTGGGTCCCCAGATGTTTTTGGACTTCAGCTCCCAGAAGCTCTGAGCATTGACCATAGTGGCTGGGGCTTCTGGGAGCTGAAGTCCACAAACATCTGGGGACCCACAGGTTGAGAACCACTGTTCTAATATATAAAAATCAAAGCTTGTTTGTCTGTGTCAGGCAAAGACCTCAGATGACTGGCTGTGTCAGATGAAGACCTCATATGGTTGGCTGCCTAAGAAGATTCTATGGAATTCTGGGGTTTACAGTTTAGGGAGGGGCCTTTAGAATTCTCAGCCAGAGAGCTCTTGGGCTTCAGTTAACTGTGTGTGCGCGATTGCTATGGAGATGAAACCTAGCAGCAAGGAGGAGGGCAGTGTATTCCCTCAGGAACCCAACCTCTGTATGTTAGTAACTCTGAATAAAGATTAGATTGGGGAATACGAGGAGAAGTTACAGGTCCTGGACAAGACAGTTTGGGGAATTAGAAACACAGGATCTCAAATCTTTCTAACAAGTACTGAGAAAATAAAATCCCAGGCAACATCTGGTATATATGCTAGTATAAAAATAATTGGAGTTGGGTCTAATCAGTAAGATTCAGACCTTTTATCCTGTTTCTCACATCAGTTTTCAGTGGTTGCTTCTCTAAACTTTTAAACAGTGCTTCTTTCTCCTTCATAATAACTCCTCCCAATCAATGAAGGATTGTATAGCAAACAGGATGACACCAAAGAACTAGATCAGCCTTGGCCAAGTGGTGGCACTAGTGAGGGGAAATCACTTTGAATTGTCCCTACTCTAAAACCTCACTCCATGCATCAGATTGTAATCCAACGGCCTTTTTGGTGATTGCCCCAGTGTGTTTTTATTGTTGTCATTATTGTTGTGCGCCTTAAAGTTGTTTTCAATTTACAGTGATTCTAAAGGAAACCTATCACAGGATTGTTTTGGCAAGACTTGTTCAGAGCTGGTTTGCCCTTGCGTTCTTCTGAGGCTGAAAGAGTGCAATGTGGGCCATTTCTGCACTACACTCTTATAGCGCGATTATTCCACTTTCAACATCCTATGGAATCCTGGGGTTTGCAGTTTCGGGAGGGGCTGGCCAGCCTAGCCCCTCCCAAAACTGCAAACCCCAGGATTCCATAGGATGTTGAAAGTGGAATAATCACGCTATAAGAGTGTAGTGCGGAAATGGCCTTGCCCAGGTTCACCCAGGAGGTTACCATAGCTGAGCAGGAATTCAAACCCTGTTCTCCAGAGTCCAATCCAACACTCAGACCACTACCATTCCACCACACTGGCTCTACTATGATACATAAAGGTTATCAAACAACCAATTGGTCAATTAGACGATCAGTAGAGCAAAACTCCAAATTATTGCAATGGGAAGCATAAGAGAACAGGCCTGCACAATAGAACAACCGCAAAAAATAGACAAGCCCCACTTTTGATATACGTTTGAATGTAATCTTGGCCTATGCTCTCTGTTTTGCGGTGTTGTATTGCAGAGGATTCCTTGTCACAGCAGCACAGGGAAACATGACAGCATCAGCGCTCCTGCCAAGGCAAAAGAACCTGTTCGCTCTTCCCTGCAACCTCCTTGACTGCATATTTTTTGCACCTTTTCGAATGCCCTTGGAGAGTCACAAATGGTAGGATGATTTTTACAGAGGTGGGTGGGTTTTGCTAGAGGGTCATGAAAATGTTCACAAAACTGTCCTCCGGTTCATCTCTGCTCCAGTTGCAAACAACTGCTGACAGTCGACGTGATTCATTATACCCATAAGTCCACGCCACTGGGAGGCACTCGTTAACAGTCTGAAATGCCATTTCAAATACAGTGTGGGAACCTGAAGCTCTTAACCTTGCATTCCAGTTCACCCGCCCATTTAAAAAGCAACAAGGAGCCAATCTAACACTACAAGAGATACTTCAGCGAAGATGTATTAATTTACACCCAATGTCAGTGCTGATATTTATTGCCATGATAAACAAGCATAGGGAAAGGAATAAAATTCTGGAGATGCAGAGAATGAGAAGGGGAAGCATAAAGCTTCCAAAAACTTAGATGATATGATGAGTTTATATATCATCAGTGCAGCTCTGAAGTTTATACAGAGAGAGAAGGCTTCAGGAGTCAGCTTTTCATCTTGCAAATCCTGTGGCTTCTGCAATTTATGACTGGGTACCATTGGTTACCAAGATATTGTGGCATGAGAATATAAAAAAAGAGAGGGATGTAGACCCCCTCATATTAATTGTTTCTGGGAGATAAAAGTGTTTGGCCACAGAAGCTACCACCATTTTCTGGTCAAAAGTTACACTATCTGTATGAGATGATGAATCATTAATCTACGGAAGATGGTGTCACAAGATGCATATTAATATCAGTTGTGTACCACTTTAGTTGCCATGGCTCCAGTTTGTAATTCTGCATGTGAGTCTAGTTTATGTGGACGTATGTTTTCTGTTGGAAACTTGCATCCTGCCCCAAACCTCCCCCAACATCTGTCAAACTCCAGCAAGGCTGCTGTTGCTGCTGTTGCTACTGTTTACTGGCTGGGAGTGGGAGGGAAAAAGGGAAGGAACTGAAATAATGAAAAAGCAGCTAGTTCCAACTGCAAGGGGAAGAGAAATGAGCCCCCCCTCTTGTGACTGAGACCAGCCCCTTCTTTCTCATCTGTGTCATCTCCCCAGCCAGGCCAGTAAACAGCCACAGCAAGGGCGCATCAGGGCTTGACAAATGCCAGGGCATGGGTGAAGTGTTACGCTCTGCCCACTTAATCCAGCATCTTGGCTCACGGGTAATGTAGACTATAAGGCCATTTCCACATTACACTGTTATAATGCTATTATTCCATTTTCAACATCCTTTGGAATCCTGGGATTTGCAGTTTAGGGAGGGGAATTTAGAATTCTCCGTCAGAGAGCTCTTGGTCCTCAGGAAACTACAAACCCAGAATTCCACAGGATGTTGAAAGTGGAATAATAGCATTATAACAGTGTGGTGCAGAAATGGCCTAAAGCAAAAGAAATGAAGTATCTTCAGACCTTTTAAGCTCAGGAAGGACAGCTGGTGAAGGGAGAAGGTGGCTGAAAGATGCACTTGCAGCACCCGTAGCCTGGCTTACCATCTGCCTATTCTCTAGTAGCCTGGCCACAGTAGGTGCAGGCAACAAAGATCTAAAAGCTGGTTGGTTCACAATGAAACCGACATATTCTTTGACAGCAGACTTTCCATGGGCAATGTATTATTTTGGAACACTCAGGTGGTTTCAGTATTTCACAGAACACGATAAGCACCGGGCTGAACATCAAATGATTAGAATGCAGAGAGCTGTGTCGTCCCTGCTTTGAATATCAAGTCCCCAAATACGCTTCACTCCTGTCTTGCATGAAGTAGACATTCTCAAACACAAGTGCTAAGCTGACACTGATGTCTTATTTCTTTTTAATCTGCAAAGTGTAACTTGTCAAGAGCTACAGGAGCAAATCAGGCTGTATTCTTGAAATGAAAGACACGTTGTAAGATGTTCTGTTTAAAGAGTAGTTATTTCTTTTTCTTCTTTTTGCATTAGAGAAAAATATCCTTAAGGAGCTAAACACATGTTACACATGTCTTGGAGCAAACATACTTTAGGATCCTTGCAAGAAAGGAGAAAAAGCCACTGGGGGATAGAAAGGTGGAGGAGAGCTGGGAAAAATTGGGTTTGGGGAAAACATTCCTTCCACTAAATCACTGCTTCTAAATTCCCCTTCATGAAGCTGATTTTAATTCAGAAAAGACTTTGAGGCTCAGTTTTGTCAGCTTACATGGAGCATGTCATGTTCTTGGCCCTTCATACTGTTTCCCCTTTCTCCATACTGAAGTCTAAATCAATTTCCTTCTTGTTTATTGAAGGAAACTGCTGCCAGATTGGACACAACAGTAGAAGTAGCTGCTCGGCATGACCCTGGCAAAGAAGCATGTTCAGGCAGCATGGAAGTCAGGGATGGGTGGAAAATCATTTTTATAAATTGACCAGACCAATTTTTTTTAAAAAATAACAAAAGCCTGTGAAAGTTGCTGTGTGGAAAACTCACCATGGGGTGAAGTATACAAATGTCACATCCGATTGTTCACCTTATTATGATGGCAAGTCCTTGGGAGGCAGGGCTGTATGTACGTGTTTGCTCAGTACCTCAACCTTTGAGTGACAACCAGGGGACTGAAATTGCTTTGGGAGGGAGGAACATTTGGGAAATATTTGGAGTCTGGGGAAAGTGAGTGCTGGAACAGAAGGACTTATATATCTTTGGCTGGTTAATGTCTGTAGGCTTTTGTGAAGTATGCTTGTATCTCAACTAATGCTCCCACTGAGATTCAAAATTATCCTTATTTATTTTTTTCAAAAAAATCATGTATGGACCACAGCCTTTCTGCACTAGGCTGTTATAGTGCTATTATTAAACTTTCAACATCCTATGGAATCTTAGAGTTTGCAGTTTAGGGAGGGGCTTCAGAATTCTCAGCCAGCGAGCTCTCAGGCCTGAGTAAACTACAAACCCCAGAGTTCCACAGGATGTTGAAAGTGGAATAATAGCACTATAACAATATAATGCAGAAATGTACATGCACAGCTATGACCTGATGCTTCCATATTCTAAGCCACTACAAATTCCTGATGTGAAATAAGTACTAAGAAATATTTCACATAAGAACTGATACAATTAATTTTGTCATGAACCTGAATATTTGGGAAGAAATTTATTATCTCTATCCAAAGGAAAAGAAGAAGTATACTTTAGTAAAGTTTTTCTGCAAATGTATGTATGAGGAACATCCTGGGCAGACAATGGCAGAGGCCAGGAAGAGCAGGCAAAAGTGACACTTTTTGGATCATAACTTCTAGAGTCCTCCACCAAGCTTGGCCATTGCCACCATGGCTAGACCATGCGGCAGTTGTAGCACCAAACATATCTTTCTAAACCTCTGATAGATGTGTAGCAAGCTTGACTCATTTCAGTGGTAGCACTGCTCATGTTCATAATGGTAGCGACAAATCCTCAAAATTTTTATAACTTTTGTGGGCCCTGTGTCCATATTAGAATCTGATCTGTTGTTGCCCTGCTTCATGATCCTTTGTAGGGTTAATGTCCAGGGGATGCTTATCTGACATATAGATGTGAAGGGTTCTTTGACGCATTGCATTAGGACAGACATGGGCAGCATGAAGCCTACCAGATGTGGTTGGGATGCCACTTCCATCAACATACATTGTCTATGGTACAGTCCAACAACATCTAGAAGGCCACAGGTTGTCCGCCTCTGGGAAATTCTTCCAGGATGGTGTTGGAGATGAAAATGAGAGAGTCAAAAGGCAGAAGAGAAATTGGGATAAGCAGGATTTAAGTCACCTTTCCTTAACATGGGTCCCTTCTGATATTTTTAACTACAAGTGCCATCAGCCCTAGTCAGGAGTGATCATGGGAAACAGGGCCAGCAATGTCTTGAAGAGCCCAGAATAGGGAAAGCAGACTTAGGGGGTCACTGGAGTTATTCAGAAGATGAAACTTGGGAAGACTGGGAGAAAAGCTTGGAGCATGTATAAAACGGAGAACAAAAATGGTCTATCTCAGCCAATACAACTCTGGAAAAAATATTAGGGATATTGATTTCTATATGCTGCGAAAAGAAAAGAGAGTCACCAGCTTCATTTCAACCTAAATCTCTTTGTTTTCCCAAAGCAAAGATGGAAGTGAGCAACAAGTACCTTTTTTACGCAGAATGATGCTCGCATGTTTCCGCCCATTTCTGTTTTCTACATGGCATGTATAATTGGCAAGATCTGCCTCCTTCACCACGTCAAAGATTAAAGTTAGCTCCACTATTTTTTCACCAAGATGCTCTTTGAGAAGCCTAAAAGAAATAACAAAATTTGAGGATTTGTTGGGTTTAAAGTGGCATTGAAACTGAAGACAAGTTGGAGCTTTTCACAAAGTCCCCTCGCTCTGTTTCTCAGTCTACATGGATTACTCCGTAAGAATACTGCAGAGAATGATCTCATAGTGAACAAAAATGTGCACAAGGAATTTGGAGGGAGGATAGCTCAATGACAGAGCACCAGTTTTTGCAAGCAGAAGCTTTCCTGTTCAATTGCTGGCATCTCTGCTAAAAGTAGGGATGGGAAAAGCCTTTCTCTGCTAAGACACTAGAATCATGGGGTCAAACCAGATATTTAAGTGGTGGTGGGGAATACATATTCCCTCTGAAACAGCCAGTCGCAAAACAAAGCAATCCACTCACCAGATGTATAGGGCCATTTCCACACTAGACTGTTATAGCGCTATGATTCCACTTTGAACATCCTATGGAATCCTGGGGTTTGCGGTTTCGGGAGGGGCCTTTGAGGCCCCTCCCGAAACTGCAAACCCCAGGATTCCATAGGATGTTCAAAGTGGAATCATAGCGCTATAACAGTCTAGTGTGGAAATGGCCCAGGTTACGCTGGGCTGGATATAAGGCACCTTTCTGTGTTTCAGTTCTATTGTGCCTTCTTTCAATACTTAGGAAAGGACAATATAATGGCACACTAAAGCCAAAGGTTGGCCACATGTCCTCTTTTACAAAGAACAGTCCTCTATCTGAAGGGTTATCATAGAGAGCAGTCATTTTTTTGAATGTGTTTTCTCTTTGAAGGATTGTCCAGTCCAGATCAGATTTAAAGTGAAGGAACTTTTAATGAGAGAGATTGGCACTCTGAATCTGCCCATCCTCAGTTAGCACCTGGATAACACACTCTACAGGTGCACAGTTTATGTCCTCCACTTTCCCACAGAATTATAATTCTGTTACAATTGTACATAAAAAAAAATTTCTAATGTTGCATCTGTACATATAAATTGGCACATTAATTTTATGCAAATCTTTTATTCTCTTCTTTGATGATGTGCAAGAAGTCATGCTGTGAAGCCATAACTGAGGTGTGTAAAAAGATAATATTTTGCATCCCAGACCATCATCCTATCACTGTTCAGCAAACCAGGTAGACAACTCAGTTACGGATGTCTTCAACACATCATTGTATTCAACTTTCTTAAAAATAACTTTCCAAGCTCTGCCTGAAATCTACCCAAATATGCTGGGGGAGGGGGAGAGAGATGGCAGTTTTAAAACAGGTTACTGAACATCATCTGGACATTAAATTCCATGATGGATATTGCAGTGCAATATGTGGTTTGGTGTTAGAAAAAGAAATCAAGTGACAGATATTAACACAGCAGTCTTGCAAAACTGCCTTGCTTCATCTTTTATAAAATCCCAGGGGATGAAGAAGCAAAGACAATAGTAAAATGGCACCTCAGAAGAATGTACAGCTATGAATTAAGCCTTGTATCAGACTACCCCTACATGGTCATCCTGGGGCTTCTTCACAGCTTGGTCATGTTCAGATGGACAACTTGACACGGAGGCAGCAGTCTACGGAAGGAATATCACTAAGGCCAACATGGCATTTTCTCTAAAGAGCTGTTTTAGAAATGGTCAGAATCTTTGCCAGCCCACTGGGACTCTGGATTTCTTTTCTTTCAGCAGCAGACCTCTCTGCCGCTCATTTCTGTGTCCTGCCTGGTCCCAATGAGGAGCCCACCAAACAGAGTAGGAAAAGATACAGCAGGGACTGCAGCAGCAGCTAGAGAGGACCCTTCTGAGTCTCTGTTCCCCAAACTAACAATCTAATGCTCTGTCTCTTTTGCTAAAGACCTGAGTCAGAGCTTGGAAAAGCCACAACTCCCAGAATGACCCAGGCAGCAGAGGCTGGGGATTATGGGTCTTGTAATACAAATAATTATTTTTCACAAATTCTGAACTGAAAACTCTCCATGGATCAACTTCCCAGCCTAAAGAGGAGTGCTTCAACTTTACTCCATGGCCCCTCTAGTGCATTCCATGTGTGGTTGGACCAGCAATGGGGCATGGAAGACACTTAGGTTTTCAGGCTCAGTGGTTCCTGGTTCTAATTTGGTACTCTCTAGCTAATATAGTGATGACACAATGGACTCAGACTTAGGGGTTCAGCCACTCCTTTGACTTTGAGCTTCAGGCCAGGGCTGCAACACCAGGGCGTTTCAGAGCCTGAGGCAGAAGAATCAAAATGGTATCCTTACAAACTGATCATATAGTTCAAGCTTCTGTTCAGCATGTGTGTAGTGTAAATACACATTCACACAGTTGCACTAGGTTGCATAAGGTATGGTGCAACAGTGTATCCTCCAGGTGGGACAGTCCCAATTAATCCTCGGTTGTCCCACTTTTCAGCTATTTTTAAAATGTCCTGGTTTTTCTCTCTCTCCTCCCTCTTTCCCCCTTTGTCCCTCATCTTACTGTAACTGGTGCAAACTGAGTGCAAAGTGCAAAAGTAGTCTGCGTGGAGTTAACTCAGCACGGGGGACAGGAGGGACAGAATCTTGCCTTTCCCATTAGGCTAAGCAACAGTAAGTTGCTGCCACTTCTCCTAGCTCAGGTTCTCCCTCATTTACAACTTTTGCCTTCTTGACCACGTTCTAATGTGTCTTAGTGATATATGTCCCAGTTTTCAGCTATGAAATGTTGGAGAAAATACAGCAGCAACCTCAAGCTGGCAATCCCCATTGAGAAACAATTTACAGTTAGTGACAGACCTTAGTTAGGATTTGCACATATGTGGCAGCCAGATTTTTGCTGGAAGTGCACTTAAGGACAACACGTTATTATGCTGCATAGTAGTGCACTGCACACTAAATTTCAGATTTCTTACTTTGTGTTAAGACCTGTAAAATGTTAATTCCCTGTCCCATCCTTCGGCTGAAGCAAATGTACTATCTGTCAGCAGCGATCCATATTTTTCTGCTTTCTTGATTTCCTTCTCCCTATAATTCCTCACACTGGACAGTGGCTTCAGGACCTCCTAATTAACTTGCATGTGTGAAAGCGCAGAGAAGTAAATTGATCAGGGAGGGGAAAAGTAGGGGTTTAATTTAAAATGTCTGCATCTTCACTCTCTATACATCTTATACGGACCACATTTTTCTTCACTTCCAGATAATAAACAGGCAATATGGTTTGTAGATTGGGGTGGGGTGAGGCATGGACACTTTAATAGGGTATTCTGGGCAAGCCTCCTGAGAGATTTGTGCACTGTTTTTATGGAGCTGGCCAAAGAAAGAGAAAAATTAGCAACTGATAGTGTGATTTATGTATTATGAAATCCAAAGCGGAACATTTTCCTCCAGCGTGGCAGAGCGATGGCATTAAAATTCCTTTCAGGTTCCTTTCCCAATCAGGCACAATTCACAGCCCTCCAGGCAGACTTAAAGACTATTATTTCTTGTTTTAAGTGGGCCAGTTCGATTTACACAATGTTTTTATTACAGCTCTTAACAATCCACCTGGTAAAGAATGTTTCATTCCTCCTGCTTCTATACACCCACCCACCCCCTCCATCTGCCATTCCTTTCTGTAGCAGTTCTGGGGGATTCAGAGCTGAGGCAGGCAGCAACATTTCAATGCCGGAGGGGAAAACCCTTCCACTGCCATCTCCTCATTCCATGTCAAGGAACATGATGCTCTCTGGATGTTGGATTCCCATCAACCCCAATGAGTATAGCTCATGGTGAGTTACTTTCCTAAGCCCTAGTCTTGGTTAAGGAAGGTCTTGACCCTATCTCAACTGAACAGGGATCTCCTGGGCTGATCCCACAGTGTATGATGAAAAGCTGACAGTGGGCCAGACAGAGAAGAATTTAAACGTCTACAACAGGGATGGAGAACCCGTGGACTGAATGCATCTCACAGGGGCTTCCCCATTTACCTGTATGTTTCTTTGGCTTAATCTTTACTCAGTAATTAGGTTATGGAAAGGTGACGAGGCTCTTGAATGAAACTGATCTGTCCTTCGCAGCCTAGAAAGCTGTGTACTGGGGTTTATTCTGGATTAAATATGCATAACCTGAGCTGTACTTTGCATGCTTGCTGGGGAAATGGTTTACATTGGCAAGAATTACATCTCTTCATCTCACTAGCCCAGCCAGTGTTGGAATGCATCTCTCAAGACACTTCACACTTTGGAATTTCGTTGTGGGGCTGAAAAAGTATCCCCAGCTCTGGTACAGAAGCAAACAGTGTGTTTGAAGACACGCTGATGACCAGATTCCAGAGCAGGTGAGTTAGGAAGCAAGGCAAAACATGTGTGGTTCCTATTTGAGAGCCTCCATTTTATGTGTATGAGAGGGGTTTATGAGTTCAGTGTGTCCTGAGGAGATCCACTGAAGCAGAAGGATGACAAATTCAATACAGGTAGAAGGCAATACATCTTCATAGAGCACATAGTTGATCTGTAGAATTAGCTACAAGCAGAATGGCTTTTAAAAGGGATTAAGCAATGGAGGGCTGGAGAATATGTGACCCACCAGAGGCTGTTGGGCTGGAACTGATATCTCTCCCCCATTCGATGATCCTCACCAGGAAAAAACAAGGGATATATCTAAAGATTTTAAAAAGATGATAGCTCTTAGTATATAGTATGTAGTCTGAAATCTGTTCTCTTCCTTCTTCTGGAGATTCCATTGGATGCTCCCCAGTTTTTTGTTTTCTTCCAGACTCTGCCCAGACTTTGGCCAAGACTTCACCTCTTGTTTTTCCCCAGTGAAACTCCTGCTCTGGAAGCAAGGTGATTAAAACTGGACAAGAATCAAGTCAAGGCCCCAAAGGGATCATAACCGTATCAGTAAAACTAGACATCCGTCACCACTACAGCTGGAGTATCATTAGCTGTGGAAAACAGAAGAGAGAAGTTGGTGTGAACTGGGTTACACAGGGAGTATATATTATTCTTGAGTCGCAGGGTTAATTCAGGGGATTAGATTTCTCTTGGAGAAGGCCATCCATCTTTCAGATCATATTGCTATCAGAAGATCAAATCAGTCCCCTAAGCATCACGGCACAAGGCAACTGTACCCAGCATTATCTTTAGGTCTGAATGCTAAACAAGTACCCAAGGTCAATGAAAGAATTGCTTTAATGGGAGCCAAAGGGCACTGGGGACCTCTTTTCAGGACATGAGCAGCCACTGTATGTGCAGTTTCTTCTGAAGAAGAAAATATATCCCATTCTCATGCTAGAAGCTGACCATCTGTCAACTACCCTCTAGACAAGGAAACAATTCTCTTTTCAGCATAAACAACCTTTTAAGTGTACCATTTCAAGACATCAGTTCCTCTTAGACTGTGGAGAGCAGAGAATACCTGATTTCGCCTTCTTTAATGTGATTTTCAAGTTCTTCAATAAATCTCTCCCCTCGTGTCCAGTAGATCATGGGACCTGACTCTCCGCTAAATCCAAAGAACGCTTTGCAAGCGACAGTTAATGGCTGGCCTGCGAAGAAACACAGCACAGGAAAGATAAGCAGATTTTTTCTTGAGAAGGAAAGAGAGTGACAGTACACATTTTGCTTCTAAAGGGTTAAAAATTGCATCCTCAATGCAAAATGACGTTTTGGCACTTGAGAAGAAAACAGATGATGAGGAACACAGAACAGTCACAAGATTCTTTGAATGATTTCTTTGCACAAAAATACATGCGGTTTTTCCATAGAGAAAACCCTGGTTTAAGGACAGAAGTATTTCCTGCTCCAAAAAAATGATTTTTAAGCAGGATATATGGATTCCTGCGTGTGTGTGTGTGTATTGCAAAGAAACATATTTCAGGTCAGTTCCACAAACTGTGTAATTTTATGCATAATTGGATAAAAATTTCAAAAACTGTGCTTATACATTGATTTCTGCACCACCTATGTTATGTAACTTTACCTGTTCTTAGCTACATAGTAGAAGTGCTAAGAGACTTTATTAATGAATTGCAAAGATGTGTAACAGGACACTGGACAGAGTGTCCTGATGCAGCTCGGACTCTATCCATGAGTGTTGGTCTATTGTGCATCAATCTCAGTATGTGTTGGTCATTTTACTGGCTCCCCTACATAGCAATGTTAACACCAGCTCTCTTTTGGATATGGATATTGCAGAACCGCCCAGTTCTAACCCTCACATATACAAGTCCACTTATGAAGATGTAACTCTCACACAGGATTCTGGCCTATTATGCAATAATCTTTTCTTTTTTTTTAAAGGAAGCAGTATATTGGCAATCTGATGACAATAGGTTTTGATATTTAAAATTAATAATACTAAATGAGAAGTGTTAAAAGTAGATTTAAAAAAAAAATTTACCAAACATTTTATCTGTACATATTCCAATACTGCAATGCCATATTCCATTTGTTTCCGTATATAGAGAAACAATATATATATATATAAAAAGGTGAGTTATCCATGTACAGTTGTTTCCATTACAGTCTTTAACAATTTTTATTATAATGTATAAAACCCCTATTCCCCTCTCTCCCCTCCTATATTAGGCATATTTTATCTTATATCAATAATCAATAATTAATTCTCCCTTCTCCCCACCCCTTTTTCCCTTCTCCTCTATCTGCTATCCTTTTTTATGTGCTTTTCTTGAATCCAAACTGCTTCCAAAAGTTTCCACGAAACCTACAGTTTGTGGAATATCCTCAGTGGTAGAGCTTGGAGTGTGTGGAGGGGGGTTGGGAGGGGGTGGAGCTACGGTGTGTGGGGGCGTGGCCTCAGTGCATGGGGGCGTAGCTGCAGTGTGTGGGGGCGTGGCTGCAGTGTGTGGGGGCGTGGCCAGGGCATGTGGGGGTGTGGCTATGAGCCAGGACACCTCCCAAACATTGCTGCCTGGGACGACTGACTCCCTGCCCTCTCATTCCTACACCACTGAATATCCTTTTGTGGT
Organism: Iguana delicatissima; assembly: GCA_948472985.1. Lineage (NCBI taxonomy): Eukaryota > Metazoa > Chordata > Lepidosauria > Squamata > Iguanidae > Iguana > Iguana delicatissima. Next base: position 1,174,431 of record CAOKZL010000185.1, read on the forward strand.
CATATGTCTAGATTATCCTTTATACTTAGAATTCCTAATTTCTAAAAGCTTCTTTTGTCTAAATATACCTTTATCTAATATTTATTGTTTAAAACATGTTACCTAGTTAAATTCTATAGTTCTTTCCCCTTTAATTCAGAACTATTGTGACGAGTTGAATCTTGTTGTCTTCCTTATTAGCAGTAGTTACCTCCTTTTTACCCGCTCAGTAACTGACTTCCAGTTCCTTTCAAATTGTTGGTTTGATGCTCCTTTCATTGAGTTTGACAGTTTTTCCATTTCCAAAAAGTCTGAAACTTTTAACTTTCAATCTTCTATTTGGGGTTCTTCTGAATCAAGTTTAGTAGATTTAGAAGATGCATTCTGTTTGCTGTTTGTAAAATGTTTTTTATGTAGATGATGATTATTTTTTAATGACTGATCATTAGTATATAGTAGTCTAGAATAAGTTAATAATTAATTATGAACTTGAGAAATTTAGTAAGTGAATAATTAAAATGATAACTGATAAGCAACAATTAATAATTATGGGATAAAATGAATGACTTAATGGTTAGGTATAAATGTTTAAGTAATACAAACTGCAACGAGGGTGGGAGCCAACCTTAGTAACATTTTGTTAGTATTGTGTAAATTATGACATTAATGTTTGTATGGAAGCATTTTTTGTTCTTGTTTTGTTGTTATGTATGTTTGGATTTGTGCTATTTTTCTTACTTAATATTTCTTTTTTAAAAAAGGGACCAGTATGTCCTGCATAAAAATACTGCAGTTTGTGTGCAGGAATCAGCGTAACCTGTGCAAAAAAAAATTGCTTTTTCCAGAGGAAACACGTTTTCTATTTCATTTGATGCATAGAAAAAAAACAACAACCAAATATTTCCCACAGATCTTCCTGAATGAAACTCCCAAAGTGTCAATAGCATATACTTTTCAGAAACCTTTGTATTCCCACAGAGCAGGGAGAAAACTGGCAAAAATTATTTTTTTTTCCCCCTCTTGCATACAGGAAGAAATGAAATAAGCAAAGCTTACCACCCTACCAGGCAGTTTTTAAAAAGGCAAATTGACTGGCAGTATTTATAAATGGGTTCTAGCCAGACCAGCTCGGTCCAGAAGTATTGGACTACAACTCCCGCCAACCAAGGCAGCCTGGCCACAGGATGCTGGGACTTACTATAAACCTCAGCTGGACAGCACTGGGATGGTGGGGGGAAGGCTGCTGTAGACCAGTGGTTCTCAACCTGTGGGTCCCCAGATGTTTCTAGACTTCAGCTCCCAGAAGCCCTGAGCATTGACCATAGTGGCTAGGGCTTCTAGGAGCTGAAGTCCACAAACATCTGGGGACCCACAGGTTGAGAACCACTGCTGTAGACTCTGAATACACCGAGTTGAATTAATGGACCACGTTAACCAGTTGTGCATCCTCTGACTGAGAATGGCTCTCCAACATCTTTCCTGTTACATGAACATGGAAATGTAGACACATATGGGATGTGCTCTGCCAATGTCCTGTGGGCCATTTCCGGCATATAGAGGACTTTCTTCACGTTCACAGGTAGGCTTGTTGGTTACATCAGGTAAGGCCTGGCTGCTCCTGGACTCTGGGACTCCCTCTCTAGGGAATAACACCCTCTTTACCACCCTTCTGTGTCGGCAGGGGAAGACTTTTTTGTCAAGTCAGGCTTTTAGAATGGAAAGTTTTTGAGGCAAGGCTTTTAAAGGGGTGCGGCATTCTTTTTACATTGTACTGCATTTTTAAGTGCTTGATTTAATTTTAAGATATTGTTAATAATTTCACTCTCTTTTAACGTTGACCTTCTGTACACTTTTAAGTATATTGCAACTGTTTTAATTTGTGTACCACCTTCAGTGCTAATCTGGGAGAAAGTGGGGTATAAATAAAGATGATGATGGTGAGGATGATGGCGGTGACTCCCCTTGCTTCATGTGTTCTGATTTGTCTAATATTAAAGGTCAGGACAGAACCATTGTGATACAGTGGTCTGAATGGACTCTGGGAAAGCAGGGTTTGAAAACCCACTTAGCGATCACTGGTGGAGCTTGGGGTGTGTGGAGGGGTGCGACGGGAGGGGGTGGGGCTATGGTGCGAGGGGTGTGGCCACTGTGCACGGAGGTGTGGCTGCGGTGTGTGGGGGGTGGCCAGGGCATGCGGGGGCATGGCTATGGGCCAGGTCCCCCAAAAACATTGCCGCCCAGGGTGAATTGCCGCCCCCCACTCCCACATCCCTACCCGACTGTCAGCAATGGAAATCCATTGGGTGAATTTGGGCAAGTCATTCTTTCCCCTCATAGGCCATTTCCGCACTAGCCTGTTATAGCGCGATTATTCCACTTTCAACATCCTATGGAATCCTGGGGTTTGCAGTTTCAGGAGGGGCCGGCTGGCCCCTCCTGAAACTGCAAACCCCAGGATTCCATAGGATGTTGAAAGTGGAATAATCGCGCTATAACAGGCTAGTGCGGAAATGGCCACAAAAAGGCCACAATAACACCCCCCAACAAATCTTGTCAAGATAACCTTGTGATAGGGTTGCCATTAAACTGAAACGACTTGAACGTTTACAGCAACAGCCATCACTCTGACAAGGGTCAGCACAAGTTACTGTCGAGCAGTAACTTTTTACATTGTTCAGTGAGAAATCCACTGACATCACTGCTCATGATACCGAAGAAGCAACCCATTGCTCTGCTTGCTGCAGCAGCGGAGCTTGGAATGCGTGGAGGGCAGTAGGAGGGGGTGGGGCCACAGTGTGGGGGGCATGGCCACGGTGTGTAGGGTGTGGTCACAGTGCACTGGGCCTGGTCATGGCACATGGGGGCATGGCCACAGCACGTGGGGGCGTGGCTACAAGCTGGGTTGCCCCAAAAACATTGCTGCCCGGGCCGAACTGCCCCCATTGCCCCCCATCCCTATGCAACTGGCTTCCTGTGTTGCTAGTTTCTTTTCCATTATGCTTTCATTATGTTTTGGTGAGGAAGACCTAATGATTGATCAGAGAACAGTCAATAAAAATTCTTGTCAAGATGCTCCCCAAATGCCCCCCTTAAAAATAAACTTTAAAAAGTACCCGGAATTTATTCATTATTGCACAAATAAATAAACTACATGCTCATTTTTTTATTTTACTTTTTGAAAGTAGCTTTTTTGTTATCCTCTTGTTACACAATAGAGGGACTCATAATACATAATTACATGTATAAAAGTACTTATGGTGTCTTACCTCCAAGTTCTGCATAAGTATGATGCCATTAGTGTATGGGAGATACAAAAAATAGCTAGCAAAAAAAGATCCAGTTTCCATACATACATACATAACCAAGTGAATGGCTTTTAGTAGGAGAGCAGACAGAAGAGAAAGGTTTGACAATCTTCATGCCAATGAGTGGGCATTTGTGCCTTCATCTCTAAAACTTGAGAGCGCCAGGCTAGTATAGTGATTTTGAGTGTTGGATTAGGACTCTGGAAGACCAAAGTTCAAATATCTCCTCTGCTATGAAAA